>VZTY01023056.1:0-16320 GCA_013400935.1 Turnix velox | reverse complement strand
CCGTTCCTTCCATCAGCACCCCCCCCTCCTCTTTTTTTGGTGTAGAAATCCTTAAATCTTCATCCCAACTCAGCCAGCTCCTCTTCTGCCTCCTCCTCGGGGTGATGATTATTGGAATTTTAATTTTTTTTTTTCCGAATGATTTGAATTATTCGAGTTTCCCTTCCCCTCCAATTCCTGCAACCGAGATGCACTCATCAGCCTGGGCAGTGATGGCTCAGCCTGTGTGTGTCCTCACTTTGGAAGTCTGAAGCCTTGAGGACAGGTTGGCTTCTCCTTCTTGGTTGTCCCACCCCCCAGGGAGCGATGGTGAATGGGTTGAGGAAGGGTCTCTCCAGCCCTGAGATCCTCCACAAGAGCAGGAGCCCAAGCTGGGGCCTCCCCTCCCAAACTTAGCTCATTTTTTCCAGGCACAAAACCCTCGCTGGGAGCAGGATAAGCTGGAGGAAGGAGTTTCCTCCTCTTGGAGCCAGCGGATGGCCGGCTCCCCGAAGGTACCGGCTGGTTTTCCCAGGCATTCGAGGTTGGGGAAACTGCGATTCAAAACCCAGCCATTCCACCCTGGCAAACCCTTTCATTGTTGGTTATCAATGCATGCGTTTTTGGGCAACCAGGAAGATAAAAATAGCTTTGATAAAGCGGAGAGTTTGGAAACTCTTCCTCCCACTTGGCAGCTTGCTCCCGGGAAAAGCCGGGCTTGTGCTCGATGTGTTTTTGGATTTCTGCAGCTTCCCATAATAAAATCCGAGCGAGTGGTTGAAGGGGAAGGAAGCTGTGCTCTCCGGACATGGCTTTTATTTATTTATTTTATTAAAATTTTCCTTTCCCCTTGGGTATTCTGGCGATGTCAACACAAAGTGAGTCGGAGCAGCAGTTCTTAGGTTGCCTTGGAATAATAGCATGTGGCTAGAGTTCCTTTCGTGTTATCCCACTGGATCTGTGTAGTCTCTCAAGCTTTTCTCTCCAGCAAATATATAATGAAATACCAGGGTAAAGAGTCGAGGCATTCATAAATTACAGTGTTAGATAATTTCTCTGGATGCTTATGGAGACATGAGCATTGCTCTCTCAGCAGAAGACATACTGCAGATAAGGTAATGCTTGTTATTAATTTCTTTGGTTTTTATGTCAGGTGAAAAAAAGATTCCTTCAGGCACATGGCAGCTGTTTGCTTGTGAAAGTTTCCTCCTAGGAAGGACACGAGAAACACTAGGTTGAGCTTTGTACCAAAGATGTTCTGTTTTGGGAGCTGCTGCTGTGACAACGTGTAATAAATGATATTTTAGTGATGCTGCCCTCCTCTTCCTTGCTGCTTTTCCTCAGCTTGAGTCCCTGTGCAGCTAAAACCAACCTCCTGCTTTGTCTTAGGGGTGCTGTGAATGCAGCCTTTTGGTGATTAAAGCGAGGAAATGAGGTATTTGCAAACAGCTTGATTTAAGAAGTTGTCAGTGATGTTAAGACCTTGGGGTGTGGATGGGGTTCCTCACTGCTTTCCATCCCGTGGCTGCTGGTAAATCCCAAGCATAATCCCCTGCATGTGTGTCAGGAGGCAGATGCAGAAACTAATCAGAAATTACTAAGTAACTATTTCAAATATTGAATTGGCATCCCTTTCCCAGGGACCCCGGAGGGAATGGATCAGAATCGGGGTATATTGGGGAAGGGGGAGACACCCAGCATCCTGATGAAGTGCTGTGAACCCTCAGACAGGCCTTTGGCTGTTCTCAAAACTCTGCTGAGTATTTTTGGTAAAAAGCTGAGTAATGACCACATGGACTGTGGTTGTACAAGCTGATTTAAAAACAAAAATACATTCCCCCTCCTGACCTTTTTTTTCTTTATTTCCCCCCCCTGCTTTCCGAACGTGAGGCAGGAGGGAGAGAAGAGTTGAGGGGGTGGGGAGGAGGAAGTCCAGACAGCAATGGTCAGCACCAATTTTTTTATATTTTATTTTATTTTTGGCAGAAATTCATGCCTGGCCCCTTGCCAGAAATGACCTCATGACAGGAGTGAGATTTGGCAGCTCGATAACGCCCCGCTTCCCTATCTTACAGGGTATTCAAATATGTAACTCATTTTTAAGATAGGAGGGTGTTTTTTTTTCATGGCAAGAGCTGGAAGCGTTAGGAGTCCACATCTTCCTCCCAGAAGCTATGGGATGTTACATTGGGAAGAAAAAGTTGATTAGTGCTGCTTTAATTTCATCACCTCTTCCATTGCTGATTCTCCAAGATGCTGGGGAGTGACAATATGTCCATCCAAGTTATGAAGTTGAAATGATCCCTTTGGCTTCATGCACTGGGAATCCCATTTTTATGGGATACAGGAGTGATTGTGGTGATGTGTTCGTTAGCATTTGGCAGGCACGTCATTAATGGCTGTGCTCACAGAGAAGAGGCAGCAGGGTACCACTGAGCACTCATTAAAATGCCTAAACTAGGCTGTGGTTTGTTGTCAAAAAAAAAAATCATCTTTGTCGTATCTCAGCCTCGTGGAGCATCATTTCCCTGCTTTTCCACTGTGCCATATTTCTGCAAAGTGTTGTTTTTCACCAGAGTCCTTGTGACTGTTGTGGGATGGGCTTAAAAGCTGCCAAAGTTGGAGTAAGATCAAATATCCATCAGATCAAACTGATGGTGGAAGAGTTTGTGGTTGCTTGGGGGGAGCTTCTGCCCCAAAAAGTTAACTTGAGCAGCAGTTGAGTTACCAGCACTTAGCAAAAATGTCACTGAGTCCCTGTTCCTTGTCTTTTAATGAGGGATGTGCCCACTTTTGAGTAGTGCTTGCATCAGCATTCCTGAAATGTCATCATTTTCCTGCTTGTATTTGTAATTCCACTGAAACAATGTATAAAACCCCTTCACAAATTCCTCATTTCCTTGTTTTTCTTCCCTTTCCCACCTGTATCCCTCCTTCTCTGGCAGCAGCAGCAGTCAGGACCCTTCTCTTCCAGCAGTTATTAAATGTTACTTGGCCTCATTAATTTATATCTTCCCTTCAAAAAGCCATGAAATAATAAGGATTTAGAAGCCAAGTAGAATTTTGCTTGTGGTCCTGGAGAAAGAAATGTAGTCTTGGATATAGAAATAAAGAAATAGATTGTGCAATGTGGTGTTAACATTCAGCTGTGAGGGTGCCTTGAGGGGTCTTAATATCAAAGGAAATACCAATAATTTAGCCCTTTTGACTCGATTCCAGCTCTAGAGTACAGGGTGGTGTTCAGGTGTGATTTACACATGTTCTTGAAGGGTGTAAGAGCCATTAAAGCTGCTCCAGAGAATTCTCCCTCCCTGACCATACTTGGATCTCATCCACGTATGTTCATCCTTATGCCTAACTCCTACAATCCCAAGCTGGGAAGGGCTTGATAGGGAAGAACTGAGACTCAACATCTTTGTGTAGTTCAGCTTGTTGGAAGCTCTACATTTTTTTTTTTCCCCATGGGGCTTGCACTCGAAGGGTTTTATGGCTTCTGACCTGGGATGATGGAGGTTCTGTGGCTTCTGGCCTCAGGGTGTAGTGAGGGTTCCATGGCTTGTGGCCTCAGATGTTGAAGGTTCTGTGGTTTCTGACCTCAGATGGTGGAAGTTCCAAGTCTGTGCAGACAAGCCATGGGGCAAGCAGGAAGGTGGTGTTTAGGGATGCATTTCATAATATGGGGACATCTCACTGGAAAAACTCTTAAAATGCTGGGGATACTGCTGGTAAGAAAAGTGAACAGGTGAGAAAAGAAAAATCTAGGAGGGAAGAGGCAGTTGGAAAACACAGAATATAACTTGCTGGTGTCACTCTCAGGTGGTTTCTCAGCTGGTGGCCAAGGAGAGCACAGACAGCCCTGTACTGGGGGTGGTGGGTGATGCTCTGTGTGCTTGGGTGCTCCTGAATAAAGCTGGGAACTGAAATGGCCAGTTCCTGGAAAAAAACTGGAGGAATGCAAAACAAAAGAGTTACTTTTCCAGCCAAGAGAAAGGGGGGGGGAAAGTGTGTGATAAATTTGGTGATGCATGAGGAGGACAGGAGGACAGGCTGCTGCTCAGGAGTATGAGGATTTCTTGTTGTAAGCAGAAAAATGTGAATAATTCAGGAATAATGTGGGAATAAGGCTTCGAGACAACATCAGTCCTAGTCCCAAGGAGGCTGTGTGGTGTGAAAGCATTGGAGCATGGTTCTTCCTTCCCTGACAGCTTTCTCTAGTTCCCCATCTTCCCCTTCCTTGATGGTGCATTTTCTTTATTTTTATTTTCTGCTTATTCCAGGATGGATAAACACTGCAACTTTGTGCAAGGAGTCGGGACTTCTTAATCTGCATGTATTGTATTCTGTGATGGAGTAGGTGGTTGTTGCCAGTGTGTTTGCCTGCCACATGACCAAAATTGCTGAATTTTACACGGTTTTTTAGACTGTCTGGACACTAGGAGGGAAGAGCAAAGTGTTACTCCATTCAACCCCACGTAGCCCTGTATTACCTTTCTGAGAATCATTCTCTTGCCCTTAGCCCTTGATCTTAAGTCCAGTAAAAAAATGGATGGACAGCAGCAGGAGCTGGAAAGCATAGATGGTACTATGGATATTTCAACATGAAACTGAGTGGGATTTCCTTACTTGAATGTGTGGGTTTACACTGACGAGCTTTCTGGCAAACACTCAAACTTGTGTTTTGAAGAGCACTTGGTGACATTCCAGAACTGTCCTTCACTTAACCTCATAGCACAAGGTGCTTTATCAAATTGATATGATTCTAACCTTTCCATGGAACAGGTTGCCCAGAGAGGTTGTGGACGCCCCCTCAATCCCTGGAGGTGTTTAAGGCCAGGCTGGATGGGACACTGAGCAACCTGGTGTAGTGGGAGGTGTTCCTTCCCATGGCAGGGGGATTGGAACTAGATCTTGAAAGTCCCTTCCAACCCAAACCGTTCTATGATTCTATGTAACTTTTCTTTACAGCATAATACTATAAATCTTCTCTGCTTTTCCATACACGTGTAGTGTCTTGTAATGCTAATTAAGCCGTGCACCATCCTAATTGCACTCTCATGCTCATCCAGTGTATTTTTCTTGACTGGGAGCCAAAGCCCGAGAAGCTTCAGAGCACACGAAGCTGCTCTCGTTCCGCTCTCATTATATGTTAATGACTTTTTATTTTAATACCTTTCAACGCTTGAGGAGGATGTTATTTTTAGAGGTGTCTGACTGGGAAAGGTAACCCCTCCACAAGAGGCTGAGGGGTTTTTTTTTGGGAACGTAAAACACTAAGTGGGAAGCGTGTCTCTGAAGAATATGGAATCTGTCAGAATTCCTTCTGCACGAGGGCAAAATTAGAGGGAGATTTGGAGGCAATTTAAAAACAGTTAATGGTCTTTAGTGGAGGGGAAAATAAAACTCCTGCCTAGACTCTGACATGTCACAGTTGTAAATGCTCCCTCATTAAAAACTCTCAGGGAAAGGCACTGGTTTTGGATGCTGAGGGTGCTGATGCCACTTGGGCCTGATTGCTACTATAACCAAAATAATTACTCGCAGATGGGTGGATATTAAAATGAGCTCTTTCCATAAGCTCAAATAAAATTCTGTTGTAAGTGCAGAGCACTAAATATGGGAGGCTGTGTTGATGAAATGCCAGCCCTCTTAATGGTTTCCAAACAGCAAGTGCCAGCGTCCTCCTCTGAAGCTGCACCTCAGCTCTGGCTTGTCCTCTCCTGTGCTTCCTCAGGGATGGGTGTGGAAGCAGGAGGAACCCAGCAGCAACTAGGAGTGATGTGGGAATCTACCAGAGGTTGGACTCCATACACTGTGGCCTGGAGAAGGGAAGGCTCCAAGGAGACCTCATAGTGACCTCCCTGTACCTGAAGGGGCTACAGGAAAGCTGGAGAAGGGCTGTTTGCTAGGGCAAGGAGCCACAGGATGAGGGGCATTGATTTGCTAGTGTAACAGCGCAGGGTTAGATGAGACATTAGGAATAGGCTCTTCCCCATGAAGGTGGTGAGACACCATAGAGGTGGTGGAAGCCCCATCCCCAGAGAAACTCAAGGCCAGTCTTGCTGGCTCTCTGAGAAACTTGATCTAGTGCAGGATGTCCCTGCTTACTGCAGGAGGTTGGACTTGGTCCCTTCCAACCCAATGCATTCTATGATTGCTTGAGGTGCTAGGTGACTAAATGATGAACAGGATTTATCACAGATAAAATGAAAAGCATCACTTCTTAAACTCTCAGATGTGGACACTTGATTCCAGCCTGCAGAGAACCTGGGAGATCTCTTCTTACTTGCATAGAGGGGGTGATGTTCAGCCCCACGGACAGACAGCAAAGTGTGCAGTGTGTTTTTGCAATGGCATGGGGTTCCATCACATGGCATGGGGTGATATTCTATGGCTTTGCAGCAGTATTGTGTGACTTACCAGCAGCAGATGTTGCATGCCCTGGGGTGGCATTGCATGCCTTTGAAACATGGTGTGGCATGGAGATGCAACAGTGGGTTTTAATGGCAAGTTGTGTCTGTGCAGTGGTGGGTGCTTCATGATGTGATATTGCTTTGGAGCAGCATGATAGGACTTTGCATGGCTTTGCCATGGTGGGTATTGCAGCAGGTGTTGCATGGTGCAGGAAGATGTTGTGTTGCATGGAGTTAGACTCTGCATTGCATGACATGGCAGCAGGACTTTGCTGCAGCATTTGCCAAAGCCATGGCTGGTAGCTGCTCACCTCTCCTGAGCTGTTTGTCCCATCAATGGGCTAAATTTGGGCAGCACAGGGTGACCAGACAGCCCTAGGGATGATGGTAAACAGAGTTCTGCAAGGTCGGGCCCTCCTTGTCTCTGCTGCTTTTACCTCCTCACAATAGACACAATGTCCCCCCAGCCTGGCAACCCATTGGTGTCACAGCAGGGTCCAGTCCCCCATCCCCAGTGGCAATGCAGCCCTGTCCTGCTGTGTCCAGCCTTTGTCTCCTTGCCCTTAATCCCTCCTTACAATTCATCCCCCTTTCAAATCTCTCTGGAGGCACACAACAAGGTGAAAGGGGGAGAAAACAGTGAGAAAGTTTCTTAAGCCAGCACTTGAAGTAAAAATCCACCTCCTGAGTGTGTTACAGCTCTGAGATTGTATGTTGTGGAAGAGTTGGGGGGTGATTTTGAGGACTGTGGGCAATGATACTCCTGGCCTGGATTTGGGATGTCTTTCCTGTTATGCTGGATGGTGCTGCTGCTGTGTGCTGTTCCCTAAATATAAACCTCCTTGTGCTTCTCCATCAAATTTCTGTTGTCTCTGTCCATTTTCCCTTTTCCTACTTATTTTAAGTGTAGAAACATTGGCATTACTTCCCCAAGAGTAAGCCTTCCACCCTCTGCTACCTCACAGCCTCCTGCTACTGTGGGAGATCCCTCTGGAATAAGAAATGCTACTCCACAGCTTTAGGGTTTTCAGTAATTTTATTTTATATTATCCATGCCAGTTACAGTCCACACTTCTCTTTAGGTCTGACATGTGGGGTTTTTTTTCCTGTGTCTTAAGTAATATGAAATGCTTGCAACAGGGGAAAAGACGGAACCAGTGCTCCTGGTGGTATTTTTGGCTACATTGGCTGCAGGTGCCCATCTGCCCCCTCTCCCTCCAGGGCAGTCAGGGTGAGGATAAAAGGATTAATTTATCCCCTGGAGTATAAGAGTGCAAGGTACCCAGATACACAGCAAATACCTGCTTAGCTTTTGGGAAATAAGACATAAATGGGGTGCACCTTGTCCAGAAAGAAGGAAAAAATTAAAAAAAATGTGAATCCTTCCTTTTATTTTCTCATTTGTGAAGTTCCCAGGTTTCCCAGGGAAGTGTGGGGCAGGCACTAATGGCCAAACCAGACTCCGTGTGGTCCTGGGTGAAATTCATCCAGGAAATAATTTGGGAGCAATTATTTCCTTCAACCTCACAAATAAGTTGCAGAGCTGCTTTTAACCAGCAGCACTTTTTCCTTTTTTTTTTTTCCTAATTTTCCCATCGGATAGGAAAAAATAGGATAAACTTTTAAAATCTAATAGCTGGAACTGTTGCTGACCTGCTGCAACAGCAAGAAGACTGAACAGGTTGGACTCAAAAATATGAGGGTTTTTTTCTCATTTTGGTCTGTGTTTCACCCAGAGTCTCATCAGGAGTTGGGAAACCTGGATTTGCAAGAGTTAGGGAGAGGCTTGGAAAGCTTCAATTCTCCTGCTTTCCTTTAAAAATGTACCCTGTGGCAGAAAAATCAATTTAAATTTGGAGTTGCCGGCCTCATGCAGCTGATGAGATGTATCCAGAGAGTGGGATGAAAACATGGAAAGAAAATAGTTTGTTTTTTTAAAACTGCAGCTGTTACTACCTTTTTAGTGATAATGAACTAAATTAGTACCTTGGCTGCCTCTGAGCTATGATTGGGCTTGTTGGTGCTTGTGGAGGTTGTGGCGTTAACTCTTACTGGGGAGACTGGTGATCCTGGTTGAAGAATCCACTCCATGGGGCAAGGGGAAGCCTGGAATGACCTCTGTGTCTCTGGGACAAATTGAAGGATATTTTCTCTTCTGGAGATCGAAGGGAGACCTTTTTAGAGAGTGTGATGTTTAAAGACATTGATTTTCCTTAAAGGATTGTCATATTTTCTTTTAAGCTGCATCTTTATTGCTGCCTTGGAATCTTCATCTCTTTCACTTACATTTAAAGGAGTTGTTTTGACCAGGAATATGCCTCCTGCACAGGTTATTGTGCTGCTCAGTTGGAATTCAACAGAATAAACTTGGGAAGAAAGCAAAATTGCTTTACTGGTGATACTGGGCTTTAATTCCAGCTCATCTGCCTGTGCTGCTGGTCCTCTTTGCTGGCTGTTGACCTGTCTCCCTCCCTACCCATAACCCCTGTGATTTTCAAAGTCATATAACTTAAATTTGAAAGCATGTGTAAATTACACATAAAGATTTGAGCCCAAATCTCTGGGTATTTATGGTTTTTGCAACATTTCTGTGGTTTCCTGGGCTCTAGTGGTAGCAAAGAGCAGGTAAATGGGGGGTGGAAGGGAATTTTTCCTATCAAGGCTCATGTGCCAGAGCTTCTAAGGCACTTCTGCAGGAAAATGTGGCAGTGGTGGGGTCTAAGGCATGGGTAGAAGCAGGTTTGGAGACTTAAATAATTATGCTTGAGAGCATGGGTTAGTCACCACCAAGCTATGTACCTGCTGGCTGCTGCTTTAGGAGTTTTTTTTAATTTATTTTTTTTGAAGGAAGGAAGAAACGCAGTTGACACGAGACTGAGTAACCCCAAACCTCTCTGTTCTGGTGCTGCTTATGTTGATGTTGAACTATTCTTCTGGAGAAAATGTATATCATCTGAGCACTGAGTTGGGATGGCTTGGTATTTTGGAGGATTTAATGGGTTTTCATGTTTTTATTTTGGTCTTTCCTATCTCTGCTTTGCTTTAAGTGTGGGAATTCCCAGGAGTGCTGGTGGTAATCAAATTTTTTGGGTAGCAAAGCTCATGGGAGGATGGAGACCTTCCCTTGCTGAAAGAAAACTGATCTCCTCCCTTCTGCTTGCTTCTCTTCTAGGCTTTGGATGTTTTTATGAATGAGTTTTTTCTCTCATATTCCTTTAGCATTAGATGGAGTAAGCCCCAGCTGGGCTTTGCAGCAGATCTGAGCTTTTATTGATGTGGTGATAGAATTCATATTCAGAGATGGTCCTATCACAACCAAAGCAGGAAAAAGACACTGTGTGCAGGGAAAATCCTCCAAAGCCTTTAGCTGAGGCTGCTGAGTCTCAGCGCTGTTCTTGCTCAGCTGTACTTTGCCTCAGTGTCTGGTGAGACTGAATTGATGGGAAACACCAAACCTTTAGCTCATAGAATGGGTTTTTGTTAGGAGTGAGACTCTATTCTCTGTACCTGTCTTAATGCTGATGTTTTTAATCCCTGGAGACCCCTGTATCAAGTTAATACTGCAGAGCTTTGTGCTGTGTCCTTCATGTTGACTGTGTGTGCTTGCATGGGAGCTGTTTTTCTTTTTGGGTGGGGGGAAACCTGTACCTGAAATGACCTACAGGAAACTGGGCAAGCACTGTTTGCAAGGGGTGTGGAGTGACAAGATGAGGGGCAATGGTTTTGTACTAGGGCAGGGTTAGATGAGACCTTAGAAAGAAGCTCTTCCCCATGAGGTTGGTGAGACATTAGCCCAGGTTGCCCAGGGAGGTGATGGAGGCATCCCTGGAGGTATCTAAGGCCGGGCTTGCTGAGGCTCTGAGCAACATGATCTAGTACAGGACATCCCTGTCACTGCAGGGGGTTGGACTAGATGGACTTTGAAATTCCCTTCCAACTCTATGATTCTACCACCCTGCTGGGAACTGGACTCTATAGCTGCACTTTGGCATCACCCCTGGCTACAAATGTCCCATCCAACAGCAGAGTTACGTGTCAGGGAGCAGCAGCTGGTGCAGGGCTGTGAAGAGGGAAGCAGCAAGTCCCTAACAAAAGCAGGATCTGACCTCAAACAAATGTGGAGGGCACAACTGGTGTTAGCACCCTTGTGTGCAGTGGCAAGGCTTGGACCATTTATAGGCAGTGCATTGAGCTTCATACACAGAAATACAGAATGTCAGGGTTTGGAAGGGACCTCAAGAGTTCATCTAGCCTAATCCCCCTGCTGGAGCAGCAACACTCAGATGAGGTCACACAGGAAGGTGTCCAGGCAGGGTTTGAACCAGTGAACGGAACAAGACCCCAGAGCCTGTGCCACTGTTCTGTCACCCTATTTCTCTCCTATTTTCTCTCCTATTTCTGTGGAACCTCCTGTGTTCCAGCTTGCACCCATTGCCCCTTGTGCTGCTGAGGTCTTCAAGTGTTAAATACAAAGCCTTGCTCCTGCAGGCTCAACTCCGCCGACCCAGGCATCTGGCGCACACTTCTCACAACAGCCTGGATTTGCCAAAGAAAATTATGCTTGATACAGCAAATAGCTGTCAACTCTTTCCTCCCTAGCCTGCCCTCTCTGTTCTTCTCTTGATTTTTGGAGTAAGTGGGCTATTTGGAAGTGATAAGGAAGTTAAAGTGTCTTGATGCTTAGTGATGTTTTCCCTCACTCAGAAAAGCCCCATCTCCTTCCTTCTGTCCTCACAGTCCCCTACACCGGGTCCCTCTGCAAACCCTTGGAGGAGGTGAGGGATGAGGGTCATGTCAAGCTGAGAATTTAAGGGGTTATCCCTTGGTACCTAAGTGCTGGGCCAAACTATTCAAGGGTGATTTGCACTGAAATATTGCAAGGTTATTCCCAAATAACCTAAGACTTAGGAGCTTCTGAGCCAAGCTGCTTGCACGTGGCTCCAATTGGACTCAGAAGAAAACCTCCAGAGACCCTGTGGGCTGGTGTCCCTTTCACTTAGAATCATAGAAGTGTTTTGGTTGGAAGGGACCTTGAAGATCATCCCATGGGCAGGGACACCTCCCACTAGACCAGGGTGCTCAATGCCTCATCCAGCCTGGCTGGATGGCAGGATTTCAATGGAGAACTTTGAGGTTCAGGTCTTTTGCCCTAATTTGCAATGAAGAAGTTATTTCTTCCCCAAGATAACTCTTCAACATCACACTTTTTTTTCCCTTCTCTTGGTTGACCACGGTCTTTTCTGCTGGGCTTAAAACTATTAATTCTTTTCAAGACTGAAGATGCTGGAAAACAGATTTTACATATGATAATTACAATAGTTGAGTAGGATTGTTGGGGAATTTAAACTTCAGGTTAGGTTCCCCAGTGGAAGGACTTTCAAGCTGCTTGTCTGGATCAGGTACTCAAGCAGTTAAATCTTCCTGCTGCTGTGTGCAAAAGTAACACCAGGTATCTTCCAGGGGATCCAAGTTTACTATCTGAAATCTGGCAAAGAGCAAAAAAATGTCGATGTTGTGAACGGCAATCGCACCCCGAGGCTATGGCTGACAGGGAAGGTCTCACTGACATATTTACCTAGCAATTTTGGTGTCATTAAGTGTGTGCTTTCTCAAAAAAACTCAAACCTTGAGAACAATAGCAACAAGAAAACCACTGCAGGTCTTGTGAGCATATGCAGCTTCGAGATAACAAATGATTTTTCGTGCTCTTTGTTTGACTCCTTGGCTTGTAGCGGTTAATTAGAGCGAGGCCAAGTGCAGTCAGTTCATAAAACCCCAGTTTTAAAAACACAAGGATTGAAAGGTCTTGAATTAATGCCTTTTTTTACTTCAGGCTGTGTGGCTGTTAGAAAGCAGGAGTTTAGAAACAACTCAGAATAAACATTTGCTTTGGAAAGCAGAAGGTGGAATTTGGGAAGGGTGGGGAGGGTAGAGGGGAGCAGCTCACGCAGCCCATTTTTTTGGGGGACATGTGCTGAGGGTACTATGGCAGTGTAACCCTAAAAAACCAGCTGGCCTTTATGGCATCATCTTGTGCTGGGACTGAAATTGGCTTTGAACCTTGCTGGGAGGAGGAAATAAGGGCATTTTGTCCCAAAAAAGTCATTATTGATTTTAGGGGTTATATAGCAGTATTATTTCTCATCCAGCTGCTCCCCTTTATTTACCCTATTATTTTATATGATGCAGAAAAGCTCTGGCATTGAAGCTGGTCCAGATGATGTGGGATGCTCTGTTTCTGCTGGCTTGTGTACTGCTGAGCAATAAATGTTGTCTCTAAGCATGGACTTAGAGGGTTATTATACAAAGAAGAAACATGACACTCCAGTTGGGATTCCTGGCAGGAATGCTTTGCAATGGGGAAACTTCAGTTGTGTTCGGGTTGCTGACATGCATTTCTTCTAGCTGAAGGGCAAGATGACACTGACAGCTTGAAATGTTAGTAACTGACATCTTCTCCACATGAAATATGCCTGACATCTCCTAAACAGAGTTGGGAGTTAGTTCTCTTCCAGAAATTCTTCTTCTTCCCAAAAATGGACCCACATTAAACTGTAAAGAGGCAAAACACAGATTCATTGTGCTTTGGGGAAAGGTCTGACAATGAACAAGTGGATATCAGCAAAGAAACAAGGTGGGGTGAGCTCACTGCCCCCCTGGTTCATTTCTCTGCTCAGCTTTTGGCTCTTTTGTCCCTGCATGCCAAAATACCAGTGAAAACTTCCCTTTTTTTGTTGGGGGGCGAAGAATCAAAACACCAAATTTTAGTTTTTCTAAGGCTGGTGCTCTGGGTTTTAATATCTTTTGTAGGGAAATATTATGATGGTTACTAGCCATTTAGAGATTGTCTGTGTTGTCACTGATGCTCTGTTGGTTCTGTGTCCCGGGCAACTGCTGGGCTGGCTTTTCATAAGGTTGGAAGGGGCCATCTAGTCTAACCCTCTGCAAGATCAAATTGCACTGGTAGGTTTGGAATATCTCCAGAGAAGGAGACTCCACCATCTCTCTGGGCAGCCTGTGCTAGGGCTCTGCCACCCTCAAAGTAAAGTTTTTCCTCCTGTTGAGGTGGAATCTTCTGTGTTCCAGCTTGTATCCATCACCCTGTGTCCTTTGAGGTTGGTTGATTTACCTGGGCTTGGTGTACTTATGGCTTTCACACCTTCAGATGAGTAATATAGGAAGAGCTGGTGTAGGAAGATGTGTTGATGTAGGGTGACTGGAAGCTTGGGAAGGTGTTTCACTACTTGAAGTGCAGAAAAGATGAAGTACCTTGTGTAGTGCTCACTCAGTTTTAGTTAGAATAAATTGTGCTGCTCATTTCACAGATAATGAATTTGTGGTTAATTTGGGCTTTTCTTCCACAAAACGTTTTTCCAACCTGATCTGCCAGAGTAATTGTCCTTGGGGAAGGAAGAGGTGTCAGGTCTGTTTAGGAAGTTGATTGCTACATTTGCAGAAGATGAGCAGAGCTGTGCTTTTCTCCAAAGGAGGCTTCAACAACACATTGGACTCTAGTGCATCTTCCAGTATCTTTTTGAAGAAGCTCAAGATGCAATGCACTGAGTAATGGGTAGGAATGGCAGCAGTGGTGCTGGTTGGGTTGTCGGCTCCACCTCCAAGACTGGAGAGAAGTCCACCAGTGTCATGGGGAGGGTTAATCCCTCCCTTAGGGCTAATTATGAAGAGGAATCACAGGGCCTTGATGCACACTGGTTTTGAGACCCTTGGGCTGGTGCTGACTCTTTGAGTGGACCTCTGGGCAAATGAGCCCTTAAAAATGGAAGGAAGGCAAGCTGACTTCTTATCTGACAGACTAATTATCTGCATTTTCAAGGTTTACCTACTTTTCTGGGTNAGGCTTCAACAACACATTGGACTCTAGTGCATCTTTCTGAAGAAGCTCAAGATGCAATGCACTGAGTAATGGGTAGGAATGGCAGCAGTGGTGCTGGTTGGGTTGTCGGCTCCACCTCCAAGACTGGAGAGAAGTCCACCAGTGTCATGGGGAGGGTTAATCCCTCCCTTAGGGCTAATTCTGAAGAGGAACCACAGGGCCTTGATTTACACTGTGGTTTTGAGACCCTTGGACTGGTGATCACTCTTATTTCTTTGAGTGAACCTCTGGGCAAATGCGCCCTTAAAAATGGAAGGAAGGCAAGCTGACTTCTTGACAGACTAATTATCTGCATTTTCAAGGTTTACCTACTTTTCTGGGTCCTCTTCCCTTTCTAACC
The DNA here is from genome assembly GCA_013400935.1 of Turnix velox. Lineage (NCBI taxonomy): Eukaryota > Metazoa > Chordata > Aves > Charadriiformes > Turnicidae > Turnix > Turnix velox. The sequence continues at coordinate 1,697 of VZTY01023056.1, read as the reverse complement.
ACAGCATGGTACTACCTACTGCTCTTCTGGGATCATTTTTGCAGCAGCCAACTAATACTTTGAAAGTCCTCAAACTTTGACGTGCTTCAAAACTGGTTTTCCTTCAGTTGGAGACAGGAGAGCATGTAATCTGGCAGGGTGGATTTTTTTTCTTATTTTTTTTTTTTCCAGGCAGCTCCATATACATTTTCAGCTGATGATATCAGCAAAGGATGTTGACAGCTCTGTGCACCAGTCAGCGTTCAGGGCTCGTGTCTGGACGGCGCGGGTTGTGTCACGCTGTTGATTACCCTACACAAAATAGCTTTCAGGCCTGTAAAGCTGTCACTCAACCCAGTAATGGCTATGGCTGGGGAGGAACAGCTTCAGTTGTTGGATGAAAACAAGTGAGTGCATGTGCAAAGTGTGTGTCTGCAGCAGGGTTTCCCTTTCCCTCTTGCCTTTTTTCTCTTGAGACCCCGATGAAATTACTTTCAGCAGGGAGTTGGGATTTACCACAGTCAATTTTTGGTTCAGGCTACGTTCACTCCCCTAAAAAAATCAATTTAAAGAATTTTCATTCTGTTAATACATATCTGTATTTTGTGGGGAGAAAAAATGCAAACCAGTTCCTCTCTGGACCTGGGATGTGGTGCAGCCTGGGGAGTTGCCTTGGTGGGTGCTGCCAACCTCTTGCCTGTAGGATCCTCACCTTAGCTTTTGGAGCACTTTTGGAGCACTGTGATTGTAAATAGCTGCAAGGAGAATAAAACAATTACTTTGCAAATTTGTTTAGAGGGAGATTGGGACATGGGTCTTTGAGGAGCATAAGATCAAATCTAGGCTTGCCTTTAGGTCTCCTGAATGTTACATTGATAACACCAAGCCTTAGATGCTGTTAAAAGCTTACTTTAGATTAAAATAGGATTAAATATTAAGTTTTCATGTTGCCCCAGTTGGAAACATGTCACTAGATACATTTTCCACTTTGGAGATCCCTTTGAGTAAAAACATTTTGCTTTTTCCCATCTCATGCTAAGAATGAAGTTCCCACTAGATGATCTTTAAGGTCCCTCCCAACCCAAACCATTCTATGATTATTCTCAGGTTTCTGTCATCATTGCACAGTGCCAACACTTTCAGATTAGGAAGATTTGTGTTGTTTCTTACAGAATCCAGATTTATTTTTTTTTAATTCCTTGTGATATCTCCATAACTGTTTGCACATAAATTAAGTTAAATTCTTTGGCCAGCTCTTGTACACACCTGTGCTCTCACACTCTTTGCCAATAAAATGCTGTTGTTGAATGTTGCTTCTAAGTTATTTGCTGAGGAATAATACTGGAAATCTAAAAATTATTCTTTGAAGACTTCTTCTATGGTCAGAAAAGAAGTTAGTGTTTAAGCAAGTGAACTGTTCGTAAAGCAGCCAATTGGGTTTTCTGGAGCAGCAGCAAGCCTCATTTCTTTTATTCAGGGGTGAATTTGTCAGTGTCATGGGCACCCTATGTCCTTTCTGCTGCCAAGGTGGTCTTCTTCCTTGTGGAGCTTCACCTATCTTGATGGATTCTTCATTCATTGATGGTGATTAAAACTACCTTGATGTTGGTGAGTGTCTTCTCTTGAAGCCTCCCCCAAAGATTCTTCCCACCATCACTGGCATAGGGCACTGTGCTGCTTCTGACCCCAACCAGGGTGGTGCATGGTCAATATGGATG
>VZTY01023052.1:0-26261 GCA_013400935.1 Turnix velox | reverse complement strand
AGATTTGTTAAGCATGACCTTCCACATGGGAAGTTTCTTTCCACATCTAGAATAATCTATTGAAAAATTTAAATGGAAGCCTGAGATATAAAATATTTACTGTAGCAGAGGCTAAAAGCAAATGGCAGTTAGTTTTCCTCCTCTCTGAGTAGGAAAATGAAAGACAGTACCAAATATAATGAGCTTGGTTCTCTGTGTACTATATTAAATTGGGTTTTTTTTAAGACACTTTTAATTTTTTTATAAGATTGTTGGAATCCATTGATAGAAGACTTTATCTTCTGCTTAAGAGACACTGGTGGAGCTCTGTTTCCAAGCTGTCAGTCCTTCAATATGTTTATATTTGAGATGTCTTTTGTCACATTTCATCTCCCTGGGTATATTTTGCCTTAAGGCATTGTGTGAGTCTTACCTTGATGTCTGAGAATCTTAATGTGTTTTTTTTTTGGGCTTTTTTTTGTTTTGATGGTGTTAAGACAAAAAAAGAAGTTGCATAGAAAGGAGGAAGAGTTATTCCAGCTGTGTCCTTTGGCAGGGTGGGTTTTATCAGAGTGATGTGCACATCCTGATGTTTGAGTTTAACTACTTCTATTAGCAGGTCTTTACTGTTCAACGTGGAAAACAGACCAGTCATGCTGGGGCAGTAAAAAGCTATTGTCTTTCATGCTGTGCTTATACTGGAGGGCTGCAGTGTTTGAAAATGATGTTCTGGCATGCTTAAGTACTGAAGCTGCTCAGTAGAAGTTATACCTTTTTCTTCTTAGTCATCCCTCTTTTTAAGTTCACAGAAGTTGCCTGCTATGAAATATTGCTAGAGAGAATATGAGAAATGAGGTTATAGATTTGTGATACTTGATGCTAGTTTGAAATTATATTCTGGGACTATTTTCATAACAAAATTGTGTTGTGGCACTTGAGTTTCTGCCATATAAACATGCTAGGACAGAATAATAATTGCAAATAACTTATCTGAGCTGCTCCTGGCTCTATTCACACTGAGATCTGGGGGCAGACTAGCAGTGGCTTGTGTTTTATCCTTCAGAGACCCCTTTCTCAGTCCAGGCTGTGTTCATTTTTCTGGTCTGTTTCTCATGACAGGTTCCATCCTGACCCATATACAGAAGAAGAAGCACTTCAATGAACGAGAAGCTAGCAAGGTAGTAAGAGATATTGCCTCTGCTCTGGATTTTCTCCATACAAAAGGTAAGAGAAGTTCACTCTCTCCATCTTTACTACTTGATATTGCAATATCATCTGTCAATAGTCATTGTATTTTTTAGTTTTACAGCAATGCCACATCATTTTCCTCTATAGTATTTTTCATAAGGTGGTAGTTTAAGTAATCAGCTTTGTTATGGTGGGTGTAGCCTTTTGAAGAAAAGCTAAATTCAGGGAGAATTAGTGTGGAATCTGTTTGCTTGGTTTCATTATCAAAGACGCCATATATTAGCAAGGGAGCCAATACTGTTTTTTTTTTTTAATTTTATTTTGGGTCTACAGAGTTGCTTTTCTGCCTTTATCCAGAATTTTCTGCTGGTTTTAGGGCCTCCCTGTAGTAGCTTTTGATATCCACACTTAAATTGGTTGGGTTGAGAGACTTAAAAATGAGCCACAGTCCTTGTTTGAAAGTGTCCTCATTATGAATTTGCTCAGATTTAAAAGCAGCTCTGGTTGTAGAGAGTTATTCTGTTTTAAAATATTTTCCAGTGGCTTTTTCTACTTGAGAGTACTAGTCATTTCAAAAGACTTGGATGCATTATGGTCATCCCAAGTATATGTTAGTGTTGAATATGATATGAAAGATTTTTAAAACTGTCTGTGTTGTGATTATCTCATCTTACATAGATTAAAGAACCTCAGTTAATGTTTCTTTTTTTATTTGATGGCAGTGACTCCCTCTGAACAGAATGACTTATAATTTGAGGCTGTTTTAATTGGTTATTCTGATAAAATTCTCCCTCCATTCATTTTGCCATGATGATTAGCCAGGTTTTATAGTTGCTCAGCAGATGTTTGCTGTCTACATTGTTTACTCCTGCCCCAGTTCAGTGATTTCTTTAATTACAGGCTTTACTTCTAAGTCACAGGATGGTTTATGTGCTTGAGTTAGAATCCGGACATTGCTGCCTTTACAGGTTGAATCCATTCAAAAAGGAAAAGTGCAGCAACGTGCAAAGAGCAAACTTGGGTTTAAACCTGAGGAATATGGTTGTGGTTTTGTGTTGACTATTGTCAGAAGTCCATTTGAATGTGGAAACAAACCTAGTTTGAGATTCTTGATAGTCTTCATAGCCTTGAGTGGGCAGTACCTTGACTTTTAAACTCTTTGAATATTTGTGTTTAGAAGACTTTGAAATGTAGGACAAATAAGGGACAAGCATAGAACAGGAAATTTATGCTGAACAAGTGAGTAATATGTTTTTGATGTATTCAGGTTATAGAATCATGGAATGGTTTGGCCTGGAAGGGACCTTAAAGGTCATCTTAAAGATCTGACCCCTCTTCCATGGGCAGGGACACCTCCCACTAGATCAGGTTGCTCCATGTCTCATCCAGCCTGGCCTTAAACACCTCCACAACCTCTTCCAGTGTCTCACCACCCTCACCATAAAGAATTTACAGCTAAACACTGCTCAGGGAAGTTTGATATGGACTTGGATTATATCTTTCTCTAGTTCTCAGCTTTTAGTTTTAATTTCCCTTTCCCCAAATGAGATGGGAGTGATTCATTAAAATGGCTTTAGAGCAGCAATCCCACTTTCTTGTTTGCTAGCTGGAAATTGGTGCAGTGGGGACCTGGCTTGCAGAATCAGCTACACCATCCTCCCCTATCATTTTATTGTTCTTTTTATGATTCTTCTGAGGGATGTTAAAATAATTAGTAAGGAGCGTTAAAGTAAACAGGAAATGGAAGCAGCTTTATTGCACAGCTTAAGAGTGAAAGGCTATAGCTGGATGCTTTAGAAAAAAATATTTGAATGAGGACAACTAATTATTTTTGCCAGGAGTAGTTTCAAACTCCGCTGGATCATAATACTGCCTTACACCCACTTGGAATATGTGTGCCTTATTGCTTATAATCCACTGGAGGAGTGTTCAAAGGCAGTTGTTTTCTCAGCATTGTGGGCAACTGCGAAAGGAGCTGTTATATAATCAGACATTTGAATTCAAACTGTAACACAAAAAAAGTGCTGTTGGGTTTCACACCACAAGCTGAGCCAACTGTAGGGAGTTCTGTCAGCCTGGCTGTAAATGCCAGAGCTGCCTGTCTTCATTTGTCACGTTTTCCGTCTGCCATTCATAAGGTGAACATCATCTTCATGAATACTCCCATTTCTTTAGATCAGTGCCATCCTATTAATGTTAGATTTTAAATCATGTCTTGAAGAGCATGCTGAAGAAAAGGCATTAGAAACTCCCTTGTCTAAAGTTTAATGGGATTTTTTTTTCCCTGATCCTCTGAAGTATTATGAAGTATTCTTGTAGTGGGATTTTTTTTTTTTTTTTTAAGCTGAGTGCTACTAAATTGCAGCCAGCCTGCTCATTTGACTGAATTTTTGTTCTCATTTCCTATCTTCCTGTTAACTTTGATCATTTTAAATTGAAAACTTCCAGGAATTGTGTGTTTATGCATGTGCATTTGATGTGTAGGTAACTTTGTATTGCCTTTTTTGTTCTGAGAGCAGTTCAATGAATGGAGAAGCCCTTTTTTTTTGTTCTCCTTTGGCCTTCTGGAGCTCCAACCATATGCTTTATTTCACTTTAGGAGTAAGTGTGCACCTCACCACTAAAGGATAGTAATTCCTACAATTTGGGCTTGTAGGAATTCAGCAAACACCAATGGATCCCTTTGGAAAAGAAGAGCTTTGCTGTAGAAGGCACAAAACTCTTTTGACTAAACTTAGCTAGAAGTCAATCACCTTAATTAAAACTGATGTTAATTAATAGAATTTATTTGAACTAAACCAAAATGTTCCAGTGTTAACAGGTTTGTATTTGCTTGATTGACTCACATGTACATTTAAAGCTGATAAAAGCACAGCAGGAAGCAAGAGTGACTTCTAAACAAGCACACTTTGTAATCAATTATTTGCAGTATCACAAAGAGGAGGGGCTGTGTGACAAACTCAGGACTAGAATGTTTTCCAAGCCACTTTCCATTAAAAGAGAGGTTATGAGAAATAAAACAGGAGAGAATCTTCTCTAACAAATCTTTTTACTCTTCTTTAGGTATTGCTCACAGGGACCTGAAGCCTGAAAACATCCTGTGTGAATTTCCAGACAAGGTCTGCTGCCCTGGTCTTTTTAACTTTTTGGAAGTGCATTTATTTAAACTTGGTTTCCAAAGACAGCCCTTGTGTTCTGTCTCTTTCTATTCTTGAAGACTTTTTTTAAACCTGTTATTAATTTTCACTGAATTTACTAGAACTGCAGCCTTTGAAAGAGACTGAATTCTTCTGGGAGCTGTAAAAAATTTGTGAATCTGGCTGGCAGATAAAAAGGCAGATCTTCTTAGAGAAGGCATGGCAATTACAGACTAGCATCACATCTGTTCTGAGGCAGTGGCCAGATGGACAGACAACCATTTGCACTCCAACTGCTCATCTTATATGCAGAATCATAGAATAGTTGGGGTTGGAAGGAACCTTAAAAATCATCAAGTTCCATTCCCCCTGCCATGGGCAGGGACACCTCCCACTCCATCAGGCTGCTCAGTGCCTTGTCCAGCCTGGCCTTAAACACCTCCAGGGATTGAGGGGGCATCCACAACCTCTCTGGGCAACCTCTTCCAGTGTTTCACCACCTTCACTGTAAAGAATTTCCTTCTTATATATAGCCTGAACCTACCTCCTTCTAATTTACATCCATTATTTCTAGTCCTAGAAATTCTAGATTCCTAGATTTCTAAATTCCTAGATTTCTATATCTTATTAGAAAGTCCTACCCCTGCCTTTCTGTAGCCCCCTTCAGGTACTGAGAAGTTACTGTGAGGTCCCCCCGAGCCTTCTCTTCACCAAGATGAATAACCCCAACTCCTCCATTCTGTCTTCATCAGGCAGTTGCTCCAGCCCTTTGATCATCTTGGTGGCCTCCTCAGGACCTGCTCCCACAGCTCAATGTCCTTATGTTGAGATCTCCAGATCTGGACACAGTAACTCCAGGTGGGGTCTCGCAAGAGCCCAGTAGAGTGGCAAAATCTCCTCTCTTGACCTGCTGGTCTCAGTCCTCTTGATGCAGTTGTAGTTGAACTCGATGTAGTTCCCAAACTGTTCCCCAGAGTGAACTGTCACTTTGCTAGACAATGAACAATTACTATAACAGGGCTGGATGCTGGGATGGAGAATGCAAGGGCTGGAATGTGCCCCTGCAACTGGTTTTCACTTTAGTTCAGTTAGAATAATCTTGACTTTGTATTGGGGTTCTCTGTGTGGCCTTTGTCTTCTGGACCTCTTACTGCGTTGTCTGTGTTTTTAGGTATCACCAGTAAAAATCTGTGACTTTGACCTTGGTAGTGGGGTGAAGCTGAACAGTGCATGTACTCCAATAACTACTCCTGAATTGATGACACCGGTAAGATTCCTGCTGTGGCTTTGTGCTTTTTATTTTCTACCATAGAAGAATTTTGCTTTTCTTCAGAGGGAGAGATGCCACAGGGCTTGTTGCAACTGCAGCTAGGGGGTAGTGGATTGAAAATTGGGTGTATGTGGGGTAAATGCTTACTTTGTCAAGCACAGGAGCTTATTTTGTGATTTTTTTTTTCATTGGCCAGAAAGTACCACCTTCATTCTCATCAAATGAGGAGGCTTTTTGTGGAGATGTTTTACATGCTTATGGACTGATTTTGAGCCTTAGTTTTGTCTTTATTTCCCCATATTGGGTTCTGTAGCTAAGTCCCAGGAGCTAAGTGCCATGCAAGCTCTGTAATCAGAGTGTACTTATATTCTATTATACACATTAGTTTGAAAAACCACAGTGTTAGGCTTTTGGCATTACTGTCAAAGAAAAAATCAGTCAGTTTTGGAGGAGCCTGTTACAGAAATTGCCTCCTGTGACCTACACTTGCTTACTTTCTGCAAAGCCTGGTAACTAATCAGTGAGATTTAAAAACCTGAAATAGGTAAATTGGTATTTTCACTCTCTGTATAAAGGATCATAAATTCATACAGAACAGCTTATGATTCTGCTGAAAAGCAGTAGGAACTATTTTGCATTTTGTTAGGTCTCTGTAGTCCTTATCCATGAGAGATGTTATTTTTTTTTTCATCTGCAGTTTGCTTCCAAAATGTTTCAAAGCTCTTGGCAATTCCATTTAACCTTTGAGGGATGCAGCAGCTCTGATGTGCTTGAACAAAATGAGACCTGCAGTGAAAGCCAGCAGTAAACCTGAGTAGTCCCTGGTGCCTGATTCTGCTTTTAAAGCAAAGCCACCTACTGTAAAGAGAATGATAAAGCCTTGTTTTGATTTGACCTTCCCTCTGAAGCTTGAATTACTTTCCTAGTGTGGCTCTGCAGAATACATGGCACCTGAAGTGGTTGAAGTCTTCACGGAGGAGGCCACGTTCTATGACAAGAGGTGTGACCTTTGGAGCCTGGGGGTGATTCTCTACATCATGCTCAGTGGTTACCCCCCTTTTGTGGGCAACTGTGGCTCAGACTGTGGCTGGGACAGAGGAGAAGTCTGCACAGTTTGCCAGGTGAATGTGTGTGTGTGTGTCCTGGGCATTTATGGGAGAGCATAGTTTGCCCCTCAAGCTTTAAGGTGTAAGATTTGCCATGATGGCAACCCTCCCGGTTGTCTGGGAAGGCAGCTGTCACTGAGAAGTGAGGGTGATAATATAAAAGTTGAGCCATGCTCTGCCTTACTAAATTAAGCCTTAGCAACTGCCTCTTTGTCCTCCTGGTGGGAGATCCCCAAGCTTTTCCTCATGGTCTCCCCCTTCCCTGCAATCCTTTATTCTTTAATTCTTCATCTAGTTTGTGATGTTCACCATAATCCCTCAGGTGAAAGTTGAGCCTCAGGAGACCCCCCCGTGCAGGGCCTGAATTTATTCTTTCTAAAAACCAAGTACAGGAAAAGGAAGATGAGGGGGGGGAAGGCTGTTTCAGTGTATCATGTGCATCTTAGGATGCACTGACTCACTCTCTGAAGCTACCTGTCACTCTCCATTGACTCCATAACAAGGCTGCTTGGCTTCAATTGTCACCCACCCCATTAAGTAGATAAAATTGACTGAGAAAAATCACACATGAGAATTCTTCTAGTTGCACTTTAGTTGCTATTTAAAGATTTTATTGTTCTTTTTCCTTTACTAGAACAGACTTTTAGAAAGCAGGAGAATCCCACCTGAAGTCTTTTGGTTGCACTTCAGTTGCTATTTAAAAGATTTTTTTTTTCCTTTACTAGAACAGACTTTTAGAAAGCAGGAGAATCCCACCTGAGAAGTCTTTGGTTGCACTCTAGTTGCTAGTTAAAAGATTTTATTTTTCTTTTTCTTTACTAGAAGAAACTTTTTGAAAGCAGGAGAATCCCACCTGGGAAGTCTTCTGGCTGCACTCTAGTTGCTATTTAAANAGAATCCCACCTGAGAAGTCTTTGGTTGCACTCTAGTTGCTAGTTAAAAGATTTTATTTTTCTTTTTCTTTACTAGAAGAAACTTTTTGAAAGCAGGAGAATCCCACCTGGGAAGTCTTCTGGCTGCACTCTAGTTGCTATTTAAAAGGTTTTTTATTTTTCTTTTTCCTTTACTAGAACAGACTTTTTGAAAGCAGAAGAATCCCACCTGGGAAGTCTTTTGGTTGCACTCTAGTTGCTATTTAAAAGAATTTTTTTTTTCTTTTACTAGAAAAAACTGTTTGAAAGCAGAAGAATCCCACCTGAGAAGTCTTTGGTTGCACTCTAGTTGCTAGTTAAAAGATTTTATTTTTCTTTTTCTTTACTAGAAGAAACTTTTTGAAAGCAGGAGAATCCCACCTGGGAAGTCTTCTGGCTGCACTCTAGTTGCTATTTAAAAGATTTTATTTTATTTTTATTTTTCCTTTACTAGAACAAACTTTTTGAAAGCATTCAAGAAGGCAAGTATGAATTTCCTGACAAGGACTGGTCTCACATATCACCTGAAGCCAAAGATCTCATCTCAAAGCTGCTGGTTCGTGATGCCAAAGAACGACTTAGTGCTGCTCAAGTTTTGCAGCATTCATGGCTTCAAGGAGTATGTATCCATTTTATTTTTTTTTTTATAAAATCATTCTTCTGAAGTGGCAAACAAGCTGCTTGCTGTCTCTGAACTTCTGATAGTCCCTGTGTGTTTTAGTGCTCTTATCTTGATTAATTAAATGATAAACAGTGGCTTTTTTTTTTTTTTTTGTACCCTGTGTGGGAAATAGTTTGATGAATCTGTCAAGCTTTAAGCATGGGGGTGCTTTTTTTAATTATTGCTTTATCCCTCTTAAATGTCTTTCTTGTGAATACAGAGCACTGGAGTGCACTAATTACTGTGTTACTCTTTAATAGTATTGCAGAATGCTGGGAAATAGGATTTTTAAAGCACAGCATTAATCTCTTGATGAATTCTTCCCACTTCAAGAAAAGAGAGATCCTCTGCAGAGCTTCCAAAGCTTATACGTGCAAAGTGTAGTCTTTTCTTGTGAAGGGGAGATGGATTGTGAAATGTGGTTTGCAAACCCTCAGTGGCTGGATGCTAGTTGTAAAAATTTGGGGGAGTTGCCTGTTTTTTATCAGTCTCTCTTGGAAAAGCTGCTAATAACATTTCTCTTCTTAACTGCTTCTTTTAGCAAGCTCCTGAAAGAGAATTACCTACTCCTCAAGTTCTTCAAAGGTAGTATTTTTTTGCCTTTTTTTTTTTTTTTTTTTTTATAAATGTCTTGAACTTGGCCAAGAATCATTACTGAAAGAACAGGGAGAAATAGGAGGTGACAAACCAAGGGGTAAGATCCCCTGGTTGAGAGTGGAAATTCTTCAATGTGCAGTACTAATTTTGTTAAGAACATGAAAAATATTCAAGCTCTGGTTTTCCTGCATGGTCTAATCTTGCTTGTTTGTGGGAAAGGCATTGAAGAGTTGGAGAGGATTCCTGCTCTGCAGTGCTAACCTTAGGCAGGAAATAATGATGGTTTTGGCAGTTTTGCTGCCCCAGGAGGAGGAGGAAAAAGACATGAAGGCCTGCATTATCTGAAGAGGCTACATTCTGATGGGTGAATAATCATCATATACACAGACTTGGATGTGACTTTCATTGTAGCTGGTGGTAATCACAGTATCAATTTGACTGTGAGCAGGGCAAGCCTCATTTCAAGCAATTTAGAATCATAGAATAGTTGGGGTTGGAAGGGACCTTAAAGATCATCGAGTTCCAACCCCCCTGCCATAGGCAGGAACACCTCCCACTACATCAGGCTGCTCAGTGCCTTGTCCAGCCTGGTCTTGAACACCTCCAGAGAGGGGGCATCCACAACCTCTCTGGGCAACCTGTTCCAGTGCTTCACCACCCTCACTGTAAAGAATTTCTTTCTTATGTCAAGTCTGAATCTGCCCCCTTCCAATTTACATCCATTGTTTCTAGTCCTCCCATCCGCTACCATATTAAAAATTCCTTCCCCTGCCTTTCTGTAGGACCCCCTCAGGTACTGATAAGTTACTCTGAGGTCCCCTCTGAGCTTTCTCTTCTCCAGGCTGAACAACCCCAACTCAGTTTTGATGGCAGAGTCAATATTTCAGACAGCCTGAGTCACATTTCTGTTTCCACCTCTGCCATTGGTGATTCTGGGTGGTTCTTCCCCTCCGAGGTGCGCCCCTGTGATTCAAAAAGTGCAAATACAGTGAGAATGCAGTTTTTTTGAAGGCAGCCCCACATGATCGTCCTTTTTTTTAATGTGTAGAAATTACGCATCACATCTCAATTGAGGCAAACAAGGATTAGAACTGCAGCAGGAGTTTCCAACAATCCCACAAATTCTTTGTTACCATTGCGAGGAGAGATGCAAATATGAACTCACCATTTTTTTTCCCCTGCTGTGTTGGCTGCTTTGCTAGGAAAGATAAAACTGCCTGGAAATAGATATTCTGCCATGTTGTTGTAACTGCTTTCTCTTTTTTTTTTTTTCCCATGAAAGGAACAGCAGCACAAAAGACCTGACTCTTTTTGCTGCAGAGGCCATAGCCCTTAACCGCCAGCTGTCTCAGCACGAGAATGAGCTCGGTGCAGAGGAGGAGGAGAAGGTTGCCCGTGCTGTGTGCTCCATGAAGCTTTCTCCATCCAAGTCCCACCTTGCCAAGCGCAGAGCCATGACACATGCTACCAAAAACAGTGACTTTCAACCCCTTCCCCATAAAGCCTTTTAAACTTCTTTTCAGATTGGCAAGATCTGTGTTCTCTCGCTTGGATTTTCACCTCTGCTTCTGACTCTTTGATTAGAAGCTTGCTCCTGTGATGTGACTTGGAACTCGAGGCGGGGGACAGCTTGTTATGGGAATGTTTTATTGGGGTTTTTTTTTGCCTGTCAGGTTAAGTGCATTAAGATAATTTAACTGATCTTAAACTAGAGAAGACTCGTTTGCTGCTGTATTATCTGAGGTGATAAATCACTAAGCTTTCTTTATTTTTCTTCTTAGAAGAACATGCTTTAAAATGTGAACTTGAAAACATCAGAGAACAAAAAAAAAACCCACACTTTCTTCCTTTTGCTTAGCATCACATCTTTCCCTGCCTTTGGCTGCTCAGCTTGATGGCTCCCTTTGTAAGATGCCAGTGCTGGTGTCAGCAGCAGGGACTGGTTTTAGCCAGCAGTGCCCTTCTCTCTGTGGGCTCAGGGAATGAAGATGGTGACTGGGTGGATCTTTGTTTGCCTTCATGGGGCTTAATGTGAGGATGACTCTGAAGGTACAGGGATCACTCAGGATTGTAGAGATGAAGAGGTCCAGGCTGGTTTTTTATCCTCTTGTTAGCTTGTGTCTCAGCAAGTGGAATGAAAGCTGGGGCTGTGTTACTTTATCTGACAGCTTTTTATTCTTTAAGTTATACTCTATATCTCCAGTGTCCCCTTCTCTGGCAATTACAATTTTAAGTCTGACAACCACAGTATTACACTCTATTTATATAACAGTTTATACTTAGTATGTTTTTTTTTTTTAATTACTAATGCTACCCTCAATTATACCTTCCTTTCTGTAAACTCACGTTTCCCCCGAATCTTTTTGTATGTGCTGGGAGTTCTTAAAGTGAATGGACAGGCTTTGGTGAATTTTGATGTGTGAATCAGTGCAAAAATGGTGCTGCAGCAGTTGCATTCTGCCTCCTGCAGTGACTGAGTGTCCAGAGTTTTCACTTCCAGTCCTAATACTTTGGTGCACCAGGAGTATTTTGAAGGAATTCTGGCCGAAAAGCTGCATATTCTGAGCGACCAAGCTTCCATGGGGAAGGACACAGATTGTTGAGCACTTTCTGAACCATAAGCTGTGAAAATTGGGCTGTGAGGATGCCCAACTTGATGCACCTTAAATGTGGCAGCCATTCTTGAAACCCTTTGCCCCAGGGGGTTGTGTTGAGGGTGAGGAGTGGGGAGAAGGTCCCCAAGGTGTCACCACTAAGTGGAGTGACTTAGCAGATCCAGCAAGTGCTTGGAAATGGAAAGGTCAGAGCTGAATGTCTTTGCATGGCCTATTCAGAGCAGTTTTATATTTATCCCTTGGCAGTGTGTGTGCAGCATATTTTTATACAACATGCTATATTTTGTGATATGATTTTTAAATTTGATGTTAAAAAGTTTTTATACACCGTGCCAGTGGACAGATTGTGGAATGTATCTTGCTTGTTGGTTTATTAAAGTGTTTTAAGTTATGGATCTTAACACATTGGACAGTTCTGTGTGGTTTTTTTTCCTCTTGATTTTATTTTGATGACACGAGAAAGTGGTGAATTCCTTCCTTCCCTGTGTGATGTTGGATTTAAGACAGTGTAAGTCTGAAGAATGTGTGTGGCTGTATTGTTCAATCAGTTCTTTAGTGTCTCCTGTAATCTTTGCTTTTTTGGGGTAAAATGAAGATTTACTGCACAGAGAGGGCTGGAAGTGAGGAATCCTGTGATCCTTTTGTTCTTCATGTGATGTCCATGAGTTCAGGATCTTACCTGCACTGTTACATTTCATATTCTTCCCTTTGTGAAGCAGAAGTTTGGCCCAGAGTTGTGGTGTGATTACAGAATGCTCCTCTTGGATGGAACCCTGAAGCCTTTTGGACTCCAGAAGCCCAAGCAGCAGCATGGAAGTGTGAAAAAGGAGTCTGTGGACCACAGCATCTGGTAGATACCTTCAAGCATTGGTAAGTGGAACTTTGTAGTCTTTGCTCTGCACCTGCTGCTCTTCACTGGTGGCATTGGTAGCATCAGAGAGCAAGTTGGTTGAGCGAAGACCAAAGCTGCTATTTCTTTATGTTGGGTGAGCTTCAGCCTGCACAATCACACCTTGTCTCTCTTTTTCCATAACACAGCACAGAAAATTTATCCCATTATCCCAGTTTTCTTGGTTTAAGTATCATCACAGGTGCCTCTTTACCTTTCTTGGAGAGTTCTGTTTTCTTTAGATGTTGTATCCCCACATGGAATGGTTTGGTTAGCCCTTGTCTCTAGGTGGAAACCACATATCTGGAGACTCTGTGAGAAGTTATGGGTTTATTCTTGTCACCTGTCTCAGGTTCTGGCAGCGTGAGGGATATGATTCCATTTCATGGCTGAATCCCACCACCTCCTCTTTGGAAAGGTCTGAATCTCCAGAAGATTCAGAGCAGATTCCTTGTGTGGATTCCTTAACTTCTGGAAAATGAAAGGGGCTGGAGAAAAAACGCCTGTGGGGAGGGAAAAAAGTGGCTTTCAAGAGTTCAGAACAATGTTCAGAGCAGCAAAGCAGCTGTCTCAGAGTAAAATTCTCCTTCCCCTTCCCCAAGGCTTTTCTGGACAGTGGGGGAGCAAACCCAAGGAGGATGAATCACCATGTTTAAGGGAAGGGCTGATTTCAGATAAATGGCAAACAAACATCACTGGTCTCAAAGTGCTGTCCCCTCCTCTGTCTCCAGGAAGCTCTCTAGGATTTTGCTGACCTTTTATGTGCAGTATTTCATAATGTATAGTCAGCCTTGTTCTTGCCAGTGTGCTTTCTGCATTGTTGGCTGCATAAAAAGGAGCTCCTGTGTGGTTATTTTCTTCTGCTCTCTCATCCTTCTCTACGTGTTTATTGAATCCTTTATCGGGGTGGAAAGATGCTGTTATTTATTATATTTTTTTTCCCCCCCCAAGGGCTGTGGGTGGGCTGGTAGAGAACTGCTTGGTTAATTTTCCAAACTAATAATTTTCTTTGGGCTACTCAAGTGGCAGCAACAGGCTTCAAATTTGGCTTCCATGGAAACCTAGTGCCATGGTAACTGAAAGGCCTGACAGTCCCCAAGAAATATTTGCTGTTACCCATCCTTTTTCCTTCTTTTTTTTTTGCAGTGTGTGTGTGTTGCTACTGCTGCCACATCCAGCCTGTGTAGTTAAAAACCTCCAAGCACAAGAAACACACTTAAGTTAGGGAAGAAAGTAGAACTTGTGGCATTTCACTGTCCTATTTATTTATTTTCCCCCCTCCTTTTCTATTTGTTTATTCCCCCCCCCCTTCTATTTATTTATTTCCCACCCCTCCCTTTCTCTTCTCTTTCTTTATTTTCACCCCTCCCTTTCTCTTCTTTCTTTATTTTCACCCCTCCCTTTCTCTTCTCTTCTCTTTCTTTATTTTCACCCCTCCCTTTCTCTTCTCTTCTCTTTCTTTATTTTCACCCCTCTATTTTTAATTACTGCTGGTTTTCCTCTTGCTGGAGTTCAGTTTGTTTAGTCTTTCACTCCACTCTTGGGCTGTTTTTTCTTTCTCTCATCTTGTGAAACCAAGAGTTTGAGGGAGAGATGGAGGGGAAAAAAGGAACTTTTGCCATGTGCTTTGCTTTATCCCCAGCTTTGCTTCTCTCCCGCATTGCCCCAGACACCTGTGAATCTTTAAGACCTGGAAACCTTCCTGGCATATAAATAAGGTCTGCTGTAGTCCTGGGCTGCAATTATGAATTTAGAGAGAGAAGTGATTGGATGTATTGAGCAGCAGTGGGAGTGTTCAATTACACTGGCTTCTGATTAATTACCCTTTTTCAGGCCATGTCAGCACCTTCCCAATGCCAAAAGCATTGCCTGTGGAGAAGCAATGACAAAACCACTTGTGCATCAAAGCTAAGAGTTTCTACCTTAGTTTCTTAATTTTGTGGGGGAGTTTACTGTATTTGAGGCCATTTTAGCCAACTTGCTTTTGAGTCTTAAATACTGAGGGGGATTTTTAGGAAGTGAGATGGCAACTTAGCCAAGTGCTCTCGGTGTGGATGTATCAGCATTGTGGCATTGCAAGTAATAGGTGTGAATTGGAAGGGGGTAGATTCAGGCTGGAGAGAAGAAAGAAATTCTGTAGGGTGAAGGTAGTGAAACACGGGAAGAGGTTGCCCAGAGAGGTTGTGGATGTTCCCACAATCCCTGGAGGTGTTTAAGTCCAAGCTGGACAAGGCACTGAGCAGCCTGATGTAGTGGGAGGTTGCAACTTGATGATGTTTAAGGTCAATCCAAACTATTCTCTGATTCTCTGTGCACCAAATGCTGCCATCTGAAAGTCATCCTGTTGGTGTTGTGGTTTTGTGCTTTTGCTCCACACACATTGTCTTGGGGGTCTCAGGGGAAGACACTAAGCTGGTGCTAGAGCTGCTCCATCTGTTCAGCTCATGTCTCATGACCGACCTCTCTGGAGCTCTTTGCAGGGCTGGAGTTGATGTTATCCCTCAAGCTCCATATACCTACTGGAAACTGGGGCTACTTGCTTCAAAGCCAAGTTCAGTTGCTGTGAGAGGTCTGGGCTGTTGTGAAGGGTGGAAGAGAACCTGATGCGACCATCTGAACACATCTGTTGCTCTCTCTATCCCTTAGTTCATGCCATAGTCTTGTATTCCAAAGTAAATATTCCTACTTTTCTAGAAGCTATTCCTTGTAATTGCATTCCCTTTATAGAATCAAAGAACAGTTTGGGTTGGATCATCATCTAGTTCCACCCCCCCCGGCGTAGAAAGGGACACTTCCTACTAGACCAGATTGCTCCATGCCTTGTCCAGCCTGGCCTTAAACACCTCCAGGGATTTAGGGGACATCCACAACCTCTCTGGGCAACCTTTTTCAGTGTTTCATTACGCTCACTCTAAAGAATTTCTTTCTTATATCTAGCCCGAATCTCCCCCCTTCCAATTTACATCCATTATTTCTAGTTCTCCCATCACATATCCTATTAAAAAGTCCTACCCCTGCCTTTCTGTAGCCCCCTTCAGGTATTGAGAAGCTACTCTGAGGTCACTGCCATGCTGGCCCTGAGTCCTCACTCCCTGCTCCTCAGAAATCTCTCACCTATTATGTGAAGGTTTCTCTGGTGTCTTGGCATTTGCAGATGCAAACTTGCATCTGCTTATCCAGCCCTTTCCCTGTTCTCTGGGAGCAATATTCCAGAGGTCGAGTCTTCACTCTCAGAGCAAAAATTCTAATTGGTCCCTAATAGCTTTGCTGTCTGCTCTTGAACCTTCAGCCTCATTAGATTACTGAGGTGCTCAGCATCATGCTGGTGTTATTCTGGTCCTCTCCTAAGTGATGGCTCAGTGTCATCAGCAGATCTTGTTGCACAACCTCTCTGTCTGGGTCATCAACTAAAATGATTTAATTGCTTAATGAATTTCATAGTTGCTGCTTTCTGCTGTCAGCACAGCTGTAGCATAAAAAAAAATCTGGCTTCTGTGCATATTCCTGTAGAGCTAAAATCACTGAAGAGAGTTTTTTTACACGTGTGATGTATGAATAACCATTCTCTTCACAAAATTGAAAGGGGGTAGATTCAGGCTAGATATAAGAAAGAAATTCTTTAGGGTGAGGGTAGTGAAAGACTGGAAGAGGTTGCCCAGAGAGGCTGTGGATGCCCCCTCTCTGAAGGTGTTTAAGGCCAGGCTGGACAAGGCACTGAGCAGCCTGATGTAGTGGGATGTGTCCCTGCCTATGGCAGCGGGGTTGGAACTTGATTATCTTGAAGGTCCCTTCCAACCCAAACCATTCTATGATTCTAAATCTACTTGTTTCTGGGTGAAAAAGAAGAACCTGTCTGGGAAGGAGTGAGTGGGTGGCAGCCTTCTACATGAGCAGCACTGCTCCCCTGAGCCCCAAAGTAGCTGAAGGACATGCTTCCCAGATCTCCAGATACAGGTTTTATCTTCCTAGTATCTCTTAAAATTAGCAGAAATTGGGGTTGTTCAGCCTGGAGAAATGAAGATTCAGGGGGGACCTCACAGTAGCTTCTCAATACCTGAAGGGGGCTACAGAAAGGCTGGAATACGAGTTTTTAGTAGTGTACAGTAGGATGGCAGGACTAGTAATAACAGATACAAATTTGAAGGAGGGAGATTTAGGCTTGGTAGAAGAAAAGTTCTTTCCTGTGAGAGTGGTGAGACACTGGAAGAGGTTGCCCAGAGAGGCTGTGGATGCCCCCTCAATCCCTGGAGGTGTTTAAGGCCAGGCTGGACAAGGCACGGAGCAGTCTAATGNCCAGGCTGGACAAGCCACGGAGCAGTCTAATGTAGTGGGAGGTGTCCCTGCCTATGGCAGGGGAGTTGGAACTTGATGATTTTGAAGATCCTCTCCAACCCAAACCATTCTATGATTCTATGTCAGCTTCCACCTGCTTCCATGTGGCCATTCATCCTTGCCCGAGTTCCTTAGATGAGTTCAGTCTCACAGTTGAGCTTTGAGGAACGCTGCCAAACTTCTCCAGCAGCACCAAAGTCTGCAAACTTCCCTTCCTTCCCATTGTAGCTTTTAAAAATCCATTTTATTTGTCATGTTTTGTTTTGGTTTTTTTTTTATTTCTGTTGAATAATTCAGCTAATAGGCTGGCACTGGAGAGCTGTGTTCCCTAATGAGGGAAGCAGCTTGCCAAATTCTTCTCTCTCCCTACTCTTTGACTGCAAACCCAATGTCGTTAACAAATCACCATGGGGAAAGCTGGTGGAAACACAGAACAGAATGTTATTTTCTTAACCTAAGTGGGGAAAAAAACCCCACACAAAGTAAAAAACAAACCCAGGCCCTGCATGGGAAAACAGAGTGTGAAAGTGAAGTGTGCACTGAAGGAAATGGTGATAACAGGAATCTCTTTGCAGCTTTATTCTGTCTCTAGATCTGCAAGCAGAGGAAAGCTACATAGGAGAGAGGATATTAACTTGCTGAAGAGACCCAGCTGCACTAATTCATGGTGTAGGTGTCTTGGCAGCTCTGCTTCTTTCCCCATTTAGATGAATAAGGGTTTCTATAGAGAAGGGGTTGGGTTTTTTTTGTCTTTGTCAACTTGATTATTTATCTTTTAAGATCTGAATGCGTTGGGCTCCATGTGACACAGATGGGATTGAAAAAAAAGGATATATTTGTGATGGCTTTTTGCATGTTGATTAATTACATTTGAAGTAGTATTTTTGATCTTCTTGGCTTGAGTTTGCTCAGATCAGGATTCACACTGACGTGTTTCTGATGAATATTTACTCCCTTGCCTTCCTTAAAGAAACACAGAAGCTTCCATGGAAATGTAAGAAAACCCTTTGTGAGGGTTAAAAAGAGTGGCACAGGCTGCCCAGAGAAGGTATGGGGTCTCCTTCTCTGGAGACATTCAAACCCTGTCTGGGTGCCTTCCTGTGGGACCTGATCTGAGTGTTCCTGCTCCAGCAGAGGGATGGGACAAGATGATCTCTTGAGGTCCCTTCCAATCCCTGAAATTCTGTGATTTGTTCTTTCCCAATCTCTACTTCTGTTTAACAGAGCAGAGCTTGGCACCTCTGGGTGTTTGAAGGGTCCCACTTGATCTCCAAGCAGCTGAGGACATTTGTGAGGTTCTCATCTCCTTTGCAGGACAAGAACTGTCCTAACTAGGGAATCAGGCAGAACCTAAAGCTTGATGAGAAGTAGGAAGATGGATAAAATAATGCTTCTCCACATGCACAAGGTGTGAGGATGCTTAGCTCATGTTCTGGGCTGGCTTCTCATTAACCCAAATGGTGATGCTGTGGGAGCAGGTCCATAAACTTGGTATCAATCTCACTTTGGTGGCAGGTGCTAAGTGTGTAGCTGAAGTACTGCCAAAGAATAGCACCTGAACATCACTTCAGTGGAAAATGCTTTTTGGTTTTGTTAGGTCGATGCTGAAAGCTTTTCTCACCCTGGGCAGAAGTGGAAGAATTCACACTGTGTCCTGCTGCAATAGAAGGTGGGAGCTGGCAGAGTACGAGCAGAAATAAAAGGCTTGGGAACAGTCTGTGATCTCCCATCAAAAAGAAACTCACCAAGATGATGCGCAGGATGGCCAACAGGTAAGTACTTTAAGGATTTGATGGTGAATCCCTTTAGGGCTGGCTGAATGTCCCCTCTCTGGAGGTGTTCAAGACCAGGCTGGACCAAGGCACTGAGCAGTCTGATGTAGTGGGAGGTGTCCCTGCCTATGGCAGGGGGGTTGGAACTCGATGATCTTTAAGGTCCTTTCCAACCCAAACTATTCTATGATTCTATGAATACCACCAGAGTCTTGCCCAAAGCCCCTTCCTCAAAAAGGATTGTGCTACAGCAGATGCAAAATACCACATGGAAGACATGAAGTGGGTGTATGAACAGACGTGGGCTAAGAGGGTTTTGTCCCTCTACTCAACTCTGGTGATGCTCCACCTTCATGTATTGTGTCCAGTTCTGGAGTCCTCAGTATAAGAAGGACATTGAGCTGTTGGAGCAGGTCCAGAGGAGGCCACCAAGATGATCAAAGGGCTGGAGCAACTGCCTTATGAAGACAGGCTGAAGGAGTTGGGGTTGTTCATCCTGGAGAAGAGAAGGCTCAGGGGGGGACCTTTATAGTAACTTCTCAATACCTGAAGGGCTCCTATACAAAGGTAAGGGTAGGACTTTTTAATCAGATATGTGATGTAAACTGGAAGGGGATAGATTCAGGCTAGATATAAGAAAGAAATTCTTTAGGGTGAGGGTGGTGAAACACTGGAAGAGGTTGCCCAGAGAGGTTGTGGATGTCTTCTCAATCCCTGGAGGTGTTTAAGGCCAGGCTGGACAAGGCACTGAGCAGCCTGATGGAGTGGGAGGTGTCTCTGCCTATGGCAGGGGGAATGGAACTTGATGATCTTGAAGGTCCCTTCCAGCCCAAACTACTGTATGAATATCTATCTAATAATCTAGTTCTTAACTTGTGTACTTCAGGAGTAGCTGTTTTCTCATGAAGCAGCAGTTTAGCAGAAGGGAAAGGGCAAATAATGTCAGCACGAGGTTTTTGAAGCAAAAAAAAAATGTGTTCATGAGGTGATGGGAAAATGTAAGAAGTCATTTCATCCAGAGATATCAATGTCACACACCTTTCAGGGATGAGGAAACAGAGACTTGAGGAGCTCAGATGAGTCCTCCCCCAAGTCAGCACCTTGCCCAAGACCAGATCTCTCACACCGTGAGTCTCTGCCCAGTGCAGATGAGCTAAAATACACCCTGTGCTGGATCAGAGTTCAATTTTGTTATCTTAAATGTGCAGGGAAGATGCTCATCTCTGCTCTAGAGGCTGAATTCTCAGCAGTGGGTGTGGGATGGGATGCTTAACATGATAAGGACTCCAATACTGACTTTAAATGTGTGTCTAAAACCCCTCACATATGGCACAGTTGCTAAGACCTCTACAAAATAGGGCTCCAGAAGATTGCCCTGATCCTCTGAAGTGTGTTTTCTCATTTCTTCCCTGGTATGTTGCCAGCACTGACACAAAATGCAGAGCACTGAGCTGAATGGCAGAGCTGGGCAAAATTTGGCACTGAGATGAGCTGGCTTAATTGGAAATTAAAAATCCCACTCATCTGGCTTGTAGTTGCTATTAGAGGGTCCCTAGAAGACATAAGGCTGAATTAAATCAACCTTGCTCTAATGGCACCCAGGGAACTGCACCAGATTAGAGCAGTTAAAGATCTGACTTATGTGTATTTGCACTCCCAGCCTGGTGATGGGGAAACTGAGATGAACAGAAACCATGGTGGCAGGAAAAAAAAAAGCAAAGGAAAACAAAGAAAATAAATTATGGACCTCAAGGGGGTGATTATTCAAAATGGGTCCCTCAGGGAATGAATGCAAACTAACAATTGTTGCTTCTGGAAGGTGGCTCCCTTGTTGTTTCACAGAATATCAGGGATTGGAAGGGACCTCAAAAGATCGTCTCTAGTCCCACCCCCCTGCTACAGCAGGAAAAACCCAGATCAGGTAGCAGAGGAAGGTGTCCAGGTGGGGTTTGAATGTCTCCAGAGAAGGAGAATCCACAACCTCTCTGTTCCAGTGTTCTCACTGAGCATCCCCCTCTCTGCCTCTGGTTTTGTTTATCATCTATCTTCTCTTTCATATCCATCTATCTTCTCTTTCATATCCATCTTGCATCTTTCTTAGTCCATCCTTCCGCTATTGGTGTCAGGAGACAAAATACCCTTTTGGGTTTTATAGTGGAGATAAGTGTGATATGAAGCCAGAAGGCTGCCAAGATGAGCAAATGAGAGTGTTGGCATGTTATTAATTGCAGCTCCTGCTTTTGCTCGTGGAAGTGATGCAAGGCTTCCCAGGAGCAGCTGGATGAAGAGGGATATGTCTTGGTGGCATGTAATTAAAATCCCACTGGTTTGGGGTGTGCTCAGCTCTGCTCCATAGGACAGAGGGATTTATTCTAATCTCTCTTGAAAGGTGATGGCCAGGAGCTCACTTTGATGCACTGGTGAGATCATGTTGCACTTGGTTGAAGCTGTACAGATTTTTTTTGTTGTTGTTTCTTGCTCTTCCTTCCTTGTTTTCTTCTCCCTGCTGCATTACATTACTAAAAATACCTAAAAACCATATAATTTGCTGAGCTGCTTCCTCTGCTTGTTCTTGTTCCAGGTACAAACATCCATCTCTCTCTAAACACCTAGCTCATCTACCCCAAATTAAGTCACTGCTTCAAAGCAGAACTTCTTCTTTGTTTTGCAGTCTTGTCTTGTCTCCTATGGTGCCTGTGACTCCAGGAAGGGCTCAAGTTTGGAAACAGCAGAAGGGAAGGGCTGATAAATCCCATCATCATATAAATTGGAGGGTGGAACATCAAGGCTTCTTGTTGAGAATCAGAAGTGCTGTTTTGGGTGAAGTTAAATCCTGTCTTAGCCTACATCCTCTTTCTGGCTGTGACCAGGAGGAGATGTTGGAGGAGGACATGTAAATAGAATAATTTCCCTGCCCATAGCCCCCACCCTTTTGCAATCAGCACTTTATGGACTTCATGGACTGGAGGTGTGCTGTGCAGTCAGCAAAAGTCGGAGGTGTTTGTCCTCTTAAGTGTCAACACTCTCTATTCCATGTTTCCTTCCTGCCTGATTCACCCATGGCACAACACTCTTCCAGGCTGGATTTTAGCTGAAGCTGTTCTTCTTGATTTAGGGTGTTTCAGGGTGGGTCCTGTAGGTGGTGAG
This sequence comes from Turnix velox, assembly GCA_013400935.1. NCBI lineage: Eukaryota > Metazoa > Chordata > Aves > Charadriiformes > Turnicidae > Turnix > Turnix velox. The sequence continues at coordinate 4,657 of VZTY01023052.1, read as the reverse complement.
TTTTGCTGTGCGTCCTCTAAGTTTGCAAGATGTCTTCTGGATTTGTGTCAATAGCAGCATCATCACAATGTTCTGGCTGTGGCCTCTTCTCCAAAAATGCTGCTCTTCTGGTAAAAGAAAACAAAACAAAAAAAACCAACCCCAGAAAGAGTCCTTGGTAACAGGATCCTTCAAAAAAACAGGCCCCAGTTTGTTCATGGTGTTGTGAGAACCATTCATAAGCAGGAGAAGATCTGGCTTGTCATATCTGGCAGATGTTGGTGGTGACTGGTGACCCCCCAAATACCTGAAACCTGGGGAAGGTGCTTAAAGTTGTTCTTCTGTGTCTGTCATTTGCCATTAAGGAAAGTCCAACACACCAGCAAAGGATTTTGTGCCTCAGGCATTGCACTTTTCCCTGCTCAGAGTGATGAGATCTGCAATTTGAAGGGTTTCAGACTTAAGATTCCTGATTTTTGGCCTGTTTGCACTTTGATATTTTTCACTTTTCTGTACATGAAACACACATTCCCTTTCCCTACCATCCCTGACTTGAGCTGTGCACACAGGCACTTATTTGTACCCCCATTTTCAAGGAAGGAAATGGGATAATGCATTTTCCTTTGTCTCCTTATTTTACATGATACCTCAGCCTGTGTTTTCACATAGGATGGCACTACTGGACTCTCTCTTTTTCACTCTGATTGCATCAAAGCCCTGTCAGTGCTAAAATTGGGCTCTTTCACATGGTCTGGGAGGGGTCTTGGAAGCTGGAGAACCCTTCTGGCTTTAGGTATGAGCTGGGATCTTCATTAAGCTGACTATTTCTCCTCCTTTCTGTTTTGGTCCCTGCCCTGAGAATGGGGAGTAGTGGTTGCCAGCCATGTGGTGAGTCAACAAGGAAGAATCAGAATGGTTTGGGTTGGAAGGGACCTTAAAGATCATCTAGTTCAAACCTCCTTGACCTTAAGCATTTGCCATCCTGAGATTTATGACTTTGGGATGGTGAAGCTAATGTGTAGAGTCCATATTATGGACTGTGGTTCCTGGGATGAAGTCTGCACTTTGCTAATAGGACATGGCTAGGTGATCTCCATGTTTCTTCCCCAGAAGAAGCCTTTGTTGGAGGGAGAACAAGCTGACAAGCAGAACAGAAGATCTACACTGTCCTTTGTCATAGGATGGTGATGAGCTCAGTTGCACTCAACACAATGCCTGTGCATTGAGCTGTTTCTCTGTACCTCAGAGATTGAGTCCAATTTGGTTCTATTTCCTTAAAAATCCCATTTGCCATATAAAAAGCTTTTTTTTTCCACATCCAGTTGCAGCTGCATGTGCAATGACCTATGTTCTCTGTGCATATGTTGCTCACATGCAACTGCTCTAATTGTGAGCTGTGACCATTTCCTATCTGTTGTGATGTGACGACACCAAAAAATTAAAATAAAGATTAGATTAGTTGCCCTGGTAACAGCTCCCCCTGCCTCATCTGACGCACAGCTTCTGTGAAGCCAAGGAGCACACATCCATTTGCACTCCTAATTTTTGGGACACTCAGGGTTCAGCTCTTCCCAGGAGGTCCTTGTGATGACAAGCCTGTGATATTTTCCCTCTTTCCACTCCACTGATTTTTTTTTTTTTTCTCTTGGACTTTCTTTGCAATTCAGAAGAGCTTCAGAGGGGCTGAAGCCTTCTCATAGTAGAAATAATAGAATTGTAGAGTGGGTTGGGTTGGAAGGGACCTTCAAGATCATGGAGTTCCAACCCCCCTGCCATAGGCAGGGACACCTCCCACTGCATCAGGCTGCTCAGTGCCTTGTCCAGCCTGGCCTTACATCCACACCCTCTTCTGGTGTTTCACTACCCTCACCCTAAAGAATTTCTTTCTTCAGCCTGAATCTCCCCCCTTCCAATTCACATCCATTATTTCTAGTCCTCCCATCACATATCCTATTAAAAAGTCCTACCCCTGCCTTTCTGTAGCCCCCTTCAGGTATTGAGAAACTACTCTGAGGTCCACCTTCTCTTCCCCAAGCTGAACAACCCCAACTTCTTCAGCCTGTTTTCATAAGGCAGTTGCTCCAGCCCTTTGATCATCTTGGTGGCCTCCTCTGGACCTTCTCCAACATCTTTGTTGCAGTTCATTTCTTAAAACAACCAAAACAGTGGGAGGATGATGAAAAAAAGGTTGGTTTGGGAAATAGCAAGGCAGGGAGAGGTGTATTTTGCCCCTTGGGAAAGGGAAGAGCCAAGGTCTCAGAGGGCTGTGCATGGACTTGGAGGTTTATGGCTAATTAGTTATTGCTAATGAAGGAGAGAATTAGCAAAGAGAAGGTGACTGTGAGGATTGCTGAGCTCTTAGTTCATTTCATGCCTGTGTGTGTCAAGGTTTTAAGTGTTTCTCCGTTGGACTGGAGAAAAAATAAAGGGCCTGGAGTAGATGCTGTCAGACTAATGATGTCTTGGGGTGTGAGATCTCACTTGTCTCATCTCCCAGCTCTCAGATCTTTTAAGGTGTAGGATGAGATGAATTATTGGGTCCACAGGAGCAGAGCCCATGAAGAGATAATATACTTGACTGCAGTTAATGTTTGCTGCTGTGTGTCTGGGTACTTCACAGGGATAATAGATCTTTTTCGATTCTTGCCCATGGGGGTGCATATTCATGTTGTCTTTCAATCTGCATCCTTGATCCCTTCTCAGAATGTGTTCCTGAGCCACTTCCAGTCCCAGAGTGCAAGGGGAACAGTTGTGAGCCCACTGGTAATGAAGGGGGTGAGAAAGGAAGGTTTGGGGGATGCCTCTCCCTTCACTATTCCCACATCCTACCTGTTGTTTCTGTCTCCATCTCCCAAACAAATGGGTACAGCGTGGATTGTGGAGTTTCTCAGCAGTGGGGTCCGGGCTGGATCGAACTTCAATCTTTCTAAAGTCAGGATGAAGAACTATAGGGTCTTGTCCTGAATTCCTCATGGAAGACCCATTAGGAGGAGCAATGTGGCAGTGGCTGTATCACAGATACAGGCTGGGTGGAGAGTGGCTTGAGTGCAGCTCTGAAGAGAAAGACTTGGGGGTGTCAGTGCATGACAAACTCAACATGAGCCAGCAGTGTGCACTTGCAGCCAAGAAGGCCAACCAAATCCTGAGATGCATCAAGAGGAGTGTGACCAGCAGGTCCAGAGAGGTGATTTTGTCCCTCTACTGGGCTCTGGTGAGGTCCCACCTGGAGTTACTGTGTCCAGTTCTGGAGTCCTCGACATCAGAAGGACATTGAGCTGTTGGAGCAGGTCCAGAGGAGGCCACCAAGATGATCAAAGGGTTGGNTTGGAACTTGATCATCTTGAAGGTCCCTTCCAACCCCAACTGTTCTATGATTCTATAATGTGCTGAAAGAGGACAGAATGTCCCAGCAGTGCTGGGAAGGCAAGCAGGATGGTTTTGAGGCATCTGTGTTGCCACAGCTGTAAGGAACTGAACTATGAGTGCTAATTATATTAATTAAAGTTGTGCTGCTGTTTGTGTGAACATTTCCTGAGTGGAATACAGATTTTTTTTTTACCTATTGTTTTCCTCCTGGGCAGAAGATGGAGCCTGACAGGGGTCAAGTCTGCACAAAGCAAGAATGTTTGTGCTGTGATTCCTGCAATACAAAATACCTGTTGCATTTTGAAAATGTAGCTGCTGAAAACAATATTCCTTCTTCTTTGGACTGATTCCTTAGGGATTCTGATACATGAAACATTAATTCCCTGACTATGGGGGGGGGAGGGGTTGGAACTAGATGATCTTTAAGATCCCTTCCACCCCATACCATTCTATGATTTTATGATCTTTAAGGTCCCTTCGAACCCTTACTATTCTATGATTTTATGACCTTTAATGTTCCTTCCAACCCAAGCCATTCTGTGATTTCCTTTCCCTACCATCCCTGACTTGAGCTGTGCATCCTGAGAATTACTTTGTGCCTCCAGTTTCAAGGAAAGAAATGGGATAATTCATTTTCCTTTAGTCTCCTTATTTTTCATGATACCTCAGCCTGTGTTTTCCCCTAGCTTGGCACTGCTGGACTGTCTCTTTATGATCCAGGAGATGTCTTGGAAGCTGGAGAAACCCTTCTGGCTTAAGGGATGAGCTGGACTCTCCATTGAGCTATTTCTCTTCCTTCCAGCCCACACTCCTCAGCTCAAACCCTGTGTGCAATCCCTGGAGGGGGGTGTTGCTGTAGATTTTTCCTGGTATTTTACTTTTCAGTCCCTTCATAAAGCTCTCACTTCTGGTTTGTTCTCTTTTTCTCCCTTCCAGTGGCTGGGGGCTCACTCTTAAAAGCTCAAATAAGGCAGCAGCTCTGAAGGGCCAAGGTCCTTTGTTGTGCAGTGCTCTTGCAGGGCTGGGAGAGGGCAGCTGCTGGCGGTGTAAGTGGGAGGAATGGGCTGTCTCTGAGCACAAGTGCTCTATTTATGGGCTGTTAAGGACGCTGGAGATAATGCAGAGTTCTGGATGTCTCCTTTGTGAAGGCTGCAGCCTCTCTCCTGCTTATGGCTTGTTCCCAAAGCAAGCTGTTGTGGGATCAATACTGTGTGTGGGGGTGAACCTGCACTGTCTTGTTCTGGTGCAATGACCTTGGCTGCCTTGACACTGAGCGTTTGCTTCAGGTCATTGAATCATAGAATAATTGGGG
>VZTY01023048.1:287951-327086 GCA_013400935.1 Turnix velox | reverse complement strand
CTCCCAAGTCTTTCTCTTCCGAGAAATCTCATCATTAGGTAAAATAAAAAGGTCTCAGGTGCTTGGCTGTGACTACACCACATGTGGCCCAGCTGTGGTGAAGCAAGTCGGACTTTTCCGCCTTTATTTTACTACTGATGTGCTTGGTGGGTGCCCTGCCCTGAGCCCTTCTCTGTTCCTCTTCCTTCCTCGTGATGCTCAGGAGCACAGGGTGGGATGAAGTTGCTCTTGTGCTAGAGCTGAGGCAGCTCCTGAGGCCTCTGAGAGACTGATTATGCCCTTTTGCACACAATTGATTTGCATAAAAATGGCTACTAAAGCTTTTGTCTGCCACATCCTTCAGCGAGATCTCAGAGGAGCCCCTAGCAGGATGGAGCTATGGCATAGAAACATTGCTTTTTCCCCACCTCTGCTGTCTGAGTTGCCCTTTTTAGTACTATTTTGTATGTAAGCCTCTTAGAGATGCCTTTTCGTTGTTCTTACCAGCTGCCTGAAAGGCATTAAAATGAGTTTCCTTCCCTGACGTCAGTGCTGAGGGCAGTGCCCAGTACTGGAGGCTGTGGTGTTTGCCCTTTCCCAGCCTGGACACGGGTGCTCTGCACAGTCCAGGTTTCCCCTGCAGGCAAAGGGAGTAGGAGGCTCCCACAGTACTCCTGAAAAATCTTGCAGGGCGATGGTTGTGTCATTCTGTCCTGTTCTCCATGTCTGGCACTGCAAATCTACATGGATCAGCAGAAAATTATTAGCGGAGCACAAATAAATTACCACAGCAGAAAAGCTTCTATTAATGTCACAAAAATGGGGCTCTTACTCCCTCCCTTGTCAAAAGTGAGTGCTGAAAATCAAAGTGGAGCCAGATCAAAAGCTTGGGTACAAAGTGAATCAATGGCATCTGCTGCTTGTTTTCGAACATGGGGTAGGGTGAGGGGAAGAGAGGAACCTTTGTTTATTTGAAAGGGAGTTTGGAAAAAATATCTTGCTTTTTTCTTCTGCCTTTGTTTCATTAGAATGCCATAACTTAAGCTCAGCATGAAACTTAATGTGATCTTGGGAATCCTATGAAATGGGTGAGAGGTGTTTAGGCAAGGTGGTGATAACCACCAAAATTTCAGGAGCTTCTGGGGAGAGTGTGCCAAAATACAGTGGGAGTAGAATTGCTTTAATAGCAGCAAAGGGTAGACAATACAGATGTTTCACTTCTCTCCACTTGTCCTAGGCAGAAAAGGCCGTGAATAACCTGTTAAAATAAATCAGCACTAAAAAGGAAGCAATCCAGACAGTGTTAGTTACCCTGTGGATCTATCACACTAGAAGGCATAATAACAAGAAAACACCATTAGCAGCATGACAGGTTTTCTCTTTTCTTTTTAACTTTAACCATAATGCCACCTGACAAGCTGTTTGCTTTCTGCACCAAATATCCAGGGGTTGCCGAGAAGAAAGGCTGGGGGAGATGGGTGGGGGTAAGATGTGCTACCGTGGGACCCTGTCTTTTTAAGTAAAACTTTGAAGAAAGCAGTAGCCCAATTTGGAACAAGGAAGGCCATCAAAAGGGAGAGCAGTGCAATGTGTTAAACTGAGAAGTAAATGTGAAGGAGCATTTCTTTTTCCTCGGGGATGATCTGGATATATTCTCTTTTGTTTTCTGATCTCTTCTTGTGCTCATAGTCAGGGTAGCCATGTGAAAGGGGCCAGGACACAGTTGCTGTGGAGCAAAGGGGAGGGGGAGGGAACTGGGAAATGAAGATGAGAGCAGAGGTGATAAGTTCACACCTTTATATAGGGCAGCCCTGTGCATAGCTACAGGGGTCTGTATCATTCAGAAGAATAAAAGATGGAATTGCTGGAAATCTCTGGACTTTCACCTGTCTGCTCTGCAGAAAGCAATGCTGGTCATGGCTGAGTAAAAACCAGCCAGCTGACAGAGAATTAATATATTGCACAGAAATACTAATTTAACAAAAAGGAGACTACAGGGATGAAAAGCCAGAAGTTAAGAATTAAGCTTGATGGTAAACATGAACAAAACACCTGCAGGGGGAAGGAGCTGGGTGCTTTGCTCTTTTTGAGGATGTTTGCAGGAAGAGACAAGTGAAGTCTGAGAAGAGGTGGTTTTGTCCTGGCTCTGCTGCAACAGTTAGAAAAAGCCTGTGCTCCTCTGACCACTTCTGACTCGCTTCACCCTACCTCTGCCAGGGTCCAGATTGCTCCAGAGGACTTCCTCCCCTCTAAACTCCTCATCACAGTTTTTTTCCTCTTATCACTTGTGCCCATTCTGTATTTGTTAGTTTCTGTGTCCCTCCAGCCTTGTCTCTGCTTTTCTCCCTGACTCTTCTTAGGTTCCGTGGAACATGGGGAAGTCTCACCCCAGTCTAGAATGGCAACAGCTGCTCTGCCAAAGGCCCTGCATCAGCAGTGTTTAACCATTAGAGGCTGAAGATTATTTTTTATTTCTTTAAAGTGTGAGGAACTCTTCTCCACAGCTTAACCTTTTCATCCTGTTTTATGAAAGGGGGTGAGAAAAATTAAGCCTGAGACTGACACCTGCCATGGAAAAGTTCAATATTTTCATTCACATCTCTGGAGACATTCAAGACCAGGCTTGATGAGGCTCTGAGCAGCCAGATCTAGTGCAAGATGTCCCTTCCAACTCAACACATTCTATTATTCTAATTTTTTTTTTGCATTACCTTTTTTTCTTTCCTCCTGTTTTTTTTTTTTTTACCACTCACTGGTTGTCTCAGATTAAATCAGTCTTCAGTGCTGTGTTACTATCTCATTCCCTTCCTGCCTACAGTGCTTTGTTTTCTGTGTCCTTACAGTTCCTTACATTGTTCAGCAGAGGTGCTGGCTTTTTAAAATACTAAAAGTGAGAAAAATGATTGCACAATGAATGACAAGAATTACCTTGAGTACAGAGGACTGTCAGAAACCACTCTTCATGCTGGATTTACACAGCAAGTACTCATCTGCTGGTCTTTTCAGTTAAAGTAACCCCTTTAAAACCACCACCATGAGCTTGGTCCCTGGGTGCAGTCAGCCATATCTGGGGAGTTCTGGCTCAGCGGGTGTGCGGCGCCGTGTCCTTTTGATTATTTTTCTGTGTTTGCTTTTAAAATGTTTGGATGTAGAAGCTTTGGAGTGATTTGGCTCGTTGTGAAAATGAAATTGGCAGTAACATTGTTTAACAAATTTGGGAGACTTTCAAAGCTCTTTGTATTGGTATTGCAGATTTCAGTTATTCAAAGTGGAGCTGGGTAGTGTTTCCACCTATCAGGCACTGCACATACGTTAATTTTGGAAATAAGCTCATTTTAAGATATTGTTTTCAATGCAGCCAAGTTCCTGTTTTCCTACAGAAAAGCATGATGAAAGTCTCAAAGCATTCCACGAGATATAAATGGACTTGGCATATAGTTATTTTCTTGTGATCTCCAATCCAAGTTCCTGTTAGATTTAAAAAGGGTTTTGATCACAGATAGTTGTGTGCTGTTTACCTGCATATCTCAAGAAGCCTTTTACTCTGCAGTGATTTGGTTAAAATTCAGGTCTGTCTTTATCTACCGGTTCACAGAATATATTTTTAGCAAGTCAGTCTTTGAACTTAAAACATTCAACTGATGGATCTTGCAATATAATGTTGGTTGGCATCAGTTTATGAAAATGCAGTAGTTGGTGGAGATCCACAACTGGTATCTGTGTTAAGATCTGGATTTTCCCTCTGTTTGGAGAACTGTTGTGTACAATTCAGTATTAGCTCATATCACTGGTGATGCCTTGAACAAATAAAAAGTGTAAATAGGTCAGCTTTTTAAAGCAAGCCTGCAATTGCTCTGCCTTTGGGTTGGATTGCACAAAAAAAAATGAATCACACAAAATAGGGCCCAAACAAGACCTTATTTATGACATTGCTGTTACGGGAAGTAGACAGGAATATTGTCAGAAGGTCAAATATATAACAGCTGGCTCTGTTAATTCTTTTTTTATGAATGTAAGAGTTACAGTACAATATTGTCCTTTCATGCTGTGGAATACTCAATGGATTAAATGTCACATTCATTGTCTTGATTGTCAACAATGAATCTGTGGTGCTTAGTAATTTTTTCCTTTGGAAATATTTGAGTGAACACTTTTATGAGCCTTGGTGCTGTAAACAGAGAATTGCTGTTTGTTAACTGTTGATAAAAAGGGATGTACTGGAAGAGTAGGGCATATCATAGAATCTGCTCTCTGTGGTTGACAGAATCATAGAATAGTTTGGGTTGGAAGGGACCTTAAAGATCATCTAGTTCTAATCCCCCTGCCATAGGTAGGGACACATCCCACTAGATCAGGTTGCTCAGCCTGGCCTTAAACACCTCCAGAAAGGGGACATCCACAACCTCCCCTTTCACAGCATCAGTAGATGTTGTGGATGCTGCACTTTTCTTCATGACCTGGCAGCAGTGGCCACAGCAGCACATTGTTTTGCTTTCTCAGAGGAATTGATCCCTAATTTGGGGGCCTCTTGTTAGGGTCATGATCTCTGGGGTGCAGAATTCCTGGTTGTTCCTTTTTCTGCGNATGAGCTCTGCTAGTTTCTCTCCCGCACCAATAGGTGCCCATTTGGTGCTGAGACAAAGGTTTTGATGTGGGGCTCTGGTTTCTGTGTAAAAACACATTTCAGTTTGGCTGCATTGTTTACAGGGATACGTAGGTATTTGATGTGAACACATGTTTTCTCTGGTGTGTTTTATTGCTTCGCTCTGCCAGTTCTTTCCCAGTACCTGTCAGTAAATATCATCTTGTAGTTCTCATCCACCTTCTCCCTCCTAGAAATTCCTTGCCCTGCTCAATCTGTTCCCAGCATCTTGGGCACAATTTGTGCCTGTCCCAAGCATTGAAAATGGGAAATAAAACCTGGTCATAAAAGAATGTGAAGAAAAGGTTGGTATTGTTTCCAACCTTGCTCTCTCCCATTTAGTGGGAATTACACATCTATGTGTATGTATGTTATGTATATGCATAAAAGCTTTTCCTACCCCATTCAGTGAATGCTGATTATTCTGTAGACAGTTTTTACCAACAGCAATAACCAATTTAAGGTTTGAAACTTTTAAAAAGGCATGACTTCAAAATCCCATTTTCAAAAATGTCTCGAGCTCTTAGGAACATAACTTCATGGCACTGACTGTTTCTATATGCTCTCAAAGATTATGGAAGGTAGACCCCTGAATTTCTAAGTCCTCTTCTTTTTAAGCTTCATGTGAGGATCTGTCTCTGGCATTACTGCACCATGTGTCTAGATAGAAGTGATGCAAATGCATTATCTGTTTTCAAAAGTTATTAAAGCATAATCAATTGATTATCATCTATTTTAGTAGTCATTTTAATCCAGTAATATGTATTTTTTAATTTTAAGCTTTGGAATTCATTACTGAAAACATACAGCATTGCTTGTAGCCATGAAAAATTAGATTGAGTACACCCTGCCCTACTTAAACTGTGCATTAGCAAAGCTACTTTTTCCTCAAGAACTCTTCTTTTTCACAGCTGACTATGACTTCCCAAATGCTGAGGAAAAAAACTCTCCTAATTGATAACCAAAATTCAATCATAGTCAGATACTTCAAGTTTGCATTCCAATAAGGTATTTCTCTGTCTAAATAAGCTTCCCTTGGTTGATTATTCATATTGTAGTTCAAAATGTTTAAAAATGAAAGACAGACTTGGATGGAATATAGACTACTTAATACAGTGTGTATTTAATATAAAAGTCATGCATTATTCATTTTTGCAATTTGAATAACTTTGAATTTAGCATCCCTGTTCTTCATCTTTTCCTTTGATGAGCAATTAATTATTAAAATATAATATTGTCAGCATATGGCACCAAAAATCCTTGAAAGTGTAAAATGAGCTTCCTTCTCCTGCCATCCTTTGATAAAGGGATATTCCAGGTTCTTGATTTCTCACTGAATGTTTATCCAGCATCTTAAGCAATTCCATCATTCTAAATAAAAGGTAAAAATGGTTAATTTGTTATTTTTAAGTGTAACTTTTTTTTTTGAAATACAAAAGGACAGCTCCTTTCAAAATGTGCCTCTGCCTCCCATCTATTTCCTGTATAGTCATCAGCTGTTGGTGCAAAGAGGATGTTTTCCACATTCAAATACTCCTTCAGATTCCTAGTGGTCCGCTCTGTACTCAGCATCCAGAGAAAAAGAGAGACAGTTCTTGAAGCAGCAAACCCATGTTGTTCCACTGTGAGGATGTGTGTGTGCTGCATTTGGAAACCAGATCCTGGGACTGAGTTTGCAGATTTTCTAACCAATATTTCCTGCATAAAAATAAGCCAATCAAATTAAATACGACCTTTTGCTGTGATTATGACTTCTTGATTAAAATCTCTTTGAACTTTGGCCAAGCATATATATTTTACTATTTACTAACTAAGCACGCTTTTTCCCCAGAGGGGTGCTCTGAAGAGGAAAAAACACAGTTTATTATTTATTTGTTTCCTCTTTGGAGATGCAGAACTAGATGGTATCTGCTCAGATTCAAAGGAAAAATCATTAATGAAGAGATTGCAGTATTCTGTTCCAATGTGTGCTATAGTAGAATTACTTACATTTTGGAATACTAAGGGCTATGAAAACATTGCACATCTGTTGATATTGTTCAGAATAGAAAGTGTTTGAAGTGCATCATGTAGAATAAATGCTGTCTGAAGTGCATCATGTATTTGCACCTTGCAGGAGCATCGGCTGGGGAAAAAAAAAATCCCCCTGATTATCAGACTACTGCTCAAAGGTGTAGGCAGCTCTCAATTTGATCAAGGCTTCTAGATAACTGTGGGATGCTGTGGAAGTGAATTCTGCAGACTTCATTCTTTTCCTTCTGATTTTGGAAGGTGTGCTTGTCAATCACCAGCCTACCTGCTTCTCTGCTCCACTGCAGGGGGAGCGTTAGCAGCACTGATGAGACACAAAGCTCCTGCTCCCCCAGTGTGGACTCTTGTTTGAGACAGGACGAATATAGAAAGTGAAGAATAGAGATGTATGGAAGAGTCTCATGTGTCAGCATGCCCTGAGGCAGTGAACACCTTTGCACAGGGCTGAGAGGGAGCTCTGGCCTGTGAGTAAACATGAATTACAGAGGATAAATGCTTGGGGATGGCAGGGAAATGGTCTTGCCTGCAGCTCTTCCCTCCTTTCATTTATTTATTTTTCTTTAGAGTGTTAAATATTACCAACTTGTCACTGTTACTTGAAGCTAAATGCCTACAGTGCTTAGGTTTGTGTTTCAGACTGTCCCTGGAGCTCCTCAGAGGAAAGAGTTTGTCCCCAGACTGTTGGGCCCGGGGAAGGAGGTTCTTGAACTAGGGAGAAGCAGCAGTGGAGTGGCCCCTGGAATGTATTTATGGTGCTTTTCTGGCTGCACCCAGTAGCACTCCCTGCCCCAACAGCACAGAGTGAAGGTAGTCCTGAACGAGCACTGGATGGACACTAGTTGGAGAACTAGGTTGAGGTTCAGATGTGGCCTGCAGCCCTGCTCTTCAGCTTGTCCCCCTGGCAGCTCACATAGAAACTCAGCTGAGCAGCACTGCTCTGCCTCCTCCATCTCACTCTGGTCCGGCATCTCTTTTCTCCACCTGTGAAAATGAGATGGGTTCACTACCTGATGCTCTTTGGGCAGCAGCAGGCACAACCACCAGGGTATGGTCATGACATCACCAGGTTTTGGCAAACCCTCACTACTGTCAAGTGGAAGAGGCATTTATGGAGTGCTGGAACCACTGAATACAGTTGTATTTCTATGCTAACACAAACCAGTGGGATAACGAGGGCATTTCACACCTGCACGCCTTCTAAATAGGAGCAAATGTGTTTGGTACAGGTTTGACTAGCATCTTAGCTGCTCTTTTAATAACCAACACATCAACTCTTGCAGAGCTTCTCTGGTAATAGGGTGTTTTCATCTTTCATATTACATATATATATATGATAGGTTGTTGCCGTTACACCTTGTTAGGCTGCCTATCAGTCTGAAGACTATCTTAAAGACATGTATAAAAAAAATTTAAAAAAAGAGTGTAATTCTGCTTGTCAATCTTCCCCACAGAGAAGGAGACCTTTCTGGATCCCTTTGTGCTGAGGGACCTTCTGCCAACATCGCTGGGCAGCTACTACCGCTATGCAGGTTCTCTGACAACTCCTCCCTGCAGTGAGATTGTGGAGTGGATTGTTTTTCGGAGGCCTGTTCCCATTTCTTACCATCAGGTATGTCCAAATTAGCAAAGTCCATCTCTTCATTTGTTCTCATTAAGATGGTGTTTTCAAAACCCAGTGGTTTAATTTGAAGAACAAAAATGTCTCTGTTGACAAAAAAGGAAGTGTCGGTGATTTTTAGGGTTTTTTTCTCAAGCAATATTGTTTCTGAACACGAGCCATCAGGCTTAAGAAGACAGTACGACATGAAACCCAGTTTCCTTTCAGTGATTTATTTGGTATTGTTTTTGTTAAGATTAAATTAAGCTGCAGTGTAAATATTTACATGGAGTTCCTTTTTATTCTCTTCAATTGAAACTTTCTTTTCAAAGTAAAGTGAGTGATTTCAGTTCTGCTCAGATTTAGTAATTTGAACTAATTACATTAGAAAAGACGCCTTTCCATTAATTCTCCATGCTTAACTGTTTTTATAACACGGTAAAGCTGCCATTATGTGCTTAGAGAGCTGGTGCGCAAATCTTTAAAATTAGCACAGAGCAGCTCTTAGTGCAAATAGACACAATGTCTGGGATTTGTCTGGAGGAGAATGCTCCCGATAAAGTAACGGCACGATGGAGTCGGATGTTTACCAGTTAAGTGTATTTTGACATTGTGAGATTGCTGTGTTTAGAAAGCCATCCTGCTGAAGTTAGTCTTTCCTTTTATTCATTGGACATAAGCCACTAAAACTGAAGTTGGTAAACGCACTGAATTTTGTAAAGCATAAGCAAATAGTTCACTGGGTGATCACGACTGACAGGTGCTGCTTCTCAAACATTTCAAAAGAGGGTGGTAGGCAATCACCTATGCCCCTAATCTGAGGGTTTTTTTCTCGGGTTTTCTAGATCCCCTTGCTTCTCCTGTAGACTCTTTCATCTCTTTTTGAAGTGCTGTTTTTGGAACTGCTCTCTGCGGTTCACAGAATCATAGAATCGTTTGGGCTGGGAGGGACCTTAAAGATCATCAAGTTCCAACCCCTCTGACATAGGCAGAGACACCTCCCACTAGACAAGGTTGCTCAGTGGCTTGTTGAGCCTGGCCTTAAACACCTCCACAGAGGGGGTAGCCTGTTCCAGTGTCTCACCACCCTCACAGTAAAGAATTTCTTTCTATTATCCAGTCTAAATCCTTCCCTCTTCCAATTTGCCCCTGTTATTCCTAGTCCTGCCATCACATATCCTATTAAAAAGTCCTACCCCAGACTTTCTCTAAGCCCCCTTCAGGTATTGAGAACCTACTATGAGGTCCCCCCTGAGCCTTCTTTTCTCCAGGCTGTACAACCCCAACTCCTTCAGCCTGTCATCATAAGGGAGGTGCTCCAGCCCTCCTGAGGCTGAGAGACAGAGCGAGATTCACATGTCCTCCCAACATTGTTGGTGTTACTTTACTTTTTTTTTCCACAGAAGTGTGAGGTTATTGCCCATGTTCTGCTCCTGGTCAGTAGGACCCTCTTTGCTGGAGGCTTCTCCTGGCAGTGCTGAGCACATCCCACGTTCATGCAGCCCCAGCTCTGGCTGAAGCGTGGGACTCTTCGCACATGGGCCCGCTTGAATCGGACCCTTTGTCTTTTTCAGACTATTTCTCTGATTGTCGAGATCATTTTGAATTCTGTCCTTGCCTGCAGGGTACTTGCAATCCCTTGTAGCTTTTCACTACATCAATAAGTTTACTGTTTATTATTTGGTGGCTGCAAGGCCTGGCCCGTGCTCAGTTTTATCCCTTCTGTACGCATCAGGTGGGTTATGGCTTCGTTTTTCCTTTTTCTTTTTTTTAACAAGTGCAAATAAAGTGGTAAATGCCAATTACAGCCATCATTCTGATGGTAGAAAGGTACTTTATCCTGGCATAGCTTCTTCCCTGTGCTGTACAATAGTAACTGTGCCAAGTCAAGCTTTTAAAATTTGGCGTTGCGCTGCTTTCTGCTCGCATGTGTGGTTAAAGGGCTGGGAATTCTGTGTATAGACAGACTTTCATTGATACTACAACACATGTGGAATAAATAATAGTGTTCTTCCCCCTGGCAGCTCTGGATGTGGGTGTATTTTAAGAGCCTGCCACCCTGCCATTGCTGTGATTATTATTTGTTCCTCTAACAGAAACGGAGCAACATAATCCATTGCCATAGTTTAACCTTCTTTATCACAAACCCCATGAAGCAGCCTGTAATCCCAGAGGAGGAAAGTGATATTGTTTAAGCTTTGTTGCTGTTCCAATTAAATCCTTGCTTTTGTGCAAAATACCTTGCCATAGAAAGGACAGTACTGAAGTGGCCCATTTAAGGAGGCTTCTCTGTTTTATTCTTACTGCTCCATCATCATCATCATCTTTCCTGATAATTAGACATCAAAACAGGACAAGCCATGTCACCCTGCAGATGCATTGAAAACCTAAGTGCATTCAATGACCCAAAGCATGGCATTATCTCTTGTAGTGCATACCTCAGAGTATCTCATTGTGCTTGTAACAGTTTATGTTTTTAATTGCCATTTGTATATCCAGCCCTTGGAAAACTCTGCACATCAGGCTTTAATGGTTTGTAATTACATGAGTTGGAGTTTTAGGTCAGGTTTTCTTGTACCTGCAATAGCCTTATAACAGCTTTTCATTTCTTCTCCTGAACAGGAGCTCTTGTTCTCCTTGAAGAGCATGAATGTAGCTCCTTGACTGTAGTTCTTATATTATTATTTTTTTTCTGGCAGCTATAGATAAATTAATTTCTCATTTGTGGTAGATAATATTTTTATAGGAAAAATGAAGTTGAAATGACTTATATGTACTACAACACATAAAAAGGGGAAGGTTAAAAATCATATTCGAATTGGCAGTTGTTAAAATGCAATTATAACTCCCCAAGGTAGCATGGCAGAAGAAAATATTTTAAAAGTTCTCTCTGAAAGTTTAAAAAATTCAATTAATGTCATGGAAGTGTAAGCCTAGAGACTTGACTTCAGAGGAGCGGCTGCTACCCTAATTCTTGAGCTTTTTATAAAGTAACCTTAAGCCCTGTTAGCTGCCTTCATCAAAACTGCTGCCAGCTCATGAAGCACAAAAGATACGTAAATATTCACAAGAGTCTCGGTCTGTGCTTTCATAGAAGGGCAGAGCAGGATCATGTGCTGGGTTTTTTTCTCAAGATGAAAGTATAAGATAATAGTCCCATTACCCCTTTTTTAGCCCAATTCTTAGCACTAAGAATGCTAAAAATTAGGAAATGGGTTTTCAAGGTTTTTCAAGATGTTTCTCAGAAGAATCTGAGAGAGAATTGCAACTGGAACCAGGGAATAGGGCATTCATCTAAGATGCAAAGGAAAAAAAATCCAAATTCCACCATGGCTACATGTAAGGCTGGGAACAGGATCCAAGCTTCCTGCCTGGGCTGAGCACTAGTTACTGGCTGTCACCCATACCTGCTGGTCACTTTTTGTCTTACTGCCTCAGTTTCCCTGCTTGTGCAGTAGAAGTAGTTGTGATTAGGGGAATCAAGTGCTAAAAACGTAATGCTTGAGCTGTGCTGTTGTCTTGAAGGTGTTTGCCTGTAGCGGGACTCATTCCACTTTGTTTAGTGTTTTAACACTGAGCTGCCAAACTCAGGTTTACAGCTGTGAGGTCCATCCTTCTTCCCCCCTGCTGCCCATGTGCTGCTTCCAGTGATAACATTCTGCTATGTATCTCTATTAACTGGCTCAACACATTGCCCACTCCAAGGGAACTTACTTTTGAAATTAAATGCTCAAAAAACTGACTTCCCCCTGCCCTGGGGGTCAGAGAGGTTTTATAACTGTAAGCCCAATTGCTCAGGCTGACAGGGCAAGCTGGGCCCCAGAAGCAAAATGGGGTTCACGTTCCTGGTTTGAAAGAAAATTAAATAATGGTGGTGAGTGCCCCTTGGTTCAGTGGAGAATGCTTAACTGCTTCTGTTACACCTTTCTTTGATTATTTTTATCAGCTCGATCAACTGAGGCTACAGTGATATTTCCCAGTTGTAAGTTTCAGGACACACACACACTTTTCCATGGCTTTTAGAGCAGATGCACTTAATGAAAAGGGTGTAGTTTTCAAAGTGACCTGTCACTAAGCAATGACTGTGATTCAAGTCACTTTTTTAAGTCTTGGGCCAGATTCTGTACTCCCAAAATCCATGCTATCAATATATGTAATTGATGTTGATGTAAACGATGTCAGGACTGAATCCCTCTCTGCTCTGTCTTGCTCAGTCTTTCCAGCAGCAACAGAACTAATTCTAGCTCTTGACCTGAATGATAACAAGCTACTAGTAAATGCTCTGCAGACCTTGGTAGCTGTGAGAAAAAAAATTGCTGAAAATATTTTCACCTTAGTTTGCTAGAAATTTCTTTCTAAGAAATACTAAGATATGAAGGAAGAGGAAAGTTTTCCAATTACAGTTCTTCCTTACAAGTTAATACATTTTATTAAAAATAGCTCAGATCTGAATCCAACTGAGAAAACTTATTCCCTGAGGATTATATGCTAACTGTGCCTAAATACATTTATTCTGTGTTATTTTTTTCTCTCCCTGTAGTTTTGTATCAGAGAGAACTGTAATTGCAAGGGAGGTCAGAGCACTTGCAGCTGGCTCTCCTGAGATTTCTCCACTGTGCTACTGACCTGCTCCTGGCCAAGCCAGCTCTTGGGTTTTGGTGTCCATCCCTTTAAGGTTTGATAAGTGCAGTGACCTTCTGTGGGAGTGCTGCAAGAGCTGACTCTGAAGCATAGCCTGGCCAAGCTGAACTTCATATGGTATTGGGAGGTTACATCGTGTTGCCCTGTCCTGAGGAGGGCTCTTGGAGTGAAATGACCTGGAAGCACATTTTGACGTGATACTCCAAAACAGAATGGTGCCAGTGATGGGGAGGGTGTGGCATGGCTGTGTCACAAAATCCTTCCAGAAAAGGGGTGGAAGGGGAAATGTTTCTTTCACCATGGCAGACATCCATAGGTTGCTAGAAGACCTTCTCCCTTGGTGGACAGGATAAGCACTTTGCTGAGATAAGATGGTTGGCAGTGATTTCAGTGGGCAGCCTGACTTCCCATGCAGTTTTATCAGTCTTGGCATCAGCATTTTACTTCCTACCATTTTATTTTCTTATCAGCCACCCAGATTTCACCACATTGTTCTTCTAATTAACGTCCTTTCTCTCTCCTACCATGATGGCGGCCATCAGCTGGAGGCCTTCTACTCCATATTCACCACTGAACAGCAAGACCATGTCAAGTCTGTGGAGTACCTGAGGAATAACTTCAGACCACAGCAAAGCCTGAACAACAGGAAGGTGTCAAAGTCTGCTGTGAAGGATGCTTGGAGCCAAGATATGACAGACCTCTTGGAAAATCCACTTGGCACAGAAGCTTCCAAAGGTAGGTTACACTTATTAATTTTGAATTTGACTAATAGGAGAATTTTTTTTGGTCTACTTTGTCATCCAATGGTGGCAAGGACATCTGGGAGCTACCAAAAAATAATGCAGATTATGGAGGCATTGCTTCTTGGTATGTGTCAATAAATTAACTAATCCTGTGGATGCCTGCAATTAACCAGTGAAACTGTCACAAGTTTCCACAATAAAGCCCCTGAACATGTGAGAATAAACTGGCATGTCCCTGTTTTTGACAACTGGCTGAAGGGTCTCAGAGAAGCCTAACAAAAAGGAAATGTGTAGGCACGAGGCCAGAGGTAAAGTTTCAGCCCTGCTAGCACTGACTCATTAGGTGCTTGAATGGAAATAGAGTATCCAGGTGTGGTTATGGATTTCATGCTTGCAGTAATGACTTCTGAAGAACCATCAACCTTTTAATTCATTGTTTGTATCAATCTGCTGGTGATGGGGGAAATAACTCTTCCTTATAGGCAGGTGATTTTCTAATGTCTTGCTGAAGTGTTTCACGTGCCTTTTCATAGAGCAGCTGGCATTTGCTTCTGTCAGACACTGGATAATGAGCTGGAGGGAGGGAGGTTGCAGTCATTGCCTTGGCACAGACAGCCCTGGCTAGAGGAACACATTAAAAATTCTGGGAGAAATATGTCCTGGATAAAATAAGACCAGAAATAAATATAATTTACTACCTTTATTTCCCTTTATTTTACTGAGTGGTGGTTCTTATAGATGGGAAGAATAGCTTGTACTTCTCAGTCTCCATTCTGAAGAAGTGCTTACTGCTTAACCAGTCCGGGTAGAGGTCAAGAAGAGAGGGGCAGTTTGCTAGAAGGAAGCAGCTAAGCAGATTTGCAGGCTTTCCTTTTGTACCTGACATTTTCACCTGGCCAGGCACAGAGTGTGTAGGTTTTGGAGGAGGTGAATCATGAAAACAGCTTCGTTCAGCAGCCTCAGCCTCCCAAGGGAGTGCTGGAGGAGTGTTTCTTGGGGCTCGTTATTCTGTGAGAGTGCTTATTTAGATATATGTATAATGTACACGTACACAAACCTCGTGTACATTAAAGGCAGCCTTGGGATGGAGAATTTATACCAGAAGTGAGAAGGAGATCTTGGGAATGGAGAAACCCAGATGCTCTGGCCTGCAGTTTTCAATCAGTGTTTTAACAGCAACAAGTGTCAATATGTCTTCAGTTACATCCTGTGTATGTACTACTTACCCAGAACAGTGATGAAAGTTAATAGGTTACGTTATGTTAAAAGTGACAAAACTGGCTAGTTTTTCTTTTGAGTGCAGCCAAGGTACCTCTGCTACATGTGGTATAATATTCAAGAAGATTTTAGTACTTTGGCCACACGCTTGCATATTCCTCGCCTTGCTGGATGGTTTTTAAGATTATAAAAATGCTTTAGGTGATTTTCAGCTCCATAGTAAATAGCTGAAACCCACAATTTTGACAGAGTATTATAAACACTGAGGTCTGTAGTTAATGCTCTCATCTTGAAGTTGGAAGTGTTGGCTCTGAAGGAGCACTGGAAAGATTTGCCTTGACTTCAATCCTTAAAACTCCAAGGCCCAGATTCAACCAGGTGCACATGGCTTAGTTTTCTTTAGTGATAAGAATACTTTAGTTTTCTTTAGGTTTTTTTAGTGATGTGAGCTGGTCTGCAGGAGCAAGGGAGCTGCACAACCATTAGTCAACTTTTAGATAGCTTAGTGCTTGGGTACTTGACACCATAAAGGCTTGGGGACTGGTTTCCCAAGCAGGCTTTTTTTGGGTCACCTCCTATCATGTCCAGATATGTGTCCTACCTGCCTGGGATGATGCTAGAGTCAGGGATTTGATTTTATTCTTCCCTTGAGCTTTTGCAATCAGAAGCTAATGGCTGGGCAGCCAGACTTTTTGTACCAGCTCTGTCAGCTTGTCACTTTTTGGATTGTGTGCACACCAGGGGATGCTGAAAATAGGTGCATTTTTTTCATGAACTTAACAATAAATAGGCTGGTGCAGTGTTGCTAACACAAAATGGGTTGTAGCATATCCTCCAAAGGTTACAGGGATGAGTTATAGCTGTTCCAGAGATACAGCAACGTGGATGTTTCTGGCCCCTTCTTTGACAAAGGTGAACAGTGATGATGTGCTTGGTCCACTGCACATTTTGAACTACTGACATATAAATAAAATGAGTTGGAGTCATGGTACTTGAGTGAAAGCAAAACCTACTGTTTATTCAGCTAGTAAATACAGTACCTTTTTATATAGTGTCATTCATGCAAAAGTACTAAGGAGCCGAGTGCACAGAGCACTTCTCAGCCAGACCATCTAGCATACAAATATAAGAGTGGAGGGTTAGCATAACAAATCTATTTTATGCAGATTCCTCTGCACACCTCATGGCTGCATCTCGATGCTTTCCACATTGCACTAAGCAGTGTGACCAATGGCTGTCACATGTTGGCTCTCGTCCACCTGCCCCATGCTCAGGTTTGTGTATTGTAGGAAAAGGCAAGGTCATGAAAATGTGTCTTTTACTTACTGCAAGGTGATATGGTTTGTGATGGTCTTGAGCTCTGGAGGGGAAGTTTGGGTTTGTTTGTCGGTGTGAATTTTTGCAATTTGTTTCCTCTGTCACACTCTATTAAGTCTGTGGGCAGCGCTGCTAATCTAGAAACCAGTGTAGTGTTAGTTATGTAAGCCTTTCTTATTTTGGAGGAAAATGTGCCCAGAACAATTTGCATAATGCTCAGAATAATTTTCAGAATTCCCTGGTGAATAGGGAATTTCAGATCAGCACAAAACCATGCAGCTCTGCAGTTACCCATTGGTGAATGTCCCATCCTGAACAGTCTGGCACCAAACAAGAACATCTTTTCTCCTGCCTATCGAAGGTATCTCAGGTCAGAGAACCATGACCAGCAGCATAACCTGAAGATACACTGAAGAAAAACTATTTCTCACTTTATGCCAGTCCTCTGAGTATTTCCTCAGCAAAGCCCTGTAAGTGATGGCATTTGGTAAATAAAATGTCATGTGGGAAAGGTTATTTCAGGTCAACCCAAACTGTCGGGATGTTTGGATCCATTTTTTTAGCCAGTACAAATGTTACCAGCCTTTTGTTTTACAGTTATTATCCTCCCCCTTGTCTTTTCTAATTTTAAGGAGGCATTGAAGGGAGAGGGTAGTATGGAAATCATCAGAATACAAGCTGGTGAAAAATATTTTGGCTAATTTGAAATAATGTAGAGTGCTAATTTTTCACTTGGGAGTGAAAACTCCATTTTTCCTTTTGTGTTCATATTTAGCAAGAGTTTTCTTTGGTTCCATTATCTCATTCCTTCCTCCTGTTGGCAAAAGCTGATTTAAAGCAGTTCTCTTGAGGACTGCTCGTATGCCTGGAATAAAAGCATACACATAAGACCTTTTCTGAATCAGAGCCCGTGAGCTGAGCTTAATTCTTAAGTTGACCCTGGAGCTGTTTCAAGAAACCATACAGATCATCTTTGAATATCTTATTTCTGAAATGTACCATTCAGGTTAAATGCTGTTCAGCTATGTAATGGCAGCAACTGATGGATTGATAATAAACCATCACACAACAATATTTTTAAAGAAGATTAAACTTTCAGAGATTCAAGTGGCTCATGCTGTTAAATCATGCAGATCGTCAGGCCTGTAAAATTTAACAAGAGAGCTCGTTGGTGTTTTGTAAAGCCAGAGGTTCTCTGTACAGGCATATTAAACCAGAAACGCGTTTTTTAAATATTCATCAGATACTGTAAGTATCAGTGACAGTGTTTGATTTTTCCACATAAAACCATCTCTGTTAAAATTGCATCCTTTCCTCTCTGGCCTGTCCTCTGTGGCTCAGGACTGTGTTGCTCTGTCACATCACATACTGTGCTCAAGCCTTTGCCTGGGCTGATTTCTAACAGCTGTGCTAGAGGGATTCCTAATTATTTATCAGTTTAATAGCATACATTGCTCTTTAGGGACAGACAGAATTCTTTCATAAAAGTCCTCCCATTTCAAGGGCCTCCACCTGCATGTTCCACCCTGCTTTGTCCCATCAAGCTCAGATGCATTTACAAAACATTCCTTCCTCCAGTAAAGGTGTAGTCAGTGAAGCTCAGGAGGAAAAGGTGTTTCATTTCCTTGGTTTAGGTTGTACCCCACATGCAACAATGTCTTCCTATTTAATTTTGCTGCTGATTAGAACCATCAAACGTTGTTTCTTTCTCTTTATGTTTTTTTACACTGGGGAAAAAAACCCAAACCTTTAACCTTTCTGTCTCATTAAACGTGCTGCAAGCCTCATAACACTTAAGCAAGCATCCCATGTGAGGGGCTCTTGACATCAGAGTTTTCTTTCACAGATGCCTGATTACTTCCCCAAAGGTGTCTGATTACTCTTTGCTGGAGTCTCAGATGATGCTGTTTCCCATCAGTGGGAATTCGCCTTAGAGTACCATCTTTAATTATGATTTGAGACTAAGTTAAATAATGAGCAGTCATAAATTCACTCTAGTAAAACTTACTTAGCTTTGGACTCTAAATTAACAACTGGGACATTTCTCTAGTAGTGTACAGGCAATCATTTACCTGCCTGCTCTTTGTCAAGTGATAGTGATGCACAGTTTGGAAATCCTGAATTACATTTTAGGCAGAAACCAGTGCTCTTCTGCATCTCTTATCCCTTCCACCTCAGCCATGTCTTGCTCTGCAGTGCTGGGTCCTCGTGTGGGCACTTGTCTTGGAGCATGTCATGCTTGCATGTAAGGCAGGAAGGGTCAGGTTGAGTAGTCTCAGATCAGTCAGGTGGAAGGAAAAGCATTTCAGGAAAAAAAAAAGCATTTCATGCATTTAGAGGGAGGATCAGGTACAACAAGATGTGATGCATGTACCTGACAAAGGTCAGTCTCATGGCTCTGTTCTGCAGGGTTCTGTTTTCACCTGTAGTAACTGGTTGTAATGTCTGTGCCTGAATGTAGTGGACATCTTATCAAGTGGGTTATTGATAAATAGTAAGTAATTGCTGGCGTATCTTTAGTGATTATAAGGGGTCCAAACCAAAAGAGCAAGAGGAATTAAGTGTGTTTTGGGTTCACAGGTGCCACTAAAGCTGGAAAAGCTGAGTACTTATAAGGGAGATGAATGATTTATTCCATTTATACCTACAAAGAATTCCTTTCTCTACTGCCAACCTGCTGGTCCAGCAATAATACTGATTTCAATTTTGGTTTTGACAGTAGTTTGGACAACAAGTGCATGCAGCTCATCCCTTGTGTTGGAAAAAGCCTCCAGAGGCTGTGAAATGGAAGATACTTTCCCACTCTGATTTTGGGCATCCCTCAGGCACATATTAGGATGCACTACCAGCCCTGTTGGCTTGTTCTTCCTATGCTCCTGATCCAAGCAACCTTGGCCAGGATGCTGGAGAAAGGAGCCTTGGCTAACATGACAAATATGTGTCCTTCTGGCAAGAAATCCTCTTTTCTCCCCCATTGATGCAGCATATGCACTGAATGCATCAAATGCGCTGTATAAATAAGGATATGGGTGTACATTTTAAATACAAGTCACCCTCAGTGTGTGCAACATAAACCCAAAGCTCACAGGGCAAATCCTTGCCAGATGTCAGTTTAGCCTAGTGTGGCATCTGATGATGCGAGGCTGATGTGCACCAGCTGAGGATCCAGACCACAGCTGTAGAAACAGCATTTGTGAAATCTGTGAAATATTTGGGCTCAAACACAGCACAGTGAAACGCACAGTCCGTGCCTTTCAGCAGAACAGGGTGTGTTGCTGTGATGCCATGGAAACTCAAATGCTACAATGCAAGCTGAGCAGAAATGAACCTGAATGCTGGCTGTGCATTCACCTTGGGAAATGGGCAGGAGGCACAGGGAAACTCAGCACCCAGAACCCCTCTGTGGGAAATGCCCCACTACTACTTTGTTCCTACACCTTCAGTCAGTGTCCCTACACCTTCAGAAACAGCCCTGTCTGTTTGAAGAGTATTAGATAGGTAAGAGCAGGGAAGATGAATAGTCTGTCTCCTAGCTACATTCTGTCTGTGGATTGAAGTAGATCAACACAAATATTTGTGTGTACAGCATGCTCTGGAGCCTGCAGATGCCTACTGGCAAAGTGCAGGCAAAGGTAAAGGAAAAATATGTCCTTCTCTTTAAAGCAATTATCCTTATATATTAATAATATCTTTTTTAAGCACTCCTAGACATTAACAGTGTACACTGAAGCAAAGCAAAAAAAAAATTGCAAGCATTTAGTAAAAGGAGAAGGGGGAGAATGTTGTAAAGTGTGCCTCTTAGCACTTTTCTATGTATTAAAGCATGTGTTGTCTCTGCATATGATCCTCGTAGTTTATTTGTTATCCTTTGGGAGCTCAGCCCTTGCTGAACTCTGAGATTGAATCCGACAGCCCAGCGAATGCTGTTGTTTGTCATGGATCAGAGTGTCTTCCCAGGCATCTCCACTGAGTTACACCAATGCAAGGTAGCTGAATTCCCTTACCATGGCAGGGATGGCATGGCACGGAAACAGAGTGAGAGTTTTCTCACTGCAGGAGCTCTTACTTCCTTGAGGACCTTAGGCAGGTCCAGCTGAAACCATTTCTATTAGTCGTAGTTCTGTAATTCAGTCTTATATAATGTATTTATGAGGTGATTTTTTCATCTGACATGTGCCCTTGTGGCCAAGAAGGCCAGTGGCAACCTGGAGTGTATTAGAAGGGGCATAGTCAGTAGGTCAAGAGAGGTTCTCCTCATCCTGTACTCTGTCCTGGTGTCATAGAATCATGGAATAATTCAGGTGGGAAGGGACCTTAAAGATCAATGAGTTCCAACCCCCTAGAATATTCTCTCCAGTTCTGGAATGGACTTTAAAGATCAACGAGTTCCAACCCTCCTGGAATATTGTCTCCAGTTCTGGGGCCTTCAGTTCAAGAAAGACAGAGTCCTTCTTGAAAGGACAAAGATGATTGTGGGACTGGAGCATCTGCCTTACAAGGACAGGCTGAGAGAGCTGAGTCTCTTTAGCTTGGAGAAGAGGAGACTTCATTAACGTTTATATATGTGTGAAGGGTGATTGTCATGAGGATGGAGCCAGGCTCTTTGCAGTGACCTCCAATGATAGAACATGGTGCAGTGGGAGAAAGCTGGAACGTAGGAGATTCCACAGAAATATAAGAAAAGAACTTTTTCACAGTGAGGGTGACAGAACACTGAAACAGGCTGCCCAGAGAGATTGTGGAGTCTCCTTCTCTGGAGACATTCAAAACCTGCCTGGACATGTTCCTGTGTGACCTGGTCTAGGTGTTCCTGCTCCAGCAGGGGGATTGGACTAGATGATCTCTTGAGGTCCCTTCCAGTCCCTGACATTCTGTGATTCCTGGGCCTATTTGAAGCTTGAGAGTCTAACAGTGAAAACAAATGCATACGTGCATGTGTATAGAGATCTTTCTTTTTCTCTTGGCATCACTTTTGTCTTGTCTGCAATCTGGTTCTGGGAGCTCCAGAGCTGAGCAAACCTGGTGAAGTATTTTGCTGGTAGCACAGGCATCAGTAACAGTTTTCAGGCTTCTCTGAAATCAGCTGTGAAGGAAACTGGTGGCTGAGTTGTGTATCATTATGGCAACAGCAGCAAGTAGTACGTCTGTCCCACAGGACTGGTCCTTCCAGCTCCTTTTCCATTGCTGAAGAAGTGGGGAAAGAAACGCCTTGTTTCACCAAGAACTTGGCCAACAATTTGCCCTTATGATCAAGAAAGGCAAGAAACCTCCATACTATACTGAGCTCAGTTTCTTTCCTACTGAGTGTGTTGGAAGAAATGCCCCTTCTGCCATCCTTTGTGAGCAAGAAAGGCTGTTTTCTGCCACTCATCCTACACATATGAGAGAAAGAACTGAAGCTCCTCTGAGCTTACAGCCAGGAACTGCCTCCCAGAGCAAGGCAAGCCCCTTGCTGCCAGTGTTTTAGCTACCTCTGAGCAGTCCTAAGCCAGTAATGTGTGGTAGGCACATCGTGATGCCAGTGTTTTCTCCTTCCACTTATGAATTGCCTTAGAAGATCCCCTCCTATCTCATCACAAGAGATTCAGGACTTCAATGTCACGTTGCTTTTCTGTGCTGAAGATTGTCAGGGTTTTTTCATGCAACGTGTATCCCACGGTGCCAAAGAAGAGGAATGGCAGTTTTGCATTACTGAGACATGCAGCAGCAGGGAGAGAGTGGGATTTTCCAAAAGAGGGCACAGCACAGCTAGAAATAACTGCCTTTAAAGTGGTGACATTTTTATGCATGAAAGAGCTAACTTAGAAGGTTTTTAGAGGATTTTATAAATCCCTCTGAGCCCAGTGCCTCTGGTTTCATCATATGAGGCACCTGTTTTACAGGGAGAAGGTAGACAGAAAATATATGGTTCTTATGCTCTCTCTAACTATCCCTAAATAGCCCTTTTTATAACTAAAGTAGTGTATGCAAAAAGCATGATGAAACCCAGGAAATTTGCCTGCTTTTGTATATTTGTCCTTGAAAGATGTAGACTGTTTTAAAAAGGGAGGGGAAATTAAATAGCTATAATATTATCTGGCATGCCCTTTCTGCATGGTTTATCTTCATGGATTTATCTTAATATCAGTCATTAATTTTTGCAAAACAATAAGTCCCCTTGGTTTTTCTTTCAGCTCTTTGAAATGGAGCTGCCAGGAGCTTTTGGATCAAGCTTTATCAGGCCTCAGTTAGGAAAACCTCGTGGAGGTTACGTAGCCAAATACAACATACAAATCAAATTACGGGAGAGATGAATGCAGAGTTGTTAAATTAATTTTGTTTGTTCCAGCCCATTGGAATGTTTTTAACATGAAGAAAATAATTCTCTGCTGTATGGCTGGTCTAGCCAGCACTTAGGACAGTATTAGCATGCTACATTTGTCTGTGAGTAGCAAACAGGTTTTCTCCAGGCTTGACTGAGCCCTGGAAGACAAGGGAAGCCAAGATGCTGGCTTGCCCCCTGCCTTCCCCAGCAGGCTCATCTGCAAAGGAGAGGCTGTGTCAAGCTCAGGGACAGACCCTCACGTGGCCAACAGCCATCTGAGTCTGCCCAGTGTCAGGTCAGAGGGCTTCCTCCACATCTCCAGATGCACCCTTGCAGCTCTCTGTCTTCTGAGGTACTTTTCCATAAGGGAGGGGACAGTGCGTTTGCAAGTTTCTCAGTTCAGGTCATCCCTGACAGGAGGGCAATAGGGTTTTTTCCACACAGAGAGATCCATGCTCAGGACATTTCTGCCTTGCAGCATGGAACTGGGAATGTGCTTGCCTACCAAGTGCCTCCAGATGTAGCCCTATGGGCTTGGCAAAGCTTTCATGTCTCCAAGAGTCCCGGCATGGGCTGTCTGCTACCCAGATTTGATGTCCCAGCAGATCTTCAAATGTATCTCCACTCAGTACTACATTACACCTCAGAAAGTCATGCTGAAATCCCCCTCAATACTCTTATTCCTCTTCAGGATCTGAATTTAAAAAAGAGCATTAGTAGTATTTTACTAAAAATAGCTGAAATGCTGTTTCAGTGGGAAATTATGCTGCTTGTTGGTTTTGGTCCTTCTTTTTTTCTCAAGCAGTCATGAATTCACTGGCTTTTTTATTTTTTTCTGTTTAGCTTGGTGAAAGAGAAATGCTTGTGTTTATATTTAGTGTGTCTTGATTTAATTCAGAGGAAGATACAAACTTCTCCCTCTGTGCCCCAACCTCTTCTTGCATGTCTCTTTGTCCTTCAGCTGCACACTGAAAAGCCAGTAGAAGTTCTTTATCACATAAAAAAAAGGAAAGTGAGGAGCCTTTCTATGTTCTTTCAAAAATCCAAGGCACACAGAATATTGAAAGGAAAATTAGATCTCTGGAAAATGCTGGTTGTTTTATAGATGGTCAAATCATTACACTTTTTCCCTTGCCTTTCAGACATTTGCTACGTTATTATGTATCACTTTAATTAAATCATCAAATTGAATTAGTGGATCAAATGTGGGGGGTTTTTTTTATTCCATTGTGTCCTGAGCAGGTTTAGTTAAATTAATAAAACCATATGTTTCATTTTATAAAAAAAAGCTTTCTTTTTTTGTACATTCATAATCTGTTAAGGAAAAGCAAAAAAAAAAAAAAAGTGACTGAACAGAAAAGGTTGGTTATTACTTAATTACATCGAGTACTGCGACGTGCCTTGGAGTAATTGGAACTAAGTCATACTAAGCCATGAAAATTTTGTAATGTTTACTGTGAAATAGCAGCTCTGTAAACTCAGTCTCCTTTTAGCTGGCTGGGAATGGGATTTGTCCTCATCAAAACATGTCACAGTAAAGTCATTGGGGTCCCTCAGCTTTGTAAAAGTCCACAAGACTTCAGGGTGCAAGGTCAGGGATGGTCTCCTAACTTTTGAGTCTGTGTCTCCAATTTAACACTGGGAAATACCCACTATTTTCCTCTGGCTGGCATGAGCTTTTTTGAATGTCATCAAAGCTGGCTGCAAGGAGTGGCACGGAATTGAGAACGTGACAATCCTCTCTCCCCAGGGTGGCCTGGGTATCCTTGTCTGAAAACCAGCTGGCTGGCTGCTCAAAGGGCTGTTTTGACCAAGGTAGATCTCTTTGTCTCTCTTGAAGGTTACCTGGTTGAATTATTTCTAAAACAATCTGATGCATGATTACTGGATAAGACATGTAGTTCTGGATAGTCCTTCACCCTGGGCTCCTGCCTCTGATAGGATTTGATTAGGTGGAGCAATAAAGGCTGGCCTGGCATTTTGAAGTGTAATTCTGTGATGATAAAGGGCTTCAAAGGGGGCAGTTATGATTTATTGGTACAGTTATCAATAAACTGTGATGTCAGTAAGAATTGATCTGACTGTCTCAGCAGAAAGAGCATGGAGAGGCATACCAAGACTGGTGAGACTCTATATATAGTGACAAAAGCAACTACTGCCAGCTCTGCCTTCTTGCCCAGATCCTGACCACCTTCATGCCATGTTCTGCAGGCTCCCTGCAGAGACCTGAAGGGAAGAGGTCTGCAGGCAGTAGACCAGGTGCTGTTTCAGCCTTTGTGGTCTTGCCAGCAAAAATCTGCTTTGGTCTCTTCAATTCATTGTAGAAAAAAAATCATATTAATTTTATCAACAATCAGAGGTACCACAGGGTTTGTTTGTTTTGCTGGATCATCCCTCTGGGTTGAGCAGAATTATCTGCTGCCAAATGGCAAGATTGTCACTACTCATGGCAGGAGCAAACACCAAAGATCTTTCCTGCCCAGCAGTATTTCTACAAAAAATATTCTCTTGTTCAGGCTAGCTACAGAACTTGAGTTACAGCCGCACAAATGTATTTGATGAGTATTTTTCTATTGTACTGGTGGTATTGGTGTTTACAGCATTGAATCATATTTATTTAGGAACTGTAGCTACTTCAGTAATGTAACAGCAGAGCTACATGACCAACCTGCAAGCCCAGGCATAGGAATAGATATTTCACCCCTTCAGTGTTGCCAGGACTCCTTGGAAGTAAAATAATGACCAAATATACACACAGTCACATACCTGCAGAGTGAAAATGAGCTGAATGTGTTTGCTTTAAATGGAAAAGTCGTATTGGGAAAAATAATTCTGTAAAAAGTATCAGCATGATGGGGTATGTGGCACTTTGATGTTCCCTGGCGGAAGAGACTGGCTCCTTTGCCATGGCACGTGTGTTTAGATATCATTGCAAGTGATTTTTCTTGGTTGAGAGTTTATATTGGGAAAGAGAATGTGAGAATCTGTCCTGAATTGTGCATTTTAAACACGTTTTTTTTAAAGCTTGGGAAAAAACCTGAACTCTTTATAGTTAGGAAGTTGGTATGATGTATTTTTTTGGTAGCATATGAGTGCCATCTAGCGTTCTTCATTAGTCCCCTGACCTTAACGTTTCAGTGGCTTGAACAGTGTTTTCTTCAGCAGCTGGGAATGGGGCTGCTGGGGCATATGGGCTGGGTTTGCACCTGGGCTTGGTTTTCCCTGAAGAAGTTTGAGGTTTGCTGTCTGCAGTAAGCAGAAGATGTCCACTGACTTCATCTTTGGTGTAAGGTGACTTGTGCCTCCCCACTCTGGGCAGAGTTAGAAAGGTGCAGCTTTTGGAGTCTGGCTGGAGAGTTCCTTGTCCAATTATGAGATGTCCAAGGACCATCAAGTACCACTCTTCCCTGTGATGGTGATGCATTATTGACAAGCAGTTGAGAACCTGAGAAGGAAAATATATAGGAGTATAAAGTAACTTTTGTTGTTCTGCAGAACTGAACTGGCTTAAGAGAGAAACACTGACCCGACAGTGTCACATTTTCAGATGCTGCATCTATTTCCAGGCCTTGCAGAACACACCAGATTATTTATCCCCATGGTAGAGCAGGAGACTGTGGGCTGGGATAGAAGTAGAAAACTAAGCAACCTGCCTGCAGAGAATGGATTCTCTCCCTCCTTTTCCTCTGGAGAGCAGAAGGCAGCTGCAGGTGGTATTAAATCCCATTGGTCTCAGTAGATTGCAGTCTAAGCTTTTACTGTAGGCAAGGGCATTAAAGAAAAAAAAGCCCTGGCTCTTAGGCTGAGTCACAGGTCTACCTGTTTGTTATCTCTTGTTTATTTAGGAGACCTTAATATTTGTTCCTTCTTTTTTTTAGCTTGCAGCACTCCCCCAGTCAACATGAAAGTGCAGCCTGTGAACAGGACAGCATTGCTTGTAACCTGGAACCAGCCAGAAACCATCTACCACCCTCCCATCATGAACTACATGATCTCCTACAGCTGGACTAAAAATGAAGATGAAAAAGAGAAGACTTTCACCAAGGACAGTGACAAGGACCTGGTAAAACCACAGCATCGACCTCAGACATATGTATCATATTGTTACTTTTCTCTGTAGAAGGGAGTAGAAGAGGAAAGCAGTTGCTACCTTAAAGATAGGCTAGAGCTTAATATGCTGTGAATTGCTATTAAAATGTTCAATGTTAGTTGAATGCTGCATACCCAAAACACGAGTGTGAATTTATAGTTTATGAGGGTGCATAAAGAACTAAATCTGCAGACACTTTTTCATACGCTTTTGCTGAGAAGCAGCTGGCTCTGGAAATACTTAGGCTCTTAAGACCTTTTGGCTTGTGTTCAGCTCACAGATTTTCACATTAAAAGCCCAATCCCCCAAAATCTGCTCCCAGACTCAGGCTTTTCACTGTGCATAACCCCTTGCTGCCTCTGGAGCAGTTTTTGGCAGTGAGTGCCACCAGCAGTAGGAGCTGTATGGTCAGAGCTGGAAGATCAGTGTGGATTGGCCCCGTCTAAGTACTGCCTACATCTGGGGTGGGATAAAAAGAGGGAAGACCATAACAGTTGTACAAGAGATGGAAAACACTGATCTATCTCCTCCATTTAGGATCTGATCTTCTTGTCATTCTTGTCTAAGTGGGAGCAAGTGTTGTACTGGTCTTTAACATTCTCTGCATAGAAAATCAAAGTGACATATTCAGGTTTGAAAGGCCTCAGTTTATTGTTAATCAAAGAAAGCCTCTAGAATAATGAAATTGGTAATTTTATATGCACATGAAAAATGCAGCAGCAGAGTGTGTTATTCGTAATGAATGTTACCGTATTTTTTTTCCACATACACAGTCCTCTGGGCCCATTCAATCAGCTATACAATAATACTTCTCTTATTCCCTTAGATGAAGATTCTTTTACTTCATTTCCATCAATTTATTCAATTTCCCTACTAGACATTGTTATCTGGGTCACTTTAGGGAATGATGCACCTCATGAAATCATAAAGGAATCTATTGAAAGGCACCCAAGGTTATGTTTTATTGTCACCTCTCTCTTGTCATAACTTCACACTCTTAAGGGAAAATTTTTTAATCCTGTGTAAGGAGGAGATCCTTAATCAGCAAAAATGAGGTGGGCATAGTGAACGCATCCTGTTTTATGTAAAAGAAATAATTAAAAGTGCAGGGGATGTGATGGAGTGATAGCTTGGAAATAAATTGCAGTGAGAACCTGTTGCAGCAGAGCTCAGAAGTTAAGAAAGCAATGACAGATTAGTCTATTTTAGGGGCAAAAGAAAGAAAAAACCCTCTTTTTCAAAGTAAAATGCAATTTGCTTTCTGTGCTCTGGCAGAGGCAGCTCAACTGTCCCATCTTGAAACAGCTAGACAGTGTTTTGCTAAAGAGATCTCTGGTATTTCAAGTGACCCATGGGTTTTTTTGAAATTGAAAACACACTTCAAGTGATTGCTGCTGTCTGCTGCAAGACATAAACTGATGTGATCATGGACTAAGGCCACACAAAAGAGTAGCCATGAGGCAGCAAGGCAGTGTCTCGGGTGTGAAAGTATACAGGGACATCCCAGTGCTGGGTGCCAAGCCATCATATTACACAGGTCACCAGCATCAAATTGGTAGACTGAGTTTGTTGCAAATTGTCAGGTTGAACATGCAGTGAGTTTTCAGGGCTTATCTCAGGCTTGGACTTGAATCTCTATGTATAAATTCCTCATTTTGATTCCTATAAGTTCAATTTTTTTTGAGGAAAGCACAGACTTTGAGTCATGAAGTTTGTCATGAGAGTAGATGTGGGACACATTCATTTCTTTCTTATGGGCAGAGTCAGTCTGGGTGCATCACTTCTGTCCCAGCAAAGTCCTTTGACATTTGCTTTAACCTCTTCCAGGGGACCAGTGAATATTTCTGTTTAGAAATAAGTTTGTCTTATGTGGCAGAAATGTCCTGTGTTAGTGCAATGCTTTTTGTATTTTTAAACTGATCGTGGACAGTGCTGTGGGGGTAAAAAACTGAATAATATCTATTTTTTTTAAACAGAAGGCCATCATTAGCCATGTCTCACCTGACATCCTTTATCTGTTCAGAGTTCAAGCAGTTTGCCGAAATGAAATGCGTAGTGACTTTAGCCAGACTATGCTCTTTCAAGGTAAAAACCCCACATACATGTTTTTATGTTATGAGTCTTTGTGTGTGTTTAACATTTTCTTTCCAGAGGGAAATATGGTGTGGAATGGTTTTGGAAGATGTTTGCAAGCTTATAGACAGCGCTAAGTTCATATTGAGGCCAATGGCTTTATCAGAATCCTATTTCTAGTGATGGGGATTTGCCTACACACCTCTGGTGACAGGGCTCATCAGGTTTTAGGAGAATTCAGATCTTTTCTTGGTGCTAGTTTTTTTGAAACAAACTCATCAGAGATGACTAATACATCAGAGGCATGGCTATAGCAGGATGGAAGTCTGATCCGTGCCTGTTTCATGTGAATTGGGAAGGAGATCAGTCCTACCTTGACAACCCCATGTGGAGATGTTCAGGTTTTACTGTGCACACAACCTCAGCGATTTCCAAAATATGCATATTTAAATGAAAGCTGAAGAACTGGATGCTAAGCTGTCCTTTGTGGTGGATTTCCTTTTAAGTCTACTGGAGAAATCTGATGGAGCTGAGACTTGGTGGAAGAGTTTGATGCTTTTTGAGTCTTTTAAGAGCTAAAGTTTTGCTCCTTCCTGGGAATTTATTACTGCTTCTTTTTTTTTAAATAAGTAGGGCAAAAATTAACTTTGCTGAGAGTATTGTCTCAGCCCAGTTTACAGATACATAAACATTGGAATTAGTACTGGAAAACCAAAACAAACAGAGTTCAAAATTAAATAAATAAGGTGAAGCAAATACTTAAGTCACTTAAGTCTTTTTTTGTGTATGCAAGAAAATAAGAGGAGCATTATTAAGTGTGATTCTTGTAAGACATGGAGATTTTAATCCTGCTCTGATAGCATTTGGCATCTGAAGGATATCAGGTTGTGGACACAAGTTAGTTCTGTTCTGATGTCATCCACAGTGTAAAGCAGCATTTCTGGGAGAGCAGGGATCAGACAACAAATGTTTTATGTCTATTTAATTGCAGTTAATTATAAATCCTTATTGACAGTTTTGCTGGACACAATTTGGGTGCTGTAGCTCAAAGCTCAAAGCAGTGGAAGTGATGTACTCATCCCCAAAGGGAGTAGTTGATGCATTTCTTTCTGTTTCTCCCCAAAAGGGAGCTTCTAATATCCAATATCTAACCTAGCAAAAAAAATTCACTAGATCTTTCAACACATTCTTCAGAGACTGATTATAGTTGTAACTGCAATAAAGAGCAGTAAATAATAAAAATATCGTAAAGGCAGAAAGAACTTTTATCATCAGCTGCTCTGTCTTCCCATGAGTCAGGGCATTTCATCCAACTTGGGTTCGTAGGAGAGTGTGTGTTTTTTGACAGTGCACTTAAACCAGCATTGCCAGGTTTAAAGGGAGACAAATCTGCCTTTACACACAAGCACAAAGCAAGGTGAGTAACACCATGTAAGCAGAGTTGCTTTCACTCCAAACTCAGACCTTATTCAGCAATTTTTAGGGACTGTAGCCATGCCTCCCTTCCTCCCCCACCCCGCTGACGTGCTCTTGTGCTTTGCTTCCCAGCTAACACTACTCGAATTTTCGAGGGGACCAGAATTGTGAAAACAGGAGTGGTAAGTGGTGGCCATGAATCCCTGCGGAGATCGGGTGGGGAGGGGGATTTGGGGTGACACATTCCCACCAGGTGGCAGCACGATGTTGGGAATCTGCAGCAGGAGCTGGCTTTCCTGGGGAGGTGGTTGATCAGACCTACCACAAAAGGTGGCATCCCTAAAATATTGGAAGGGGTTTGGGTTTCTAGCTGCATGCTCAGAGAGGCTTTCACAACTGGAGGATCGAGTGCGCAAAAAAAATCTTCCCAAATATTTTTTGAACTCCCTTCTAAACTTAATGACTGCTGAGAAATCTAGTTTCTTTTGTTAACTATATGGCTAGAAATATGTGCAACAGGAATAAGGCTTCCTGCACAGCACCTTTGTTCTTCCAGTGCTTTGGAGTGAATAAAACCTCAACAAGCTCTTTGTTTTCATTTTAGTTCAAGTGAGACTCTAACCAGTCCCTGAAGCTGATTTTTGTGTTCCAGAATCAGAAACATTGATACATTTACAGTAAAACTGGAATACATTGTTTCAGGTTTGAAAGAGCCTTATTAGGTTATTTAATCTAAACTATCCATAACCTGCATTTCTTGGCATTCAGCACTCTGAATTGTTCAGTCAAATTTATGGACTGAATTCATACTATTGAATTTACTCTAAGTGCATTGCTTCTGATTTTATTCTGCTCCATTTTGATATACTCCCTAGTAAGCAAATAGCACATACAAAGCTTGAATTTGAATGATTAGTGTTTGTTTAATGATGTATAGAGGTATTGTAGACATATAAAATCTGCTGTCAAATTTTAATATTCAGTCCAGCTTTGAGACTGTACCTGCCAGCAAAAAGCCAATCTCGCAGTGCCTTAGGGATTCATGCTGATAAGTATCCCAGTGTTTAGATGCTTATTTAAAGTTTTGGCTTGAAATCTCTAAAGCACAGGTTTTCTTCTGAGATCTCAGGTTCTCTGTGATTGCAGCTGGTCAAAAATAATGTGAGAAAGCAGCCTTTCTCAGTTTGCTGCAGCATCTCAGCTACGCGGCCTGCCTGAGACCAAGAGTTGCAGAGAGATGCAGAAATGCTGTTAAGTTATAAATTTCACTTCCAAAAATAAACATTTGACAGTTTTGTTCAGCGTTCAGTAGTACCCTTGTTTGTCTTTGTCTGATGCATACCTTTCCAACTACAGCTCCTCTTCCTGATGGAAGTAACTTCCTCACAGCAACATGAGGCATTTTTCAGTAAGTCAGAGAAGGGAGTGTGGTCAGGTTTTCCAGGCAGAAGTGCTGACCCCTGTTTTTCCAAAGAATTACTCCTTGTTCTTAGTCAACTCACTTCAGCGTCATCTTCTGCAAGTAATTCAGGAAGGGGAATGATTTGCCTAAGGTCTTTTAAGTGTATACTAGGGCTTTTTATTTCCAGGAGAGCACACACTTGTGTACATGCACTGAGTCATAGAATACTTTGGGTTGGAAGGGCCCTTAAAGATCATCTAGTTCCAACCTCCTTCCATAAGTAGGGACACCTCCCACTAGATCAGGTTGCTCAGTGCCTTGTCAACATTAGAATAGCAGTAGCAGGGTGCAGAAAATGCAAAGTCCATGGATGATTCATTCTCTGCTTCTCAGCTCCTCAAGGGCAATGGGCAATTTCAGCCTGGCCCTAGGTCCTTGCTGGTGGTCAGGGGAGAACCCTGGGGATGGGGAAAGCTGAGTCTAACGTGGGTACCATGGCCTAGAATTCCTGGTAGGGGCTTGCTGAATGGCTCCTGATGCTCTCCAAGTTCTTCACAAGTACCCAGCTGAGCTGTGCTGCAGGTTGTTCACAACTGCAGCACCAGTCCTTAGGAGGATAATGCTGATGGGTAAATTAAGGAAATCAAAATAGTACTGTTCAAGGCCTTCACAGTGCATGTGGGAAGATCCAGAGTTCCCTGTCAGAGCAGACCCACCAGGCGGTGATGCTTATATTGAAAGCACAGCCATTATTTTGGGACATCCCTTATTTTGGGACAGCACTTATGTAATGCTGTATTTTTAAACTTCTGTATTCCAAGGATTAAAGCACTGTGAGTAATGCAGCTAAACTCATTAAACTCCTTTACATCCTCCTCACCCCTGAGGGGAAACGTTTCTTACAAGTCACCAGTGATGTGGGTGGAGAAGGTCCTGTGGTAAAATAAAGATAAGGATTAAGATGTCTTTGATGATACTGATTTTTGGAAGTGGTGAATGCAGAGAGGTTTCCTTCCTTTGTGGTTTGCCATGTATCTCTGTGGCATGTTGTTCTGGTTTAGGCCCAAAAGGCCCCCCCAAAATGACAGATGGCCCCCCCCTCCTCTCTCAGAAGAGAGGAGAGGAAGGAATGAGGAGATTTGTGAGTTTAGAAGAATTCCAAAATACTTTAATAGATATTGAAATAATAAATAAAATTAGAAGGAAAAGATAAAAAGGTATCAAACCAGGACACATGTCCCGTTCCTTGGCTTGGCCTTGCATCCAGTTGATGTAAATCTGATTATAGGAGAATGGCACGTGTGGAAAGGGAGGGGAAAACATAAGAAAAATTACTCCAGGTAGTATGTTGGGTCCACTGCTAATGTTTTCTGCTGTGTTTTCTTCCTCTCTGCTGCTGGTGACCTCCTCAAGCCCACAGCATCTCCTGCCTCCTCAGCTGACATGGCTCCCATCAGCTCTGGCTCCTCCACTTGGACCTCCTCGGGGCTCCCCTTCTCCTTCGTGTCCATGGCCACAGGGATGGGGCCTTCTTCCAGTGGCAGTCAGGCCACCGTGGCCTCGGTGGTAACCAGCACCTTGTTGGCAGGGTTGGGCTTCAGTGGTGGTGGCATCTCCTCCTTCCCCAGCAGCGTGTGGCCCACACGGCTCCCTGGAGCAGCCGCCCCCAGCAAGCAGGCAGGCCGGGCAGTAGTGGCCACCACCGAGGCTCCTGCTGCTGCCTCCCCGGGGCCAGAGCGGGACTCGGCACTGGCAAAGGACAGTGAGGGAGCTGAGGAGGGGGAGAAGGATGAAAAGAGTGAAAGTGAAGATGGGGAGCGGGAGCACGAGGAAGAGGAAGAAAAGGATTCTGAGAAGAAAGAGAAAAACAGGGGGACAGCAGACACGGAGGGACAGAATAGCACAGAGCCCAACGTGACCACTGTTTCCCCCAACCGGACTGCTGAGGATGAAGGAAATAAAACCATATCGGGTGAAGAGACAAACCAAAATGTTGCCCCCACTGCTGGAGGTGCCAAGGAGGAGAGCTTTGCCGAAGCAAACACTCAGCCCCAGCTGCTCCCTTCCACCCAAGTGCCACCAGCGTTCACCAATGAACTTTACTTGGGGAAGATCCCAAGAAGACCAGAGACAACAAGAAAACCTCCTCCAAAGGAGGACAGATTTCCAGAGGAATACCCTTCAGATAACAAATTCATCACCATTAACCCAGGTGAGTGACCTTCAAGGAGCTTGTTGGAAAATTACACAATCCGAATTGCTGACTGATTTTCAGTAGATACAACTTTTTTGTGGTGCCTGACTTCATCTAATGGGCAGGTCATCATAGGACCCACCCTGCAAATAGTTACTGGGGGGGAGTAAAGGGGACAGCATCACCCTTTTATTTTATTGGAACATTCATGCACCTTATACTGCTTACTAAAAGAGAAAACGTGGGAAAGGTAAACATACTGCATTAAAAATTTTGATTTTTAAAAAAATCAGAGGGCAGTGCAGTGAACTAGAGCTGTGAAATTAATTTGGAAGAGTGGTTGCTGTACTGAGCTGGTGTTTCATGGGAAGGTTGCTATATATGCTGTAAGCTAATTTAGTTTATCTGCAGGGTTCTCCCTGATTGGGCTTTGAGATGCTCTCCAGAATGCAGGATCATCACTGGTTTGCTTCTCACCACATAACCTACATGCTCTAGTCTTCCAAGACAAGGCACGTTTTGCACTATGGTTACCTCCCTTTTTTTTTTTCCTTGTGAAAAAAACAAACCTTAGCCAGGCAGAGTTCATGTATTTTCTGTGTTTGTCCTGCTGAGAATTACCAGTGCTCCTGTACATGCCAACTCTGAATGTAGGTACCAGCTCCACAGTATGTACACAGCAAACATGACCTTTTGGAGGCATGCCCAGGTAATCTGCACGTGCACTGAGCCCAGCATGGCCAGGGTTTGCCCAGAGGCTTGTGCAAACAGGTATCGAGAGAAGTGTAACCAGCAGGTCAAGAGAGGTGATTTTACCCCTCTACTTACTCCAGGTGGGACCTCACCAGAGCCATTATGTCTAGTTCTGGAGCCCCCAACATAAGAAGGACATGGAACTGTTGGAGTAGGTCCAGAGGAGGGCCACAAAGTGCTGGAGCGCCTCCCTTATGAGGAAAGGCTGAAGGAGTTGGGGTTGTTCAGGCTGAAGAAGAGAAGGCTTAGGGGGGGACCTCATAGTAGCCAATTAATACCTGAAGGGGGCCTACAGAAAGGCAGGGGCAGGTCTTCTTAGTAGGATACATAATGGAAAGACTAGGAGTGATGAATGCAAGTTGGAAGAGGAGAGGTTCAGGCTAGATGTAAGAAAGAAATTCTTTACTGTGAGGGTGGTGAGACACCGGAACAAGTTGCCCAGAGAGGTTGTGGATGCTCCCTCCCTAGAGATGTTTAAAGCCAGGCTAGATGAGGCATTGAGCAATGTGATCTGGTGGGAGGTGCCCCTGCCCAGGGCAGGGGGGTGGACTTAGATGATCTTTGAGGTCCCTTCCAACCCAAACCATTCTATGATCTTA
Organism: Turnix velox; assembly: GCA_013400935.1. Taxonomy (NCBI): domain Eukaryota; kingdom Metazoa; phylum Chordata; class Aves; order Charadriiformes; family Turnicidae; genus Turnix; species Turnix velox. Next base: position 292,087 of record VZTY01023048.1, on the reverse strand, counting down.
TGCTGCTCCCAACTCACTGTGCAGGAAGCCCAGTGCATACAAAAGTGTTTCTGCTTGGGCTGGCTCCTGTGCTGAAAACTGAGCCTAGAACTGCAGCAGATGCCTATGGATTTATTTGCAGAATAAGGGCTGAGATTTAGATACAGCAAAGAGTTTATCTCAGTGATTATGTCCATTACCACAGCATTTATAAGATAATGCACATAGTGCACTATTTGTTTGTTTGGTTGGATTTTTTACTGTTATTGTTTATTTTGCTAATCTGTAGACTGTTCTCTGATTTTGTTTTTCCATCAAAGCTGCTCCAGAGTAATGTGAAAAAAAGCCTTGCATATTTATTTTTCCCTACTTTTATAAACACAATAATGCTGACATTGTGCACTCGGTTATAGCTCAGAACCAATTTGAAAAATAAAGCTATAGCCAATCTTTAATAACATTTGTTACAGAAATGCTGACCTGACTCTAATGCTGTGAATCATATCTGTTCTGGAAGAGAACAGATGAACAATGCAGGAACCAAGAAACCTGCACCAGGTTGTCCTGATTTTTTTTTTAAAATACATTGCATTCTTTTCTCAGCTGGAGATCTTCAAAGTCCAGTGCTCCCACTAAATATGGTTTGAGGTGCCAGTCAGGCAGCTTTCAACATGCCACTTGTCTTAATATCTTTTTATTGGGAAGGAATGAACTTGTCCCAGGAAGTGTTCAGCACCATTTAGGTTCAAGCACTAGCAATTCAATCTACTTGGGTAAATAATCCTGCCTCTGGATAGTTGTCTTTGGTCTTTCCCATCTTCTGTTTCTTGTGTGCCAGTTTCTTGGATGGCCCGGGTACAATGTCCCTTATACAAGACCCAGAAAGGGACTCATGGCTTATTCCCAGCCTTATAAATTGGAGGAAAGGTGGGCAGTTGATCTTATTTCTTAGCTTAAGACAGAGGGATTGTTATTAGGTTGCTATATTGAGTTTTGTTCCATGGTGAAGTTAGGATGAAAAACAGTGATAATCAATGAGATGGGGAAATATTGTTAATACTGCTACAAAGGACCTACTGATTATTGTGAACTGTATCCCCTTAGATAGTAGTGATTTCCATCTCTTTTTTAACATGCAGAGAACTGAAAGTGGTTCAATACAGTTTTGCCTCCTGCTAGACAAGCTCTTTTAAGAGCTCTACTCACTTGGAGGCTTGGAGTGACCCTGCCTGAAGGCTGCATGCAAAGATGCTCAGGCTTGCTGGGAGTGCTGCCCTGGTGAGAAGACACTTGAGAATAATGCAGAAGGAGATTTCCCCCAGGCTGGATCTAGGTTTTTGAAGACATGCACCAGCAAAACCCACAGATAGTGAATTAGCCCATCAAACCCCAGCACAAAGCATAAGACTAGTTGCTTCAGCTTAATTGTTTTCCACAGTAATAGAGAAATTTGCAATTCAGGCAGACAGACCTGACCTAGCCTACAAAAGGAGTCGAGTTTAGTGAAACTAGAGATGTAAGCAAGACCTCCTCCTCTAAGAATGGGCCTTAAGGCTTTTCCATAACAAGGTAGACTTGAAATTAAAGCAACAACCAAAGAAGCCAAGACAATGTTGCCAGAAGCTTCTGAAATAATGTTTAGAATAATAGAATGGTTTAGGTTGGAAGGGACCTTAAAGATCATCTAGTTTCTGAGCAGAGGGTGAAGGCTATTTCCAAGGTGAGCAGAAAGAACCCCGCCAGTTTACTGTGTCCCATAGAAGGTAGAAACATTTTTGGATGCACCTTATCTCCAGGAAGGCTATTTTTATAGAGCTGTCAAGGTTTCAGAAATGTTTTTGTGAGTAGAAAGTTTAATCATTTTAAAGAGTAGAAAATTGTTTCTTAACAATGTACACTTGTAAAATTAATTATATAGCATCAAATTAGCAGTTGTAAGGAGATAACTGAATGGGGAAGTACTCATGAGTGTGGATGATTAGAGGAGAACAGGGAACACATGAGAAATTACAGGGAAAGTGCGAGGCCAATTAGTACAGCAAGGCTCATTTTCTTTTAGTGCTTATTTCACACACACATACACACACACCTCTCCTGAGGCCTTGTCATTATTTTCCAAATGGCATTGGCCTCTTCTTGTCTGGTGGCATCGGCCAATGCTAATGATTTTCTTCTGTCACTGAATGCTTGCTTGCTTTCTCCTCTTTCATTTGCCCGATCATCCCTTCCTCTGCTTTGGTGCCCACATTAGACTAATTGTACCTTTGATCTGCAACTGTTACACAGGCAGCTGCTCAGTCCTGTCCTCCACTCTGAAACCTGAAAATTAGAAAAACAGCAATTAGAATGATGCTCTACCAAAAAAAAAAAAATAAAAAAAAATGAAAACCCAGCATGATTCAGTTAAATCAGGCCAGAGCAGATACTAGCCCACAGAATTTTGGTTGATTGTCCTGGGCAGTTTGAGAGATATTTTGGCAGGAAACCATGAATGGACTGTTCTCAACAAGTCTCTGATGTCCATTTGGGGTTTTGGCCTGAGCTGTGAGATGGGACTGAGAAGAGAGATGTGGGTTTGGCCTTTAATCAGAATTTCACCCATCCCTCACCTGCTTCTGCCCAGTTCCTCCTCCTTTGCAGGGACATCATGGTGCACAGGGTTAAATTTCAAGCCTGGTGTATGCTTTTAGCATAGACTGAATTTGGGTTTTTACACCACTTTTTGCCAGGTCTGAGGTTACAAAAGCCTTTTGGGGATAACTTCATTAAGATAATTAAACATCTGTGTAATTTTTTCCTTCTCCATACAGGGCAAGGATTATTAAGCTGCGTTTTCTGTGGCACTTGAGCCATTTTGCCTGGCAACTTGGAGGAGCAAACAGCAAAATGGCTTGAAAATGAAAGGACTGAATTATTTGATGTTTGCAAACACTATGAATTTCACATATCTGACATCAGGATTAAGTATGATTGGCATCTGTTTACAAAGCAGGGAAAAGCCATGCTTAGCTGTGCACAGCCTGTCAATATGACTGCTGCAGGAATGGCTTCAAAGAAATAAGGAAAAAAATAGCTGCACAATGACATGAGGCTTGTATCAAAGCTAATACTTTTTAAAAGAACATTACAGTTTTGCCTTTTCATAGTTGAGTGGTAGGGACAATATTGTGTTCCAGAATTAATTGATACCTTTGTGTGAGTCCATAAGGACAAAGGATAAGGAAAGCTGAGCAGATTTTTTTAAGTGACTGGATGACAGTTTGGCAGTGGGAGTTTTCTTTTGGCCTGCAGAACACACGTGTTGTCATAGTTAACGGTACCTGTAGCAGGACAACAAACAGAACTTTGTCCTGGTGGTTTGAGCAATGGAAGATAACAGTGGATAGGTTATATATTACAGCTGTGGTTGCTTATTATAGCAAGTGGTGTTACTTCAGGAAAACAGACGTGTTTCTATTCTCAGGAGCCAATTACCAAGAATATGTGGAAAACCAGAACATTTCACAAATGCCTCTTTCGTGCCTTGACCTTTGTGCAGGAGATGCACTTGCTGCCTCCTGCCCTTGGGTACTTTCTGTGCCAGAACATCATCCCTGCAGGGCCTGGATGGATCTGCTGAATGGGAGGTTCACAGGAGTTACAGATTTTTCCAGACATGGGAATGGATTTAGCAGTGCCGGCGCTCCTATCGTGTGGGACCTCCCAAAACAGATATGCTGTAATAATTTTTATTCCTTCCTACTGGGATGAATTCCAAGCCAGTAAAAAGGCAAACTGAATTAATTTGATGAAGGCATATGCCACTGGAAACTGTTTACATTTCTTAGCAAAAATGGAGTTTCCTGGTCCATTTTTTAGGCCTTCTTTTTCTCCCCTTCACCCTCTACCCCCTCAGGAATACAGTGTATGGTGGGCACCATTACAAGGACCTGCTGTTGACACTAGCAGGGCTCAGCATTCTTGTGAAAGAGTGGAATGCTGAGTATTTTGATTTTATAGAATCATAGAATAGTTTGGGTTGGAAGGGACCTTAAAGATCATCGAGTTCCAACCTCCCTGCCATAGGCAGGGACACCTCCCACTAGACCAGGCTGCCCAGTGCCCTGTCCAGCCTGGTCTTGAACACCTCCAGAGATGGGGCATCCACAACCTCCCTG
>VZTY01023048.1:168501-287638 GCA_013400935.1 Turnix velox | reverse complement strand
TGCTGGTCACACTCCTCTTGATGCAACCCAGGATTTGGTTGGCCTTCTTGGCTGCGAGTGCACACGGTTGGCTCATGTTGAGTTTGTCATCAACTGACACACCCAAGTCTTTCTCTACGGAGCTGCACTCAAGCCACTCTCCAGAGGAGAACAGGGAGCTCCAACATCCCAGGTCTCTCCTTTCTTCATGTATGCATTTTCTTCAACTCTTTCTCTAGGCCTTCCTAGTGTTCTGCCTTTTCTTGACCTCTTCAGCCATGACACTCACAAGACAAGTGCCAGCACTCCTGCTGTATTTCTGACCCTCTTTGCCATTCTAGCACAATTTTATTGACGTCAATTTGTTTAATCTCTTTCAACATTTCATTTAAGCATTAGAAAGCATCTAAGACTCTTTTTCAGAGATAGCACAGGAGCAGGCCCTTTTTTTCTGAAGCATACCACTGCTTGGGCATTCCCAAATGGAATTTTGTGTCCAACCATTAGCATGTGGGAATGGCATTTGCTATTCTAGCAATACTTTCTCATCCTCACATCTGTGATGTGGGTAGTTGGCAGGGTTAGATAAGTGTGTTCTCCACAGTAGATTTAGTAAGTGGAGCATTGTGAGCACTGCAGAATTTAATAGTATGCGCTGGGACTACAGCCCATGCTGGGTTTACAGTGGAATTTCATTTTCTTCCCATGCAAACAGAAACATGTGTTTTTGTGTTGGGATATGTGGAGGTGAAACTGTACAGAAAGCTGTCCTCAGAGAGAAATGAAGCAGCACCCTAATGGATTTAAGGTGGTGGGACTGTTAGCCTCCCCTACTAGCTTTTTCACATTGTTTGGTTTTTCTGCTTGTCCTTTTTTACCATTCTGATTAGTAACACCTCAACAGGCTTAATTTTTTCATGCTGTTAAATGATCTGAAATGCACTTTTAAAAAATTTGATACCTCTGGGCTTATGACTTTGACAAGTTAGGCAAATACAGAGAACAAGCCTTTATTCTAGTTTCTGGGGTTGTCCTTTTACTTATTCTTACTTTAAAATGTTATTTATATTAATGGTATTCTGTGAAGATAAAAGCTCACCACATACTCAAGGTATGACAGTTTCTTGTTCTGCAAAGTGGCCCTTTTGGTACCCTCAGTAGTCTTTGGTACTGAAGTTGGAAACAGCCATCTACTTGTCTCTCTTTTGATCCTTTCTATACTCCTGCACATTCACTTCCCCCAAATATCCCTCTGATTAGCACCTGATTTGAGTTGCTTGCTAGAGGACGTTATCTCCATCAGCCCAGTTCTTAAAACTGGAAAGATTTCTTGCTGGGCTTGCAGCAGCCTGCAGCCTTGCTCTGTTTTCAGCAGTCAGGCAAAAGCATTTACAATTAACCTTTACTTCCATGTTAGTTGAATTTTACTCCTGCCTATGGAGGAGTATAATCTAAATGCTATTAAAATAGAGTATGACTTCATATTATGTGACATCTGGTGACTTCCAATTATCTGTGTTTTGCCTGCCTACGGTGAAAAGGCAATTATGTTCTTCTGGTAGGATTTGCAGCAGTTTCAGAAGATATGATAATACACCACTGAACGAGGGCAAGGAAGCACGTTGGTAAGGAACGACACACAGAGGCTAAAAAGCAGAAGTCAAGTGCAGATATTTCAATCCACATTTGAATCTGAAGCTGTTTCCCCTAATCCTTTCCCACTTCATCCTGTTGACAGGTATTGATCAGCTACTGCCTGTTTGTTAGGAAACATGAAGAAGATGCCGAATCCACTTCTTCATTTTTCTTTTATCATTCTGTCTAAAAAAACCTATTCATCAAGTCTACCTGAATTTGCACAAATTAGATGTCTTTTGAAATACTTCGATACAGTGTCTGTGCTCATGGGCTCCAGCACTAGCAGAATCTCTAGATAGTAATTTTCTATATGATACAGTAATTCTAACAAGATGTCATGCAAAAAGTGAAGCAGAGTAACTCGGCCAGATCTCGGGATATTGACCAACTTTAATTTTGTTCAAAAAGCTGTGCCATAATGATTTCTTCTGTCAGTTACAACACATCCTCTCCATTCATTCATCCATCCATCTTGACAATCCATATGCTAAAAAGTGTTTTCCTATGCAGTAACTCACCAGATTGTGACAATTCCGCAAATGATGTGACATGACACCCAACATGTTGAGGGTTTTTTATTCTAAGATAGTTAACCAAGAAATTTCTTTCAGAAGCAAAGGATTATGCTGAGCTTTGCAAACAGGGCTGTCCTGTCGTGTTGGGAAAGAGGGTGTGTTTATCTTCAAATGCTGATGACCGAGCAAAGCATTTACTTCATTACCCCGGTGAAATGACTCAGTGGGGTCCTCCACGTCTGATAATAGGTGCTTTCGTGATAGAGACCTAAAATTCTCTTTGAGACTGTAATTACAGGCAGTAGTAAAATCCAAGCCATATGGGGCAATAAACACCATACTTCTGTGCTCTTGTGTCTCAGACTAAAGCCGAATGGAGTCCCGCCCTGCAGTCAGGAGATCTTTGCTCTCTTTACTCATACCACGTAGAATGGACAGGCAATTTGTTTTGCTTACATATTTTTCCACACAGTAATTCTGTTTCCACTTTGTGATTGTTTCTTGTTATGTGTTTTAACACACAGCTGACAAGAACAGCTCCAGCATGGCCACAAGACCTTCTCCTGGTAAAATGGAATGGATCATCCCACTTATTGTGGTCTCGGCACTGACCTTTGTGTGCCTCATTCTTCTCATTGCTGTGCTTGTCTACTGGAGGTGAGCCTCTTCCCTTTTGATTAGAAACTGATTATCATTTTAAATGCATTTCAGGTGGTGTTTTTTAATATGGTGCTGTGTTTCTTATTTTATTAGATGTTATGTTGATAGATGGCATTAGAAGACTCTGAATGCTAAAACAGCACTGTTGGTTAACTATTAAACACTCTTAAATGTTGATTTTTGTGTCATGAAAATGAGCTGTAGCAATGGTAGAGCCAGATGCAATGCCAATAAATAGTTTCACAATTAGTCTTTCTAATACAGTTGTAAAAAAAATATCTCTTTCTTGGCCTTCAGGAAGAGTGGTCATGAGAGAAAAGCCCAATGAGACAGGACTTGATTTTTTGGGTGGCTTTGCCACAGACCTCCTGCATGATCTTAAGCTGTTCTTTTCTTTCTCTACTGTACTTCAAGAAAACGGTTGAAGCTTCCTACATGGTAAAGCTTTGAGTAGAAGGTCTTTAGAGTGGGAGAAGTGATGAGAAGTACAACCTGAAGGTCTTGAAAGTAAAGACTGCCTCTGATAAAGAGATACTGTCCTTTACACCAATGGGCAATGGGTCAGTAGTGGAGACCTTGATTAGCATCAACTAGTCCATCTCCATTTGATTTAGTAGATTAAAACCTGCAGCATTTTCTTGTGCCAGAAAAAGAATGCAGAAACACCACATTTGTCAGGTTGTGAAAATTAGCCAGGGATTAGACTCAAAGAAGGTATTTAGGAATTGTTTCAAAATCTGATTAGGTGGGAAACAGAAAAGTAGCTTTGATGAGAAATAGCGGCCCATTGATCATTATATTTGCAAAATCAATTAAAAAATTGCCAGGATGTTTTTCAGTACATCCATTTTGCTGACAATTAATTGGCCAAATTGTTGAGGCCAGGAACATTTGAAAGAACATTAATAAATAGATGGCGATTGTCTTGTGAAAGTCATTTCTATTAACATTTGCGAGTAATTAAAATCAATAAAGTTGCAGTGATTTGTGGACAAAAGTTAAAATTGGAAAGTTTCGGAAGATCCCATTGTGGTGTCCTTTCCTTCAATAGATATTTCTTCATTTGTAAGACTAAATTTGGTCACATTCTCACTGGGCAAGCCCTTAAAGGATATAAATCCTGAAGCACTGTAACGAGGGGTTGGTAATATTTCTCTTACATTAATACAAAATGCTCTTCTAAGAAGGAAAGGTTTTGAAATAAAATGCTAACAGCTATTATCGAGAAAAACATTGGTGCCTCTTCATTGTTTGGAAAACATTTCCATTTCCTGCAATTTCACTAATGGATCGAGAGAAATAATTGCTAAATTAGTGTTTAATTCGCTCAAAGGGTAACACTACTGTCCCTGTGAAGATATTAAAGTTGCAAAGTACTGGCTGAGCGACCAATGGTTAGGGACTGATTTTTGATAAATACAGGCTTTTATTATGGATCATAATAGTAATCAAATTTGAAATTAAGTTATGTTAATTAATGTTAAAGACTTTTTATATTCAAAATTCCTAACCATCCACCTCATAAAATTTTTATTTGTCTCGTAATAGCAAACAGGCACATAAATCAAGGAAAATACATGAATAGACTCTTAAACTGAAACCAAATTACTTTTCCAGTTAATGTTAGCTATTTTGCATATGGGCAGCAATTGTTTCTTATCCTCTCTCCATGACATGCATGAGTAGTTAACATTCATCAGTGGATTTGGTAGTACTATGTGCATTGTCATTAATACTCTTGAGAGCAGTAGATCAATTTTTTGCATATAATTGATACTTTAAAAAGGTTGGAGATTAAAAATTAAGTAGATGTGGGAAGTATGTCATGTAGCCATCAAAAATTCTGAAAAAATACTCAGCAACATATTGAGGAGCAATTAACAAACTTGAGATTGTGTGTACTAGCTTCAAAATAGCCCCCTCCATGTCTGCCTTCAGGATTCTGAAGATTTTTGATAGTGACAGTGTACAAAACTTAACGTGTATTTTAGGATAACAAAAACAAGCAACTGGAATGTCAAGAGTCCACAGGAACATATTATAGCCCCCTCCATGTCTGCCTTCCAAGTTCTGAAGATTTTTTAACTAATACTGAAAGCGTATAAAACTGTCAACATGTGTTTTAGGATGAAAAAACCACACAATTGGAACATGAAGAGTCTACAGTAATACTTTATGTTTTGCAGAGTATGTCACTGAAGTGGCAACACAGCATTTTTTGTGCCCTTTTCAGTGTGATTACCTTTCCATAGGAAAAATACAATGTTTATCTGTGTGGGTGTTTTAAAGTGAGTTAAAAAACGGATCCTGAAACATACAGAGTCCAATTTACAAGTTTGAAAGAAAGAGTGGTCTGGATTTTCATGGATAAATACTTAGCTTCAAATGTAATGGGCAACATATGGAATAATTTGCTAAATAACACCATGAAAGCAAATGGCATGAAAACGAGTTTGAGACAGATTTTTCAGTAAGAGAAACATGGTATTGAAGTGCACAGCAGAGAAACACTTGTTATGAAAGAATAACCCTCAAGGGGACAGCCGTGTTGGACCAAGGGGTCTTTTGTTGCACAGCAGTTCTTTGTTTTGGTGTGAGAAAAAGCATTACAAAACAAAACTCAGAGAGCTAGAAAATGCAGAAGAGACATGGATACCCTTTGGCAATACGTTTTGAGGGTAAAACAAATGATATTTTCACTTTGTGGTTTTGAGCATCTGTGGGATTAGATGATTTGAGACCAGAGGTGACATAAGTAGAACAATGAAGCAGAGCGAAGCCTTCTGCTTGTTTGCATTGCATCGATGCCCCATTATCCAGGGACCAAAACAAGGAGTTGGGGAGATTGCCTTTGAAGGTTTGGCAAAGCTTTTCTCTCTGTTTGGATCCCTTGTAGCTCATTCTGTGATACAGCAATGAAACAAGTTTTGTGATGATGTCTTGTTGTAACAAAGCTTCATTTTCTGTTCCCTTTCTTTGTATTGGAGAGTGATAGGAAGCAGTCACCATTTGATGAAGTGTTTCCATTCTTCATCTGTTGAGCCTCCATGCTGTGTTCATTAGAGACTTCTTGTAATTGAATATATTTGGAAATGATCTGTGCAATTTCTGAACACGACTCCCTTATTTGCTGAGGCAATTTGCTGTTCTCAGTTCCTTTCCTGGATGGATTGTGGACAAATGGCGAAAGAATACGATTGAAGTTGAAGAGAAAGGGTCACATCTGTCTTTTGAGTGTGATAGCCATCTCTTAATGAAAAGGGATGGGAACTTGCAGGCTAGCAGCAGCTCTGAATTGCCTTTCTGCTAAAGTTTCCTGAATCCAGGACTTTTAATGGCACTGCTGTGCAAAGAGAGCTAGGTGATTTTAAGTTGGTAGAGTGGAAAATAAACTAGGTCAGCATAATGGAGTTGCAATTGCAGAATGGAGCTCTTATCACAGAACAATGAGGAGAGCACAGGATGACCAGGAATTTGATGGGGCTGGTTGGCAGTTGGACTTCCTGGGCAGGAGGGACAATGACGGCTGTGATTTAAGTTTCTTTCAGTGCATCTTTGATTCCTCTTGAGGAAAAGCTGACCTGGCTGATCCTTGAGCTGTCACAGGCACGCTGAAGGGGACTGGTGCTCCCAGGACCTCTAGTGCTTGAAACTAATTTCTTTTAGCATCTGTCGAGAATTCTGAGACTTAGCAGAAAGAAGAGGTGAGGAGACCAAATCCTCATTTTACTCAATGTGTCAATTTGCCATTTGCTTGTGCATTGGCACGGTGATATTTCTTTTTCTGCTTTCATTCCTTCAGTATTGGTTCCTGAAATTGCAGGCTGTAGGGACAAGCCCTGAGTATTTCTGGGAACTGTTCCCTGGGATTTTAGCCTTTTGCTGGAGCACCACTTATCTATAGCTTGTTAAAACATGTGCATCCTAAGGTACCATTTTCCAAGTCTGTTATTTTTTGGCATTTTTTTTTTCTACCCAGACTCGGTATCATGAGATCCTTCTGCACTTCTTGGAGGTTAATTTAAAATTTGACTTGGTTTGTCTGCAGGCTTTGCTACTGTTGTTCTCACAGCCTTCTCTATGAGCTCTGGTAATTGCAGTATGTGTTCAGTAGTGACCTCCAAACTATTTAGGGAATGAGTGTGACTTCAAGTTTTTTTGCAAGAAGACAAGTTTCTACAGCATGCTGAGCCATAATATGGCTTGAAACCTGTCTTCTCTAGGATTTCTCCTACGTGCTCTTGCAAATTGAACAAGTCCTGGGTATTGACACTTCAAGGGAAATCCAGGGTCAGTGTCACTTCCTTTTTCGCAGAGGTGCAGGAAGGTGACTAACGTTGGGAAATCAACTAAAATACTTTGATACACATGAATTTCTGGTGCTTTAGAAAAAGATAACCATGTTTTAGGAGTCACTGGTGACCTTCCATTGTTTGTTTTCCATTCTGATCTAAACACTGCAATGCTATAGACGGTGGTTTCAAAGGAAAGAATAAGCAGGGAATATTAACAAGCAATTAAGATTTTAGAGTTTAGCCAACAGCAACTTTTAAATGAGAACTAAATTATAGCCATTTCTCATTTTCAGCTAAGAGGAAGAAATTAATTCACAAGTATAGCTGGAGAGTTTTCTTTTTCTTTCTTTTCAGCACATATCATAATTCACCTCTGAATTATTGCTGCCATCAACACCGTGATCCCAAAGACAAAGCAGGAATATTGTATTGCATTTCTTATTAAATCAAGCTGTTTATACAGTGCTAATATGTTTACGTTCAGGAGGGATTTTTGGAACAACACAGCTGCTGCCTTTCAAAGAGCAAGCAAGCTTGCATTGCTTGTTTATAGTCATGTGTGTATATGAGACAGCTTGAGAAAAAAAAGATGCCTTTAATTTTCCTAGGCAAAACCCTATAGAATTCAGAAGGCAGTTAAGAATTGTCTTGGGTTTTTGATAAGCACCCTGTTGAATTGAACAGGATCCTTGGCATGGGTACTGTGGCAGAGCCTCCTACTTCTCTGGCAGTGCCAGGAGATATGAGTTCTCTCTCTGACTCTCCGTCATTGATTCTCTCTGTGTGACCTGTGGCCAAGTCATATATGGCTTGGCAGTATTGTTGTTGAACTCTGTGTCAAAGACCTCACTGGGAGCAAATTCAGGTGCTCAGTATCTCAAATCTGAGTCCTATCACTGGTAAAAGAGCACTGAAGAAGGGTGGTTGGCCTCACGTGTAAATCAGTTTGCAGTACTGAAATGCAAGCTGCAGTGTAAGACCAAGGGCTGTTGCTGTTACCATGTCTACTAACCATGCCTTGGAGAACTGCCTTTTGGTGTTAAATGCTGGAGAACTTGCACTCCTTCAGAGATAAGGCAGTGTTAAAACTTCACTAGGGAAAAAAGAGAACAACTTCTGCCTGTAGCAGGTTGTAAAAAGTGCTGAAATTGCTATTTGAACCTATCTCTAGGTTTTATTTTATGAGTACACAATGTGTTGTTCATCTACTGTACTGATTGAAAAAGGAATATTGCAAATTTACAGGCCACTGTAAAATTGCTTGCTTACTATGATAAAAGCTGCTTTCAGCTTACTCTAAAGTATCTGTGATTCTGCTCATTTTCTCACTTGTGGAGGATGCTAGGTGGTAATGTTTTCTCAGAGCCTGTGTCTTGATTTTAAGAATGCTTCAGGTGCATTGTGAGACTATTTATTTCAGCAGCAGCAGTTCAAGCAGCCTCCTCTGTTCTGGCCTTGTTCTGGCCTCGTGATACCAATGCAAATGTTTATACAACCATGTGAGGGGCTGGATTGAGAAATAACCCACGTTTAAAATAAAATAATTAAAAGGGGGGATTTTATGCCCTGGTTTAAACCAGATTAGCTCCCAATCTGGTTCATGCAGTAACAAGAGATGTACCAGCACAACTGCTGGACCAGCACAAGGCAGGAATGAGCTGGAGGGATGGGGATGCTTACACTGGCAATGCCTGAGGACCACCTCTGAGCACTCATTCTCAGCTTGGAGATGGAAGTGCCCTAGGGGACAGCCCACATCCCACAGCCCAGTGAGGAGAACTAGCCAACAAGGGTGAGAGTTTTCCTGGACTAGGAGACAATCAACACCACAGGGAAACAAGGTGAGTGGGTGCATGAAAGCTCATGCAGCTTCTGTCACCTTTTTAGTAACTAGATAGATTTGGCCTGCAGATACTGAACAGACCATGCCTTCTTTTTCCTTTGGGAATGGCTGCATCTAGTCTTGTCTGGTGACGGACAGCCTTGGAGGGATGGGGATGAGTCAGATCGTTGCCTGGCAAATGGGATGCATCCCAGCCTGATTTGGAGCCCTCTGATCTCCCTGCCTCAACCCAGGCGATGCAGGAAAAGCATTTCAGCTTCCACTGCAGAAGACCCAGGTTGTGTTTGATTTTTGCCAGTGCCAGAGGTAAAAGTACTGAAATATTGGGCCCTTTTGTGTGTGTTGTATCTCAAAGCACTGCTGGTTTTCATTAAAGGGGAGCAGGCCTGTGATCAGCTTCCTCTTATCCCGTGCAGGGAAGCGAGTTCATCCTTTGTGCCGCCGGCAGGCAGCTTGCTTTCAAACCTGGAGCTGAGGGCAGCTGCTTGGTAGCTCTTGCTATCCTTTGAGCCCTCGTCATTCTTCCATTCTGAGGAAAATCAATATGAAAACTTCTCTGACAGCATCTCTGCTCTTTCATCCGGCAATGTGCAGCCCAGGGCAAGGGGAGGGAGAACTCACTAGGAGATCTGCTAATGCTGAAGTGTAGCATGCTGCAGCCGTTCCTCCCACCCTCACCTCCTTTCCTCTCCTCTTACAAGGGGCTGAATCATCCCAGGTTTTTGCAAAGGTGGTGGAACACCAGGTTCTTTTCCATGCATGAAGGGCTGAGGTAGGTGAGTGTAGATGAGCATAGGGGAGGCCCAGGACCCACACCCCTTGTGCTCTTGGGAAATGTTTTGTTTAATCTGCCTAACATTGCAATTTTTTTTTTCTCTTTAATGCCTTTGTACCTGTTTCCAATCTCATGGATGGAGAAATCTGGGTGACACATTTGTGACACTGAGCAACCTGGTCTAGTGGGAGGTGTCCCTGCCCATGGCAGGGGGGTTTGGAAATAGATGATCTTTAAGGTCCCTTCCAATCATTCTATAATTCCCAACTTCTTGCTCGATAACCATTTCCCAAATGGATACTTCTGGGCCTTTCAGAAATCACAGGAGTTGTCAGTTGTTATAGTAACAGACCCCCTGCTGCTGAATTGGCCCTGAGATGCCCATTTGGGCTTTTGAACAGACTAACTCATGCTCATTAGACAAAAAAGAGAGAGAGACAGATTTGCAGATGGAAAGTTGCTTTTTAAGCATGCGGGATGATCTGTTAAGAGCTAGACTGTGGAAAGGGGCATGTTTTCTCATTATATGACTGTTACTTTTACTCTTCCTTAATTAACGCTAGTTTTTCTCTTGCTTGCAAACCAGAATTCTGCAAGGCTTCCATTTCCTCACTGGTGTGGCTCATAGTGAGTTCTGCTGCTTTATAAACCAACAGTTTTGGTCTTAAGGAAGGAAGGAAGTTGGGGAGGGATTTGCCAAGCTTTAATGTGGATCAGTGGTGATTTCCAGAATTATCTACAAAGCTCAGAAAAATAGTACTGTTTAATCCTAGTCGTGCAGCATCAGGAGTAACATCAAAAAATCTGTAAGCACTCTTTGACCCAGGAATGCTTTATTTTAAGGAAATAGTGGGATCTACATTTTGCTTCAGGTTCAAACCGTGCAGTTCCATTCACATTACCAGTTATTCAGGATTCACTCTGTTATCCACTAAATAAGACCTTTCCCTTGTAAATTTGAGTTCATATGACTGAAGAACCTTAAGTGGGTTCTTGAGAGTATGCAGTGTCTGAAGCCAGCTTCTTTCTGTGCCACCTAGGTCCCACCTTCACCTGAATTTCATGAAGCAATGTTCTCCCCTCAGCTGTCTTGTAAATAAAAAGCAAATGTAAATTTATAGCAGGCTGTCATATCTGCAGGTGTAAATAAGAGGAGACTGTGGATTTTCTCATTCAATATACTTTTTCTGTGAGGAAGATGCTTTGACCAGATGGACAGGCAGAGCTAAAGCAAGTGCTCTAATACAAGAAAGGAGTCTGCAAGGAATAGGTGACCTTCTGCACTATGAAGGTGAGGAGTCTTTGGTCTTATGTTGCAGCAAGAGAGAAAGTGGGTTTGACATCAGAAAAAGCTGCATGGTAGGAAAGACAAGAAAGCAGTGGTCTAAGGAGTGTCCATCATTTCCAGGCTCCAAAACAAGGTTAAGCAGACATTTGTCAGGAGCACCACACGCTGATCCTGCACAGGGGCTTCTAGGCTGGTTCTCCACTGCTCTGCAGTGCAACCTTTAAAGCAGGCATGAGAAAAGAGGAAGAATGGTGTAGTGTGATAAACTGTCCTGTAAATCACAGACTAGAAGCCTTAAAAAGCATTTGGAAGATGCAGTTTAAATGTATCTTGTTTAAAGTAAATAACGTAAAGCCAATAAAAGTGCACATCTAAGAACTGGGGGGAGAAGAGAGGGCTCTAGCTTTGGAGAGAGAGTGAGGGGAAGATACGAACGGGCAGGAGAGAAACTGCAAAGGCAGCTTGCAGAGGACAATTGTGTCAGGAGACCCACAGGTTGGTGGAAAAAAATCTGTTTGGAGTTTTGTTCCATCTGTTCTCCTGCAGCAGGGAGCCTAGAAATAGGGAAGAGTTAGGAGTAAAACAATGATTTGAAGTGTGAAAACAAGACAGAGGAGAAGGGGCTGGAATCACTGCGGTTTGTTGTACATGGTGAGTGCCACGAGATGCCACCCCTGGTGGCCAGGTCAAAGAACCCATGAGCAAGAGGCTACATAGAAGAAAGAAATTCTTTACAGTGAGGGTGGTGAAGCACTGGAATAGGTTGCCCAGAGAGGTTGTGGATGCCCCCTCTCTGGAGGTGTTTAAGGCCAGGCTGGATAAGGCACTGAGCAACCTGATGTAGTGGGAGGTGTCCCTGCCCATGGCAGGGGGGTTGGAACTCAATGATCTTTAAGATCCCTTCCAACCCAAACTATTCTATGATTTTGAGAGCCCAGAGTGACCAAATCTAAACATCCATGCAGAGACTTTTATATCAAAGTATTTTCCTTCAAAGGAGATGGGGAATGGCAATTGCTTGAAGAACTGGGATTTCTCAGCTGTGAAACCACCCATCCCAGTGCCTGCTGAATTGTGATTATTTTTCACACTAGCATTAAATGAGAACTCTCACATGGAAACTGTGCATGTTCCTCAGCTCCTGGGAGGTTCTCACCATGCAGGTCAGTTGTGTGAACATCTTTTCCGCAGGTGCTTATATGGATGTGGCCATTGAGCTCAGTGGGAGCCCAGATCTCCATCACCTTTATTTTAAAAGATAATGTCAAGCATGTAATCATAAGGTAAACAACGGGAGGAATAAGTGCTTCAGTTGTGGAAGACTGGAACTGAAAATACCACTTGGTGACCTTGAAAACTCACAAACAAAATAAGTATACACTTATTTTTAATTTTCTATGTGATATATCCCATAAGAGCTGAGTCTTTCAAGCTGTGCTTTGCCCATGAGCCCACAACAGGCCACCCCTAAAGGGGATGAAGTTTATGTGAAAATCTTGGCATCAAGTTGGAAAATTGCTGTTGACACACTCCTTGCTGCTTTGTTTGGAAGGTGTAACAACATTTCCCCATTTCCAGAAATACCTTCTGCAGAGTGAGCAAAGGGGAGCAGGCAAGGGCAGCTGAGGGCAGGCAAGGAGGGATCAGTGGCACAGCTGCAATTGATCTTTCTCTTTTGTTTCTCTGGAACTAATTAAATGGATTAATTGCAGGCATTTTTTTTCCTGGAAGTGCCTTCCCCAGTGATGCTGTAATGGCAAAGTCTTGAAAAAAAGAGCAAGATTCTATCTGTGCAGTAAGTGGATTAAAGGTAGTACTTTACAAGGCACAATTTTGAACAAATATTTTTTAAATGTTCTCCATTAAGAACTGATTTGTAGGTGCTGAGAAATAGTGTGCCAGGAAGAGTCTGGGGTTTCTGATAAGCACAACTGTAGAGGGTACCAGGCACCACTGGCTTCTCCTGCTCATCTGTTGAGTCTTTTGTAAGCTACTCTGCAGGAAACTTTTATATGGCTTTAAAATTCTTGAACTCTGGCATTTAAACTTATGATAGATATTTTAAAAGAGAAATGAATTTCACAAATGCTTTTTTTGTGAAATTAAATCAATTTAAAAAAAAAAAAAGAAGACTATTTCTTAAGAAGATGGATGCAATTTTTTCCTGTTACCCTTCTAGGCTCAGAGAAACAATTTATTAACTTGTTTGATGTGTTGCAAGTTTATATCACTTCTATAATATTGTTAGTATGTAAGAGTGTGTGTTAAAATGTGTACAGGTATCTCTGGAGTCGATTTGCTCTCATAAATTGGTAGGTTCAGAGCTAGAGGAATGTCTCGGACAAACTGTCAATGAAATATCCTATAATACAAGTGGATGTACCCGGAGGGAACAGTATACCTCTGCTGTGAAACTGTGAATTAACCACAGCAACCAGATAAATTATATTTTTACTCTCTCCTTGTAACCGTAAAATATAGCTATTGAAGGGCCCTGTGCTGTCCTGAGTCCCACAGCAGCATTTGGGCTATCATTAGCACTCGCTATTTCACAGCAGGATGTGGTCTGAGTGTAAAATTATAGGGGAAGAATATTAAATCAATTCAGCAGTCTTAACTGCTTGGATAAATAGTAGGGATCAGCAGCCTAGTAAAACCAGAAACAAGCAGGGGTGGACTTCATTTTGCTTTTTGTAAAACCCATGCAATCTGGGGCAGAAGCAATGCCTTGGAATGCACAGCCCATCTTGGACTGCTATTAGAAATGTTTGCAAAAGTGTGAATTCATTCTGTTTGTTGTAGAACACTGAGTTTATTTAAAAGAAAACATTTCCTCTATTGCTGTGAACAGCATGTCTTTGACTCTTCTGATTTGCAGGTTAAAATCCATTTGAGTACCAACTTTTAAGCTGCATCAGACGTAGGTGGCTTGCCTGGTTCTTGACTGGTGGGTTGTTCCATGTTTTGGAAATCCTGTCTTTTCTCAAAAGGAACAAAATTATTGTGAAATATCCCACAAGGTGTCATTTATAAAAATAATAGAAACAAGTCCAATTTGAATTTTTAAAATATCGCTGATGTTTAAATGAAAATAAATCAAAACATTTCTCAATAATGACAAATGTTTTGTTCTCCAAAGGCTCAAATTCAGGTTTTGTTTTCCTTCTGATCAAATTATCAGTTAAATGGGTGTATTTCTATGCAGTGATTCACTCTCTAAAACAAATTTTTAACCACCATCAGGAAGCTTCCAGTGAGGGCCAGTAAAATTCCTCATATTTTATAGCAGCATGAGCTTATCTCTTTCACTTCCATGTCAAATATGTTTTAAGCCGTTACGGATCAAGGCATATTCTGTCATGCCACAAGTTGGACTTGGGGCTCCAGTGCTGAATCTCTGTGGACAAGGGCTTGTCCAAATCATGTTTAAAAGGACCCCTTTCCCTTTGCAGGACCATGAGGCAGATGATACAGGTGCTCCTCAGCTGGGGCAAACCCTCACTGTCAGAGGACAGAGAGAGGGAGTGTAGTTCAGCCCTGCTGATGGATATTTGGCATAAATGTGGGGTTTGGATGGGAGACAGGGAATAGCCCTCTGCAAGGCAGGCAAGAGGGATCACATCTCCTAAATCCGTCATGGGAAATTACATCTGCCAACCTCACAGTTTATTAGGAGCTGAGCACTTCGTCAGAGAAGAGGATTTGATGCTGTTGGAGAAGTGATCAAAGTAAACTGGCCTGAGAGCCCTCCAGCAGCTTTACAGCATTTCTTATGGTATTTATTTCCTCAAGCTGGTTTCTCTAATGCTGAGAGGAGGAGTGTGGAGGGATGGGCCCCCGAGGGTAGAGGATGGTGAACCAGGACCAGGGAGAGCCTCTTGCCCTGCAGTGCCTGGCTGTGCTCCTGCCAGATGTGATATGGATGCAGATGGCAGCAGCTGAACAGTCAGTGCTAGCAGAACTGGGGGCGCAGAGAACTGCCAGCCACATTGTACCCAAAATAATGACAGTCTATCCTTAAGTCCTAGGGTTGGTGAGGGGCAGAGGCAGGAGATGGGGGTAAAAGAGGGGAATGTGGAACCTGCCTAGAGGCAAACTGGGGGGAAAAATGGAAGGACTTGAGTGTTCACCATGAGGGTGGTGAGACACTGGAACATGTTGCCCTGAGAGGTGGTTGAAGCTCCATCCCTGGAGACATCTAAGGCCAGGCTGGATGAGACATCAAGCAGCCTGACCTAGTGCAGGATGTCCCTGCCTATGGGGGGTTCCTTCCAATCCAAATCATTCTATGATTCTATAAGTTTCCTGAATTTCAGTCTTCATTAGTAGTAGCAAACTGGTATTATAGGCACCTGTGAGCATGCAGTTCTCAGACCTGGTATTTTTTTTAAGTTTTTTCTTTTTTTTTTTCTAATAAAAGCCTAGGACATAAATGTACCAGAAAGGTTAGTTTCTTGCCATTCATCCAGCTCCTTATCTTTGAAGCATTCAGGCTGCTATTTCAATCAGGGAGTAAATGGGTTTGCTTTGCAGTTAGCTTTTCAGAACCTGCAAATGCTGGCTTTGTGAGTTAAGGCTGAATCTAGGTTTCTTTATCCACATAACCAACATTTACACAACTGCACAAAAAGATTCTCTAGGTCCTGATATTATTACAGATTTCCTTTGAATGAACTATTTTTCTCTATATTTCTCACTGTTATAGGCAGAAATGAGCCTTTTAACCTAAAAGGGCTTTTCCTGTTAATTTTTTAGCAAACCTTTCTGTAGGCTTTGCACGACAGAGGTTGTAGTCATGTTTTCTGCTAATGCCTTGTCTCCCTACAACTGCATGCTTGTCCTCTGCCCTTGTTCTGTCTAATTTTGGGAATGGGGATGAAGAAGAGAGAAAGAGATTAAGAGCCTATCAACCATCAAGGACATTTATTTGGTTTACATCCATCCAAGTTGCTCACAACATGCTTTGGGATGCTGAGGGATGGATATATCTTATATTCAGCAAAACGAATTCCTTATTAGAGAAAAAAATATTATTAATTAATTAGTTAACACCATAAATTGACTTGGATGATATTTATTACTGAATCTCTCTAAGCAAAGCAATTGTATCTCTGTGGAGATCAAGCCTAAAGAATAAAAAGAAGTTTAAAATATTTTTTAAAATCATTCAAGCAAAAAGAACAGACTGGCTTTTTCTGAGGCTGTGGAAATAAAGTTTCTGCTTTCCAAAGGAAAATACAGTAATTAGGAAATTTGCAAATGGAAATCAGCCTGTGTTGGTCCTCGTCTTTATTTATGTCATTAAATGGAGCCTTTAATTAGCATATATATTATTCATGTTTCAATATAATCCATTTTATAAGTCCAAGTTCAAATATAAAAATCAAAATGGGCTTGAAGCGCCCTATTGTTCACATGCAAAGCAGCTAACATAGATGTAAAGATATGAGGTGAATTGAAACATTCATATTTCATAAGAATGCAGTCTCCATTTTCTGAAATTATGGCTTGAACTCTTATTTTTAACTTTTTCTCATTTGCATACATATTAGTCCCTGTTTAAATGATGTGTTAATTCTATTCATTAGACTTCAGTGAAAGCTTCTAACTCTCCTGATAATCAAGCACAGGTCCCTGGAAAGCAAATTATGGACTTTCATGTTGCAAACCCTGTTGCAAACGTGACATTTATCACCTCAAAGCCAACTCCTGTGGAGCACTTGGCTGCAGCCAGGAGGGCAGAACCTTTTTTCTTATGCTTATGGTAATGATTGTCATCTGTGAATAAGGACCTGGCATCAGGTCCCTGATGTCTCTTCAGAAATGATTGGGCACTTCACAAGCACAGCACCCTCTTGATGGCAAAAACACAAGTTCAGCTTTTTGGGGAAGAAAGAGCAACTTGATTCTGTTCCTCACACAAACATATCCAAGAAAATAGGCCATCAAGGATCTTCTGGTGATGGAAAGGAGAATTGGGGGATCTTTGCAGCTCTCTAGAGTGTATTTGGCTGCCAAAGCAGGTTTGACTTTGCTGCTCTCCAGAAACATTTGTGCTTCAAAGCATCCAAAATGGTGATCCTGTATGCAAAAGCATGAAGGTGACAATGCTGCAACAGGAGTCCTTTCCATGGATCTTTGAGCCAGATCCTGTAGCAACTGTGGGAGTGATCTGTGGGAAGAAAAGGGGCAACAATATAGTACTGGAGTAAGGTTTCTGCCATTGCACATTGGTTTGCCAGGCTCTGACAATTCATCTTTTTAATTCTAGGTATAAAAGCATTGCTACCCCAGTGGTAAACCCGAGGTGATAATTTTGCACAGTTTTACATTGATGGGGTGAGCCCTGAGTGATGCCACACGGGGAGTTGCCATGTGTGCTCTGATTAATGAAAAAATTGATGGGAAGAAGGAAGATTCTTATGCCACCACTGCGAGGAAATGCTTGACATCTTTAAAGGCCCATAAGTTTAGTTTCCATCTGGTTTTTACAGAGTCTGGGCCTTTTCAAAAGCACTGCTGAAGTGCTGTAAGGAATTAATTTAGCTCTTTGTGGGAGCAGAAGGTTGGAGTTCAACAGCACTGTTTTTGTTACCCACAGAGCTACATGGAGCAAAAGTTCCCTGTTGTGTAGTTTATAGGAATAGGTGGAGACTGCTAGAGAGAGACCTGTTGTCTCTGCAGCACAGTTTTATTCTAGGTGCATGGAAAAAGAGTCAAAGAGGAAAAATCCCAGTATTTGATACACATTCTCAGCAGCTGCTTCATCTCACTGTGTCTGAATGTGTAATCCTCTCAGGAGCATTCTGCATGAGAAGCAGCTGGGTGCTTCTGAGCATCCAGGGGATCTTCCCATTTCACCAGCATTTCTAATAATCCAAGCTGCAGCTTGGCTTGGGGGGGAGAAGGAAAAATCAGTGTTTTGTTGCTGCTCTGAGATTTCAGAGGGGTGCAATCTTGTCTTCAAATCTCTTACAGATTTGAGCCTGGATGTTCTCTCTTTCCTTAGCAATGCTTCCTTGTACTGTAAATGTCCAAGGGAACCCCAGAACTAGATTTTTTGAAACAAACCATCTGCAGCCTTCTCCTCCTTCACTCATGGTGAGTGTGGGATCCCACTGGCTTCCACACAGACAAAGGTGGACAGACTGTGCTGATTCCCTGAGCACAGAAAAGGAAGATGGAGAAAAGGGGCTTTAAACCAACCCTAGCCCACATTTAACATTATTCACAGGTCTGTAGGTCTTTTTCAAGCCTAGAAAATGGAGAGCTCATTGGGAATAAGGCAGCAGGTGAGCATTCCCTTTCCATGCCTCCTCCCAGCATCTGTTGTCCTTGGTGCATCAGACAGCAGCCTCCCCATCTCAGAGAGATGCATTGACAGCCTCACTCCTCACTGTGGATTTTTTTTTCTGGTGACTGGATTAACTTTAATATTGTTGTTGCTCTCTGCCAATATTGTATTTACTCGGCTTTCTGCAAAGGATTTAAATTCATATGGGTTGGATGTTTTGTTTTACAGCTCATGTTCTGTTTTGACCTTCTTGGCTTCACATATTTTCCCCTTTTAAAGTTACTGGCTGTATCTGAGATTTGAACATCAGTGGGCTGCTTTGTGGAAATAAATATTAATGAGATGGCTGTTGATAGTATCATATGGGTAGAAACAAATGCTTTTATAATAGATGGAATTTGATATTAATTGAGTGGTTTGGAATTAAAGCAGAATAGAAAGTGACAAGCTCATGGCACAGCAAACTGCCCTTTGCAGGAATCCAATTAGAAGAGTGAGCAGCAAATTGTAAGCAAACTTGCTATAATCATACAGGGGCAATACAAGAGGGGAGCATAATTTGGAACCTGGGACCTGTCCCCTTGAATGTCTCATAATTTCCATGGATCAACATTTAGCTGCTATGTGGTGCCAAGTTTGCATTCTTCAGCTCTTTGCTGGCAATGCTGCATCCCATTGCTCCAGTCAAACGGGAGCGAGACAGTATGTTTTGCAACAAAAGGGCACATCAGTTAAATGCACTATGTTCTGCTATTTGTCTGTCAGGGGAAAGGGACTCATTTTCTAGCCTGTTGAAATTTGCATTGGAAATCTTCTGCTGATGTCATGGTGTCTTGCCTGATCACTTGAAGCTGTTACCTTTGTCACTTCCTCAATGAGAACGACCAAGGGGTGTTCCTTTTCCAAAGTGCAGTGTTTGCTCATTACTTAGAAAAATAGATTATTTGCTGAGGTCATACCGTAGATAAATGGTTAAATTCTGCCTCGAATAACCAGATACAATTGTCACAGATATATCTGATGTCCTAAAGAGTGATGTGAAATATTCACTGGGTTTGTATTGCTCAAAAATAGTTTAAATATTAGGTGTCATTTTCATCTGACAGGTAGAGTTGTAGGAGGTTGTGGTGTTTCAGATGACAAGGGTGTTGTGTGGAACTGTCTTAGGGAAGCCTCTGAAAGGAAGGTGCAGGATATAAATAGGGGATGCACGAATGATGAAGACCTAAGCACAGCATCTGAGAAGTTGGGGCAGTGCTTCCAGGCTGAGGGGGGAATGTTGGAGGAGGAAAGGAAAATAAAACAACAGGGAGCAAATCAATTTATCCATTCTGTCAAAATGGCTACGATCAGCCAGGAGGCAAATGAATAAATGGATCAACAAGGATTTCACACTTTTGTGTCCTCGACAGGAAATCACAGATCTGAAACCAAATGTCTGGGACAAAACTCCTAGAAATAGTGGCAAAATACTCTGCTGTTTAGTCTGCAATTGAAATGTTTTTTGCTCACAAAACTCCTTGAATTAAAACACTGGGATAAAACAACAGAAATTTGTCACTACAGTTCCCAGTAGAGATGGAAATAGTTGTGGTGGGCCCAACAGCAGGATGCTGGTCCATGCTGGAATCTTCCCCTTTTCTTCCAACCCCAACATGTCTTGCCATGATGGTGGCTGTTGTCTTTTCTGCTCCCCAGCTCACTGCCTAATTGCTGCTCCAGTGGCAGCAAAAGCACCCCCAAAGATTACAGAGAACATGGAAATTAAATGCTTAGATACAGCAGGAGGAAAATGAATTGCTGGAGGTGTCAGCACTGAATAGTTCACATAGGAGAGACATCTCCTGTGTTCCTTGAGGACAGTGTGGCTGCCTATGCAGCCGTGTCACTTTATGAGGTATAAAAGAAAAGGAAAACACTTTGCCAAGAGCTTGTGCTTAATTCACATTTCTGCTTCTGAGCTACAACCTAATAGATGCAGGCATGTTTCTTCACACATTAAGAAGTGTTCCTCTGTTTTGCAAACTGCAATTCTGGTGGGCTTTTTTCTCCTTTTTCCTAATCCCACATCTATCAACACTGAAAGGTTATAAAGAGCTTAATAAAAGGTAGATTAAAGCTTTGGAAATAATGCAAATAAAGAGAAGAGTCTATAAATAGAAAACATATTAAACTGTATCTGGTGTTTAAAGGTCTTACAATTAACATAGATTGACTGAATTTCTCCTGTTCTGTTTTTCTGCAATGAACTTTTATCTTGAATCAAAATGTTCTCCTCACTCTGATTAGTTTTGTTATTATATGTTTCTACACACTGATTAAGTGTTTAAGGCCAGGCTGGATGAGGCACTGAGCTACCTGGCCTAGGGGGAGGTGTCCCTGCTCATGGCAGGGGGCTTGGAACTAGATGATCTTTAAGGTCCCTTTCAACCCAAACTATTCAATGATATATTTTTTCTAGTCTCTTCTGCCTCTTTCATGGTGCAGTGGATTCTACCTCTGTGCTTGTTTATAATATTTCTAGAATTTGTATTATGGTTTATGTGGTCTGTAGAGGTGGCAGTTTGGCACATGCATTGTTTTTCTATGCTGCTTTATTATACCTAAGTATACTTAATACTGCTTACTGCTTTTTGACATTAATTATTTTTTTCTTACAGTATTAGTTATCTTGGGATTTGCTTGCTATTATTGCTATGGTTGGTGCTATTTATTTTTTAGAAGCATCCTCACAAAAAAGTACTGCATTGTTTAATGCAAGTGCTACAGGATGGATGCTAGTAATGCAGGGACTTTTTATCTGATGTGTTAATTGATATGGGTAGCAGAGGATCCCCAACGGATGTGTGCACACCACATCACTTGTCCAGTTTAAGCAGAAGGCCACTTTAGTGAATAACTCTTGCTTCTCTGCAGGACAACTCTATCATTAATGCAGAGCTATGCCCAAAGTGCTTAGCCCAGCAGATAAGGAGTATTGGAGCAGGCAGAGTTTGCTCTAACATGCCCACATCTCTCCTGGCCTCTGAGATAGACCACTGGGGTCTGACTGGGGTATTTTTACTGAGCTAGTTAGAGCTGCATGCAGCATACCACGGCAGAATACACAGCACGGAGTTTCTCAGCGGATGGCAGTTTATTGTCTCTGATATTTGTATTTCCTTGTCACATTTGTTAACCTTTGAATGCAAGAAACTCATTAAAGCAATTCCTCAGACACGCACACTCCAGGCTCCCCTAGAGCTCTCCAGTCGCTGCCGCATTAGTATCAGCGACAGCAAGGAGCAGATCTCCAAATGGGTTGATTGATAGTGAGATTAATGATCCTCAAGACTTCTGTCCAGGTTTATTATTTGGCAGCTTACAAATCTTTGCTTTCAGGGAGATGGGTGGGGAGGGAGGACCAGCTGGCTGCCACCCGGTCTGTCTCTATTAGCATGATGAGCTGACGTACGTAGCCCTGTCACAGCGCTAGCAATAAGTAGTGTGTTTTCAGCGCTCTCATTATCTGCCAGGTACTAAATAATTTGCTTCTCTGCTCTTGGTGCCAGCTGCTCTTTTCTTTTCCTTTGTGCTCTGCTTCCAAAGGTATCTTTTCGTGCCGTTTCTAATTGCGCTCTAAACAGAGTTAGCAGAGACACCATAAAAAATTGGAGTTGAAAAAAAAAAAGCCCGCCCTCCAAACACATAATGATGAAGAGACAAAGGAAATAATCCCACTTTAAGCATTTTATCTTGGCCCTAAAAAAGCTAAACGTGAAATACGTCCAGCAGTGTTGGGAAGTCTTCCTAGTTCTCCCATGCAGCTTTAGTCCAGGTGCACATGGACGTGTCTGATGGGAAAGAGGGAGCTTCCCATCGAGTATTTCATTATATTTAGCAGACTGGCACTTCTGCCTAAAGATGGGCAGGTCAATAAAAAAGAGAGGAAAAAAACATGCCTGAATTTTTAGCACAGTTCTGTGTTAACGTTCAGGTCCCAGGCTGTAGCTTGGGAAAGCTAAAATAATTGTCAGTTGAATGCCCTGATGTCCCATTTGGAAGAAGGAAAGAAAATTTTGGCAAAGAGAAAAGCAGAGCTCCTTTATTTTTAAAGTAATTAGGTGGGAGTAATTAGGAACATTTAGGTGAATGTTCCAAAGAGACACTTTCTGCTGCCCTTTCTTAGTTGAGATCTGTACTATTTTTCTTATATGGCAGTTTCAATCCAGGTGAATTACACTTTGCATTTAGAAATACCTGGTATTTAACCTTATGGTGTGTCGCCCTGTTATTATTCTTTCCTTCCCTGAGATTCATCCCAAAGGGAATTCATGTCCTGAACTGATAATATCAAGTATGCCCAATTTTGACTTCTTTGAGGTGCTACTAAAAGCTCCTCTCCAGTAAGAGGCAATCTTCATTGATTGCTGCAGTTCTTGTGATTACAGTAAAACTCTTCACTTGGTTAAATTTAGCTTCCTTCTGTGAGAAAGTTTTAGACTCCTTTTTAATACTACATGATGTTTAGGGCATTGGAAGACCACATTTTATAGGAAATGCCTAAGGTATTATTTCACTGGAAAAGGCATGTCTTTGTTCTCCTCTGTGATTTTTTTAGTCTTTGTTATGAATCTTGCATTAAATAAATAGTTGGCTCAGGGAGAGGAAGATGAGTATGTTAGGCTTCCCTTTGGTTTTTAAAGCCATGCCTAATTTTGAAACTACCATTTTAAGATAACACCTATAGGTTTCTCTACTCCATTTTTGCCTGAAGACATTGAAGTTTTGAGTGGTAATGCACATAACCAGGGAACTTGTTCTCTTGCAGTAGGGAAATAGTGATGAGTAAACTCATTCAGTCATCCATAAAATTGCTGAGTGTATCTGACACAGCTGTTGTGAGCATTGATTAAAGCAGGAGGGGAAGGTCTGATGCTGCTGACCCTGTCAGAGGTCACCAGGAAAGTAATTAGCTACCAAGTGTTACGGGGCCAAGTGTCATCACAAATGAGGTTTCACCATTGCCTCCACTCTTCTCCAGGGACAGCAGGAAGACGGGACAAGGAAGCGTGGAAAATGTTTGTGCAGTGTTAAACTAAGATTTATCCACTTACAATTTGTGGTTAAAGAGCTTTCTGAGTGGATTTCTGCATTGGCCACCTGGGCACTTTCTGGTCAAGCAGCTAATGAAGAGGGGAGAATTGGAAAGCAGCTCATCTTGGTGTCCACTGACATTTCTCAAGTGTTTAAGTATAGGAATACCCTTCTATAAAATATTGCTTGTATATCTTGTTCTTCTGTAATGTATGTGAGGTAAATGGGTTGCCTAGTCTCTGGTGCCAGATAGGATCTCAGAGGATCAGGAGAAGAGGATTTTTAATTTTGTGGAGAGCTGTGTAGTCAGCTGGCAAATTTAGGCCATAAATATTAAATTAGCTGTTTTTTCTGTGTTAAAAATCCCTCATTTCATTTGCAGATTAGTTTTTTCAGATGGACAGTTTCACTAGTGGTGTGTTCCTCATCACAGATACTGTCCCAAAGTTTTATCCACCTTCTTTCTTTTTTCCATCTGCCTTTTAATCCAGCTTTTTTCCCATCTTTATTTGTTGATGATACTGCTGAATGTGTGCTTGTGATATCTGTGGTTGGACTGATAATTAGCTTTTAGCTTTTATGGGACTGTGTGGGTGTGCAACAGCTCACTGGCCTGAAAAAGGCCTCCTTGCTCTGAGAAAGTCCCCTGGTAAGGGACAGTCTACTTTTCACCATTCTGCCTAGGAAAGGATGCTAAGAACCAGGCACTCTGAACTTTTGAAACCTACCCATGTACTGTCTAGACCACTATCCAGTTATCATATCTGTGCAATGCTTAATGCAGCTCAAGAAGATTGCAGGTGGAAATTGCTTTGTGAGGAGAAGACAAGTTGTTCTGGGGAGGGATATGCAGGAGAATCAGCATTATATTGTAGGGAAATTTTCCTCCTTTTTCAGCTTTCCTTTATTCTCCTGGGTTTTATGCATTCCTGCTTTGTATATCCTCCCATGGCTCAAGTTCAGTCAGCCTTCACTGCCTTAGCTCTCCAGCATACCATAGGTTCTTTTAATACTTGGCTTTTGAATTCTGATCATTAAGCATTAAGACCTGGGAAGGAAAATAATTGTAGAAAATTGGGGCAATAGAAGACATTTTCTGTCCCAAAAAAAAAGGGAGTAAATGCAGATACCCCTCTGATACAATGAAGGCTATATCACTGCTCCATGCTGGCCACTTATTCATATTCATAAGATCAGCTTTTTTCCTGTGGTTTTTCTCTTCTCTTTTTCTTCTTAACGCTTGAGTCAGTTTTATTGCTCATAAAAATCAGTGACTGATGACCCCAGCTAGAGCAGTGCAGACTGCAGACAGCTGTTGTCCAGGCTCCCATCCACTGCTCTGCTGGTGACACGGGCATGATTTGCAGCGCTTCTGTTGTTCCCTAGTCTGCGGCTCTTTTCTGAGGAGTCATTGCCAATTCTGACAGTGACAAATACTTGCCAAGGAATAGTGAAGCTAGTTTAAAGTGCAGAGCCATGTGTTACCAGTGCACTTGACTGCATACACATCCTGGTTTTGGTGCCAGCAGAAGCCAATCTTAATTGTGTCTCCTGGAAAACGTGCAAAATGATTCAATGAGAATCTGAGGCATCTTTTCTTCCTATTGAAAGCAAGCATGAATGCACAGAGGTAGTGAAAGGGATCATTTCCTGACTTTGGTTCCTCTCTTGGGAGTTATTTGTGGATGCTCCCATGATGGGGGAGCATGGTGAGTGAATGCCTATATCCAGATTGCATTTGAGGAAGACTAAGCCATGTACTGGCTTAGAGCTACCTTACAGATTCTGGTTTGACTCCTGTTTGATCTTGCCTGTGCTTCTCACCAGCTAGGGACGATGTGTGAAAGCAAAGTAGCTGCAGGGACTCTTGGCCTCTTTGTTAATAAATGTATATTCTGCAGAGCTCCTATCTGGAGGCTGTTTCTGGAGGAAGGGTACCTAGAGGTCAAGGTTTGCCCTCCTCTGACAGTAGTGAATATGCCTCCAGGACCCTTTCAAACCATCTGTCCCTGAATTGGTCGTGCTTGAGGAGGTAATGACTCAAGGAGAGAGTAGTTGCAAAGAAGTAGGAACCTAGAGCTCCTAGATGCTATTACAGAAATGAAGCATTATAAATCTGGCCAGCCTCGAACAGAGAGTACATGGTGCTTCAGTGTGGAAGAAAGGGCAGGTCCCTTCAAATCAGCGTGTGAGGCAGGACATGGCTATCAAATGTCCCTAGAAAGTGAAGCATTCCCCTTTGTTTCCTTTCTTAAGTTCAGCCTGTGTCCTGGTGGCTTCAGCCAGCCTCTGCAGAGGTAGTCCCTTGCCCTTCCACAGTAATCTCTTGCTCCTTCTCTCCACACCTCAGCATCTCCAGAGGCATGCAAACCCTTCACCTGACAGCACAGATCAGGGGATGCTGCCCACACAGTGCAGAGTACTGAGCAGTAAAGGCCAAACCGTGTCCTCCCAGCTATTCCCAGTGCTCCCATCAACTGCAGCATGGGCTGTGTGTTTGTACTGGAAGGCAATATTAACCAAACACTGCGACACTATCTTCTGCACAAAAATAAAATGCTTTCAGGCCATTATGTGATCTGGTTCTCCCTCTTGCTTTTAGATGAGCATAAAGGAGTAGCTGCTTGAGGTTTATTAACTAATAACCAAGGAAACCTGTTTTGAGTGTCAAAATCTCATGAGGCATCTCTTCTTCTGCACAAGCTAATCTGGTATTTCGCTCAGCAGAGATGGAACAAGCATTTAACCCAGCTAATCAGGACCATCTCTTGGCATATTTTTATGTGTGCAATTTGATAATAATGTGCTGTTGCTCTGGACTTTGCATCCTGTTAGTTTGCTTTAAGAACCCACTGTTGGTGTCTCTGCAAAGGAGATTCTGGGCAAAGGAGATTCTCCCTCATGTCAGCTCTGCATTCCAGACCCTGCCTCTGTTCCTTCTCCGGGGAGATGCTAATCTCAAAATGTTTTACTTTCTGCATTTTGGTCCATATGTGACAACTGTGTGTCTGATCACCACAGCCTCACTCAGTTATTGTACCCCAGGGAAAGGGAGCCAAAAAAACATATGGGGCTAGAGAAAACGGTGTGCTTCACTGCACATGAGTGTATTCCAGAGACAACTGACTCTTTGGTATTTTGCAGAAAAGACATAGGTTTTCTACAGTGTTCTGGAAATGAAATCAGGGCTGTAATTTGCTTTTCTTCAACCAGTGCTGCAGAAATTAGTGTTTCAGTTGTTAAGATTTTAATAATCATTTATGCCATTGACAAGTCCCAATTGCTCATTCAGCAAGGGCTGCTTCTGTCAAAAAAAATAACAAACTTTTTTTTTCTGCTTGGCTGTGCTTGTTTCCTGAGCTAATGGCACGTGGGTGCAAGCACCTGCACATGTATACACACGGGGTTAAAAGTTACAGGCTGAAGTGTTCATGTGAAAACAGTTGTAGACTTGCATCTTGTCTAGCCCTGCATCCACTCCCACCTCCCTCCGTAGCTGATTCTCCAGTGACTCAAAACAAACAATTTTCTGCTCTTATCCTTTTCCTTTATCCAGCCCTCCCCATATACACACTCAGATTTATTGCAGTATCTTGTAGCCTTAGCAACTGCTGCCACTTAAGGTTTGTACACTGAGGAAAAGGTAATGTGTAAAGGAAATGCCAGGGGAGAGAAAGGAGCATCCCAAAAAGGGGGAG
Source organism: Turnix velox (assembly GCA_013400935.1). Lineage (NCBI taxonomy): Eukaryota > Metazoa > Chordata > Aves > Charadriiformes > Turnicidae > Turnix > Turnix velox. The sequence continues at coordinate 260,577 of VZTY01023048.1, read as the reverse complement.
AAGGCAGGTACTGTATTGTCTGAAATGCCTTTCTGTTGTCTTGATTCCAGTTATCAGTATCCATTACTACAAGCTAGATGTGAGTTTGCAAAAGGCTCTTTTAGGGCCCAGGGATTTCCTCATCCAGTCAGTCCCAGGGTGGAAAATAGACATTACCCAAACTGGGGGCTTGCAGGCATCTGCTCAGTGGACCAAAAGGTTGCAAGAATGGGAAATAGACTCCAGTAAGCAGAACTTGCAGGAAAATCTATCCAGTAATTTTGTGCAAACTCTTGTAAAAGGTCTTTTAAAGATCAATCCACTTTATCCTGTTCTTAATTTTGAGCCTGCACAGTCCTGTCTGCGCTGCCTTCTGCTGTCACCAGGGACCCTTGAGCCTTGGAGGGAGTCACTGGGACAGGGATGCGATGGCCTGTGTACAGTGAGCTCAGCTTGAGAAGCTAAACTAGGAATATTTACAGCAATTATGAGCAAATGGGGAAAAAAAAAAAGAATTTGAGAGGCATCTCTTGACCTGGTGTGTCAGAATTCAGAATTATAATGTAATGAGTATGCTATATTATGTATGGATATGCATAAAACAGGAATGTATTTTAGCATGAGGTTTTGTGACTTGAGAAAACCTTCAGTCGAATTCCATGCTGACTGCCTGTTCAGAACAGCTACTGAAAGTCTTCCTGGAATAAAATACAGAGTTGTTAATGACATTAATGATTGCAGAAAACTTTACTCTGTGAAATATTCATTTAATACATTGTTATTCCAGCATTGTGCTCGGCAGAGATATGCTGGACTGGGTATTCAGCTATCACCATCATGGGCCTTACAGTATCGGGCAATGTGATTATCCAACACAATTACATGTTTTGAGGCTATTAAGCAAGAGCTTTCTTATGGCTGCATAAAAAATCATAATGCCAGCCTATCGCAGCCTCTCAGAGTATAAAATAACAAATTACAAAAAATAATTGCTTTCCTTAAGTATCTTCAGCTTAAAAATAGCCTGTAAATCCCCACGTAAAGGTCTGTCTTTTTATCAAACATCTTCTTAAGGCCTTCATTATCGGGAGACGCCGCTCAAGGATTTTTGTAGTATTGACTCAAGGGAAAGAGCCCCAAATACATCAAAATCAGGAGCATTTTGCCTGTTTCATATTCATAGTTTCTTCCTTATGTGTGACTGATTTATTCTGCTGCGTGCCCCCGGGGTGTGCATTGTCCAAAATAAAGGCTGCCAAAAAAAAAATGAGAAGAAGGAGCAAGTGGGATGGGGGGGTTGGCTCAGACAATGTTTTTTAAATGCTGGGAGACTATTGCACGTCTTGCATCCTCATGTGTGAATACACCTTATGGTGTTTCTTAACAAAAGCTTGCTCCCTAAATAAATAACTTCAGCACAATGCAAGACATCGTGCCTGAAAATAGAAAGCTGCTCCCAGACAGTTACTTCATGCTGTGAAATCCTCTCTCTTCTGCTTCTCTGTTGTCTTAAGTTGTACTTGTGCTGCCATCGCATGTGATTGTGTTAGAAAGCTCTGGGACTCCACAGTAGAAATGCAAATGCTAGTGCCCACTATTATTTCAGTTTCTAGTTTTGCCTGAGAGAGCAAGGTTTGATTCTCAGTGACTTTTTTTCTTTTTTTTCTGCTCTCTGGCGTGTTCTGGGTGTTGAAAACAAAGGGAGCAGAGCTGGCTTTGACAGTGCCATGGAAGCCTGCTCTCTGTGGAGAGCACAATGCCCGCCTCACAGAGGAACAAGCTGAGAGGCACAAACTTAGAAGCCACAACGTGCCAACACAAACACATTTCAGTGAGGGAGCCAGCAGCTTGACAAGAGGCAGTGCTGACCAGGCCACCTGCAAACTTTGCCCAGGTGTTGAGGAGCACTTCATTGAGGGGGATCTTTCTGCAATGGGGAAGCTATTGTTAAGCACCCCGACAGATGAGAGCAGACCCTTCTCCTGCCACAATAGCTGCTCACACCAAGCAAGACTCATTAAATATTCAGTTCCAGCCTCAAGCAGCTCATTAAATCAGCAATGAGCAGTGACGCTGGTGGTGGAAAACCCTGCCTCAGTTAACATCACCATGCAGAGTCTCCTCGGATCTCTTGATGTTATTCTGCCCAGTCCCTTTTCTGTGATGACCAGCTTGTGCTCTCTGCTTTGCATTAAATACAGGTAAAAAAGGGTCAGGTGGATTTAAGTTCTCCTAATCTTTATAGGCCTTTTCAGAGATGAGTCCTGGGGCCCAAGCTAAGTACCTAATGTATTTGTCTGTAGCAGCATCTGTAATTCAAGTTTGCAGGAGGAGGATGAGGGTTAAGTGTCTTTAGCATCAGAAAACAAACAAGCAAAAAACTGTAATGTTTGAAAGCTAACTTTCCTAGCAGAGCATCATGATATGCAGCAGTTACAGATGCTGTATTACTGTCTGTTGGCTGTTACACACCAGAAACTTTTACAGTAAGTATATTTTCCCTGGAAATGCTAGTGTCTTGGGTGGATTTTGGCTTGAACTGTGTGCTGAGTATATTTCTTGTGTGCAAAGTTTCTTTCTGAATGATGTGTTTGAACCTGTTCTGCAATCTCTGACTTTTGTGAGTATAATTTCATACTCAGTAGTACTTTGTAATGCTAGACATATATGATGAGTGGATGTCAGATGTCAATCAATTAGAGTACTCCAGAATCCTGAATTAAGATTGTAATTGCAGCAAATGCACATATATAATGGGGCATCACTGTTTTAAAATTATAACTTTTGAAAGTATGGAGCAGAAATGGAACAGAAATGGAGAAGCAGAACAAATGCAAAAATTACTGGCTATTTTATCAGAGGGCAATTTTTCTCACCCAGAATTTGTTTTTCTTCCCTTTAACAGGAAGTGTTTTCAGACTGCTCATTTCTATGTGGAGGACAGCAGTTCCCCTCGTGTGGTCCCCAATGAAAGTATTCCCATTATACCTATTCCAGGTAAGACAGGCTTAATCTCCTGTGTTTGTGCTACTTGGAATCTATTTTAATTACACAAAGAAGGTTATGCTTGTCATAAATCATGGGTCTTGGTGGAAATTTTGTTGTCTCAGTGCTGCTTCGTTTAATTTAAGGTGCTTTGCAATGAGGCTGAGAATACCAATGCTGTATTTTACCATAGGCACCTCTCCCACATTACTTTAATAGAAATTTCAGAATAACCTTTGTAAAATGTCAAAAACATCAGCAATGCTTCCCAAAAACACTAAGCCATTGCATCCAGAGTGAAACCAGATGCTGCATCAGGGCAGGATGTGGATGAGGGATATGGAGCTCCTCTGCTCTCTGGAGATGGGGGAGATTTCCCCCCCACTTCCAGTGTGCCCAGATCTGCCGGGTGTCAGGGAGAAAAGCAAGACACAAAGGTAAGCAAGCAATCTCAAGTAAAGTCCAAAGCCATCTGTTAATTTGGCATTAATCAAGTTACCAAAGGTCAAATTCTCCTCTCAGCTACACTGAGAGCCAAGCTGGAAGTAGAGATCAGCACTGTATTCTCTTCATGAAGTGTATCCCCTGGGAATTATTAAGAGTAGGATCCAGCTCCCTTTAAGCTGTGATGACAGAGCAGCTTGGTGTTACTGTGGCCTTTGCAGCCTCTGCCCTTGTTGGATGTTGCTCTGTTTCACAGGCAGAATTAAGATACTGGGAATGCTGTACTGACCTCAGACTGTCAAATACCTGAACTTGCTGCTTCAATGTGTTTTAAGATTCCTTGGCATATTCTGTAATTTGTACCATTGGTCTAGGATTTAATCTACAGGTAGTTAGATGCATTTTACCTAAAACCAATCAAAGCCATCTCTGAGACACTGAGACATGTTCCAGAAAACTTATGTTTAACCCAGTTTAAGGCCAGGCTGGACATGGCACTGAGCAACCTGATCTAGTGGGAGGTGTCTCTGCCCATGGTAGGAGGGTTGGAACTAGATGATCTTTAAGGTCCCTTCCAACCCAAACCATTCTGTGATTCTATGTTTTCCTTGATTTTATTCAGTAGATGTGTAGCTTCTTTCTAGAAAGACTTTCAGAGTACCCAGGGGAACTGATATGAAAGGTTAGCTATTACACTGCTGCAGAAAGCATTAGGCAGTTTGCCTCACAATCTGATGCTGTGGCACTGAAAATAAAACATGCTGTCATCTCCTCTCCTTTCTGTACGAGGCTAAGGTGTATGTCCTTGGCACCTCACTAACTTAGCAAGGAGCAACCTTTCTTCTCCTTCAGAGCAGCAGGAGATGAGAGGTTTTGGTCTTAGACCACCTGCAATGAGTTTTCACAAAAGAACCTAAATAGCTGGAGAACTTCATTCTTCCTGCTCTAAAGCCAGGAGGAGCCCTTCTGTGTTGGGGCTACTTTTGTCAGCCAGTTTAATGGTCCCACCAGGCCTGATCTTGTGCAGTGCCTGCTTAAAGCTCCTGAGCAAAGTGATGGCAGGCTGACACAGGGGATATTATGAGCAAAAGGCAGTGGGAAGAGAAAAATTCTCCCGACAGATGTTTCTTTGGGCAATTTATAGTTATTTTCTCGTAACCGAGACAAGTTCTTCTTAGCTAAAGAAACCTGCAGAAAGCTTCATCTTTCCACTCTGCAGTCTGTGTTGTTGAGACAGTGCTTCTTCCCTGTTTCACAGGGATGTTTTGATGTCCAGTCCTTTAAAGTCCAGACAGTACTCATATAAATTGTAATATAAGCTGGAGTTCAATTAAAACCATGCAGGTGGCAGATACCTTAAGTCCAGCACATGCACTAATGTTTCTCCAGCAACCCTTCTAGCATGTAACAACAGATGACTGACAACAAGGGAACAGTGCCCATGACTCAGAGTTACTGCAGCACAGCAGCTTTGGGACTGATATGATCCTGTCAGTGCTGTGTGCACTCTGGTCTGCTCAGACTTGGTAAAGCTGAGAAAGTGCTGCTCTCCCATGATAATGGACATCTGGTCAGCAAGTGTTGGAAAAGACATCGAGAAGCTTTGTAGGTAAAAATCTGCAAGGATAGCTGATGAGATCTAAGGCACAGGAAGAACTTAGACAGAGATTTAGTCTAGTTGGACAAGATTTTTGTGGATATAATGAACATTCAGACACCTCCATACAGATATCCAAAAAGAAGCTGAATCATGTCTAGGAGATCTTAAGAGAGAAGTTCTTGGCACTACAGTAAAGCTATTAAGGCCACAAAAGCTAAATCACCTTCTGGAACTGCCTCTCTCTGTGTGTATTATCTATTACCTGTACAGGGTGTCTATAATGAAGCTCAAAGTTAGTAGAGATAAATTTCAGCTATGCTGGCTTTTGCCAAAGGTAGGAGATACTTCCAAGAAAGTTCTTGAAACTCTCCTAAACATTTTCCTTGTTTGGTGATGTGGAAGAGGCCTGTTTTCCTCCATGGACCTATTGTTAAATGCCATCAACAGCCCACTGAAATGCCTTAAAAATGATACATGAGGAAATTCTTCTTTCACTTGATTGTTACTGATAAAATTATAAGCCTTTGAACTTTTCCTTCATTAGCTGACAGAGTGTGTGAGAGTCTTACTTGCCAGGTTGATCCTGGAAGCAAAATATAAGCATCAGTTTCACAAAGGCAGGTTTTCCAAAGTAACCTTATCTCATGAAACTCCAGCCTTACAAAAAAGGAAACATGCATTTACCTCCTTCAATTTAGTGGACCAACTTCTGCTCTCAATTATGTGCAAGCAGCTGCACTGGTGGCAATTTAAATCCAAATATCTAAAGACATTTGGTCAATTTGCCAGGGCCCATCTACAGCCCATGGTGAGCTGCTGATCAGAGGAAGTTGAGCAGATTTGGGTTGGCTGGTCCTGGTCCAGGTGTGGGGTGGCTCTGCCAGGTGTCTGGAAGCCAGGCACAGTGAGGTCCTGATGCAGCTCAGGAGGTTCGAGAAGCAGTGTCTCTGCCACCACTCTGCTCCATGATGTGTCAGCATGCTCAGAGGAAGCTTTTGTGTTTATTTCTGCTCTCATTTTGGACAAGCCCTTCATTTTTTCAGGTTTCTGAACTCTAAAATCAATCTGCCAGCTCCCTGCGGTGGGCACACAGTACAACTTTTAGATCCAAAATCTAAAAACATTTTCCTGTAAAGGAATGATTTTACCCATTTTCTCTTTCACTTCCCATGGTGTGTGTGCTTAATTATTGTTCGTGAAACCACATCACCCATAGGCATGTGTCTATCTGTGCAAATTTGCTCTGAGACCCAAATGATTATCCTTATTCATAATTATCTGCACTGCTAGATGTAAAAAAACACAGGACAAAGAGATATCTTCAACTGAGTCACCCACTCCATATTACAACTGAGGCATAAATCTAAACTCACATAAGCTTTGTGCTTGAAAGTAATGCTTCTGTAATCAAGGGCAGATTCATGGAACTCCCCTACCGTTCCGCCCAACAGAATTATTTCTCCATATCTTCTCTTTGCTCTACATTCAGATAATTTTGACCACATCCATATCATCTTTGTCTGGATCTTTTCACTATGTCATTTGGTCTTGGCAAGATCTCTTTGCCAGCAAACCAGCTCCTCTTCCTGTTTGAGTCTGTGGGATTATTTTTCCATAGTTGGATCAGCATCTGTTTAAAACATTTCTGGACTTGATCTTTTTTTGTAGAGTTGGGCAAATAATAGCAGCATTGTACCTGCAGGCTTGTATTTTTTGCACCACAAACTAAATGCATCTCTTAGCAGTTTTTATTTCTTCTCATTGCAAGACTTGCTCCACAATACCAATGCCAAAGCACCCTTAGTACAATTGAGATGGAGTTAGCACAAATTCCACTGCTACCCTCCTCCTTTTCTTCTTCATTTCATTTTTCCAGAGTGATTTAATGTGGATGCATGAGCTCAGGGAGTTAGTAGAGTCACTGCGCTTCTGGTATCATCCACCCTGCAACAAACTCTTTCTATTAAGAGACTCTACCAAGAGGTTTCTCATTTGACAAGGAAATTGCAGGTTCCCAGCAAAGCTTTGGTGTCTTACTATTTTCTGTAGCTGTCTCATGTTGCATCCCAAGAGCTAAAGAACAGAACTGGGACATGTCTGTGGCCACTGCAGGGATGGTGTATTGAGCACAGTGATCCCCTGTGCTATACACTAGCAAGAAAAGTATAGACTAGGAAAAGTGTGAACTGCAGCTGAGGACTTACTTCTCAAGGGCATGAAGCTCTTCAGTGAGCACACAGGTAGAGCTCTTCATCTGTTTAAGATTTTATTTCCACTTTCTGCTCCCTGCGGATTTATGTTCCAGCACCATATTGTGAATTGTACCTATCTTCAGCTTCAATTAAATCCGTGAATGCAAGATTGCAAACACAGCCATCCTCTGAAGCCAAGAAACTAGCAAGGTATTTTAGGGAACATCCACCTTTGTTTTTTATCTGCTACAAGCGCTGCTCCTGCAGCACACTGAAGAATTTAGGGTTTGTTATCTTAATTATCATACTTGTAACAGAAGCTTCAGAATTTGGCCAAATCACCTGAAAAAAATGTTTTCACGGTGGCTTTTGTGAATTGTGTTCAGATCCTTCTCTGAGAGCCATCATATTGGGCTGTGGAGAGTCCTGGAATCTGAACCTTCATGTGCTTAAATGTAAGGCATGAATGTAATTAATGGCATGACTGGGACATGAGGATGGAAATGTGTGAGATGAAAACTGTTCCTTAGAAGGCAAACCCATATGAGGTCATATTTAATGTCTGGGCTAAAGGAAAATTCACATTATTTCATTCTTTTGGACTGAAATTGGTTTTTTGCTTAAAGGGAAGAAATGTATTGCTATTACATTTATAATTAATGATAACCCAATCTAAGATTTGTACAAGCAGATTTAAACTGAGCTCTTATTTTGACACATATAAAATCTTATCATTAACATCTTTATATTCCTGACTGACACATGGCTAATAGCATCGTAGCAGATTAAATCTTGGAGCAAGAGAGATAAATGTAGCTACGATATTACACAGGTGATTTTTCATATTCAGCTTTTTCATGTGTCTCCCCTTCATCAGAAACCTGCCCTTCTGTCCATTTGACTTGATTATAATAAATAGATAGCAATTATCTTGCTGGAAAGACTTCTGTGTTTTTTCTCTCAATATGGCCATGTACAAAGGACTCTCAAATGTATTCAAACTGTTTTCTGTGCCTTTTCGTATTAAAGAGGGTTTTTTTTTTAAATTAAAAACAGTACTTCATAAACACATGATTACAAAAACGTGAGCATTGAGGAGGAATAGTGTCCCCAATAATCAACTTTTAATAATTTAATGCTTAATTTATAATTCATCTTAATTACTGAGGTCAGTGACTCCAGGAGGATGTCAGCCTTAGGGGTTTTCAGCAGGTCATTTGGGCTCCTAGAGAGAAACCTGCAGTGCTGGCTTTCTAGTATTTATGCAGATATTATCTCCACAGAAAGCAAACACTTTCATGATATTGAGGGGATTTTAATGACCTTCTTTTGTTATAAATGAATTGATACTCATGTTATACAAATAAAACCGTTCTTATATTTCTGGCCATTTTTTATACAGCTAACAATGAGATCAGTCAGAAAAATTAATCTTAATGAAGCACAACGGCGTCTTACTTTAAATAGTTAAGCAAGGCAAGCCAGTAAAGGAATATGGGCTCCAAATTTATAAATGTGTATAACTCAAGTGCATTAAATCTAAAATGGTTTCAATAAAAACAGGCACAACCCATTTTATGGGTGAAATTACTTGTGGAGTCCAGTATCTATGTGAATTAGGGCAAGATCTGACTGTGGAATGTCCTGCTCAAACATTTCTGATTCAATCAGAGACAAAATTTGAGCTGTAATGTTTCTGACCCCTGTTAGTGTGTGTGCTTCAGAGTATATGCTCAGAAGAGGTTTTTGTCTAAGCTCTGGAGAGGTGAACACCTGACCTTAGTGGACTTGGTAGAGATTTTTCCATAGACTCTACTGGGGGAAATTGTACCCAGGGGTGTGCTATTAATCCTTGCAGTATTCTTTATGACCAGCCTGTCTCTCTTCAAGAGACAGACCAAATACAGACATGCTTGGGCTTCCCATCCTCAGGTTGTGGATGCACCCTCCCTGGAGGTGTTTTAAGGCCAGGTTGGATGAAGCATTGAGCAGCCTAGTCTAGTGGGAGGTGCCCCTGCCCATGGCAGGGGTGCTGGAGCAGATGATCTTTAAGGCCCCTTCCAACCCAAACCATTCTATGATTTAGTACTGGGCTATGTACCATGCTCATATTGCATGGTACTGCTGCATAGATCTATTTAAATCTCTGCTATGAGTGCCCCATAGCTCACTGTGAAAGTGAATCTGTTTTCCATCCCTCTCTTTAAAAAAAAAAAAAACCCAACCCATGAACCCTACCGTACGTGGTTAAAAATAACAGAAATACTTAAGAAAGTCCTGGGATTGCATTCAATACTCTCTCCAACAGTGAAGAGTGAGAAGGTGGAAGATGAATCGACATCCCATGGTTGAGTGCTGCTGGGAACAGAGAGGTGCTTGTGTGCTATAGAAATGGGAAAACTTTTGTCAGATACCTCATTTTTTCAGTGAGTTGGGAGGTCAAATCCAGTCCTACTATGAGCCTACTGGTAGATATTTCTTTCCAGCTGGCAAAACTTTTTTGCAGATGATGAGAACTGTGAGGCTACACCATGGAGAGTGAATTCTCCGGGATTAATGTCACTGACAATGTCACTGGTTTCATAATTGTCAGAAGCCAGGTTAGGTTTGCACGATCCTTCAGAAAGGGCAATTTTCCTGTCACTTCACTGTTCCTCACAGTAATGAGCAGGATCAACCTATCTACCCCACTGACAACTAATCCCTCTTCCCCTTCCCCACAAATCAATTAATCCTTTCTTATAGCCCTCAGTCAGATCAGCAGATGGATTCAGTTCACTGCTCAGCCCCGCAGGAGGGGAGAAGGGAGTGGGAGAATCCCCTCGTCCTTTGGCTGAAGCCAGCTGTGAAGAGCATGCTGAGAATTGATGGAGATGCTTCCGAGACGCAAAGGGTGGCACAGGGCTGCTGAGCAGTGCAGTCAGTGGCTGCTGGTGGAGCAGATGGGCCAAGCCACGTGAGAGCTATGGCACGTGAATCCAGGTGGCTTTGCAAATGAGAGGCTGAAGCGCAGTGACTAACGAACAAATGGAGTAAGCTTTCACATTAAAAGTAAGGCATGAGACACAAGGATGAAGTAGACTGGGTAGGATAATAGCTGAAAAGCAGAAAGCATTTACAAACTGAATGAAAGACATGGCAGAATCTCCTTGCCAAAATTTCTTCACGTGTGTCAGACATCTGGTCTTCAGAAACACCAAAGATCCAAACTAGACAAAAGTAATATGAGGAAGTACTTTGTTTTTGACCTTCTGGATTAATTCCTGACCCAAACCCATCTATTCCAATCCAATGCCACTAAACTATCCTGTGAGGTCTCAGGCTATAAATGAATCAAAATGAATCTGAGATCTTATTATGTGGAAATGCCATCTCTGATATGATAGCCCATTTTTCTTTTGAAATTGGCCCCTATTGCTCTAACATTACAAAGGCAGCTTATTAAGTGGGAGATAGGGGAAAATCCTTCCTGGTAGGATTGCTAATTATCCAAACTTTAAATGTAACCCCATTTGAACTTTATTGTTCCTATACACTTCGGGGTTCTTTTGAAGGTGGCTCTCTTCTGAAGAAAGGTATTAAGTACTCTGCATTGTCCATTGCCATTTCTTAGAAAATAAGGTGTAAGTGAACATTTTCTTCTTCTATCTCTTTTTTTAAATGAACTTGACTTTTTTCTTGGCATTCTTCCTTTGTGTCAGGAAATAGGCTGCACTGTGGGCCCTTTTGGTTTCATGGTTTTGATATTCCTCTAAGGTGCTTGTCTTGGACTGGCAAGTGAAGTTGAGAACTCCACCAGAGGGTTTACTATCATTAAACATACCCCCACCTTTTCAGCTTCAGTAGAGTAGAGTTACAAAAAGTATTCTTCTCAGTTATATTATTTATAAAAATAAACATATATACACATAATTGTTTTAAAGTTCTGGAGACTTTTGCCCCTGTCCATCTAAGATTGCTTCTTTCTCTACATAACACAGAGGGTAAGTTGCATTAGTGTGATGCCAGATTCAGCTCATATTGTGTAGTGACAGAAATTCAGAATCACTTTATTGACACTGATAAGACAGATGGCAAAATCCAAGCTAGACAGAACTGTAATTATATCTGCGGTGTTAGAGGTGAAGGTATGTTATTAAAACATTTCTCCTCTTCTCTTTGAATAATGTATAGGTCTTCGAAAATGTGAGCATCATATTGACAGTATCAGATGTCACTCTGGCTTTTGGATGAGAAAAAGTATATGGTGCAAAAGGGAATATGTGCAGAGGAACAATGAGAGCTTCTAATTAGCCGTTATAGGATTCCATTAATCTCTTCAATCGACTAAAAGAATTATAGCCATTGAAGTCCATTTGTCTTAAGATGGAAAGACGGCTTAACCAAAGCCTCTAGAGTGATGATAGTGCAAGGAGAAGCATATTCTGTGCATCTAGCTACATCTGTTGGTTTTCTTAGAGAAGGTCAGAGCCATCTTCAGATAATGTCAGAGCAGATATCATTCGGGAGTGCTGAGTTCATGAGTACATATTTTACCTGAGGCCTGACAAGCTGCCCATGGCTCAGCATGCATTCATCTCAGCTGAAGAGAGTTGTGTTCCTGCCTGGGAGTTTGGAGCTGGAGGTCATATGTGGAAAAATACGGGTCCAAAATACCTTAGCACTTTTTTTTGTTTGTAAGATACAGTCTATTGACTGTAATCTTACCTGCAGCTGCCTTTTTATGGCTACCAGCAGGGATCAGGCGTGCAGCCATGTCCTGCCTGTCTCCTTGGGGCTGTGCCTGTTCCCTCAAGGGGTGGGTGATCTTCACCTGGCTTCTATGCAGGAGCTGCCAGGGCTTCCAGGGTCAGTAAGATCCTCTTATCCCAGCCATTTGAAATGTGGAAATCGTCAGCTATTTCTTGAGCTTGCAACATTTGTGGTTCTGATTTTAATTTTCCTAATAGGAAAACAATTACCAACATGGTTTTCCCGACTTTATGGGCAGATTCGGCAGCATAAGCTTCCTTTCACCCACTGAGCTCACATGTTAACTGTATTTCCTGTTTAATTAATTTAATGTTTGATTATTGCCCATATTATCAGTTAGGGCAACAAACTGCATTGGTTTAAGGCTTCTGGAGGGAATCAGAAGGGGAAATGCAGAAGAGGAGAAACAATAGAGGACAGTGAACAGGATGAGAAGTGAGTTAGAAGTGGCTGTAAAGGTGGAGACATACTGCCCCCATGCAGCAATAATGATAATAATGAAAACTAACCATATTTTGCCATGGATCTCTGGTGCAGACCCATCCTTGAAATTGGTGGGAATTCAATGGGCCGGAGAGCACACTATCTCTAATGTGTTTTTTGGCTCACAGATCACAATTAAAATTAAATTCTGCCTTCCACAAAAATTAAATTGGACACACTGGTCCGCCACAGTGAATCCTTGATCTTGGTTGGTCTCAGTTGTGCTAGACTAGTCAAGAGAAAAAACAAATGATAGCTATGGAACTTTTCTTGTGAGAGGATGTGAAATTGCTATCACAGCAGCAGTTATTTTCAAGGAAATCTAGGGCATATGGGTTACTTTTGAGAAGAGGAAAGACAGTTTTCCAGACTTTTACTATTGACTGCTGTTCCTGTAGATCGTTCCACTCAAATTTCTTGGCTGCAAAAATATTAATACAAATGTTGTTATGAGATGATGATGTTCTCAATATTATATAGTATAAATGTTATCGCTTAAATATTGTAAAGTGCCAGCATTTCTGCACACTGCAGCTTTTTGCTAAGATAAGCATACACTTTTCAAATGTTTTGAATTATGTATTATCCAGTAAATGAGCATGTGGTTAATTAAAGTAGCATTACTATACTGGGAGGTGATCAGATTGCAAACACATCTTTAGCAATTGGCTCTTGTAAATAAAATAGAAGGGAGCTGATTGAAATCAGAAAATGTCAGTAGACCCAGTATGTTACCTGATAAAATAAGAGCAGAGAAGTAATGATGTGATCAATATTAACTGCTGTCAGAAGGAGAGAAATCAGATTGTCAGGGATCTATAAAATTCTTGCCAAACTCAAACCTCATTTACACATACAGATCTTCCTACCCTTTGCTAAGAAAAGCATATGTGACAGCTTAGAGGTTTTAGCTGCCAAAGATCTTTCACTCTGAATGCAGTAAATGTCACATCTATTTATTTATCGTTAAATTTTGCTAAGTATCTGTAGAAATATTTGGATTTTTTCTATCATAATGTAGATGTTTAAAAGTAAAATAATCCAGATTATGATGCAGCTGTAGCACCAAACCATATGGCTGCTAAATGGGAGCAAAAATACACCACTGAATTACTGGACGTAAACATAAACTCGACGCCATCCTCAGAAGAATATTAAATGGGATATATAAATACCCCTGTATTGCCATAAAATCATGCAGTCAGACAATAGCAGCCATCAGACAATAGATTATTTCACATGCTGAAAGTAATCACAATTGTATAGCTATTTACATTTTCTAAATGCCAGACTGAAAATATTAACTAATGAGTCTTGGCAAGGACAGTGTTTCACCAACTGCAGTGGTGGTTAAAATGATGCTTAGGCCTTTTGAGAGAGAGAGGGAGAAATAAGGCAGCCATCCTAACCCTCAGCTTTATTAGAATCTGTCCAGAGTCCCAGGTGCTAAAAACATTCTTGTTTGTCTTTAATTCAATTCAAGCCTTTGGCTTTTTTCTTTAACAGAAACGTCCATGGGTGATTTATTGGTATATTGGGTGGAATTTGCACTCTACTGAGCAAGAGCAAATGGTCCAGTGGAACACATATTCAATGTTATGGACAGTGTCTGGCATGAGAAGACTCAAATTAGCGTGGATGTTGTGTTGCCTGTTTTTTGGTTTTTTTTTTCTCAGAGATGGTTTTGTGATAAATCCATTTGGATTCTACATCATGGTGCGTAAAGGAAAAAGTTGTTAACTTTCATCAGAAAAGGCTGTGTCTCTGCTCAGTCTGCTAAAAACTTACTGGGGACAGTTTTTAACTATACTTTCATATTTCAGGTCACTTCTGTTCCTTTTAATTGTGGTGGAAGGCCTCTTTGTCCAGGTCCACAGCCATTTTCCAACTGCAGACAAGAGCTAAATGATCCTTGAACTCCAATTGGACTTTGTAAATTATCATCATGGGCAACAGACTATTCAGAGCTGTAGTGGTTAGAATTAAAAATATAATATGAAGAGTCTACTTAGAAAATTGTCCACACTCAACAAAGTTTATTATTGAGTATCGAATTAGATCTTACCCTGGAAACTCAGATCTAAGTGATACTGAGTGAAGCCTTTCTCCCCTGAAGTTTTCTGTATGAGACAAATAACAACTCTGAATCTCTCTCTCTTCCTACAGATGATATGGAAGCAATTCCAGTCAAGCAGTTCGTTAAACACATCAGTGAGCTGTATTCTAATAACCAGCATGGCTTCTCAGAAGACTTTGAGGTATGATTTAATGATCCACTAATAAAATGTTGTTTTCCTAAAGTTAATTTTGTGCTAATAGTTAGGAACCATGTGACATCTGTGTGATACTGTCATGTCTGGTAAATGCAGTGCTCACATGTGTGAGAAGAAAAAGGGAAATACCAATTTGCCACCAGGTAGAAACAATGTGGGGAATGGTGCTTTGTAACCACCACAGATTTGGTGCATTTAATGGGTGACTCTCCTCAGGGTTTTTTTCTATAGAAAAAGCTGCCAGCAAGTCCCCACAGAAATGCCATGAAGATAAAAATAGGTATTTTTTTACTCCAGGCTTTTCTTATAATCTGCAGCTTATTTTATTCTTCTTGTCCCAGAATTTGCTCCTTTTGGTCACACTGAGAAGTCATCCCTTGAGTGGCCCAAAAGGAGTAAAGTAGTGCTGTCTATGAGTACGAGTAGTTTCATTTGGTCTTTTGTGGAAATGCAAACTACAGATCAGTTCTTGGAGTCCTTAATCAAGCTCTGTTCAGATAGTAATTATTTTGTTCTGGTAAAACCAAGGAGAAAGCTTCAGGATTTACTGAATAGTATTTAACTATTTTAAACTTTTGTTTAACGTGCTTAGGACACATTCAGAGCTCTAATACTGCAGTATTAGAGTAATGGGCATTAATTCCAATGAAGTGTAAACAGTTTTCTGCCACTGGGTTGCCAAACCCTTTACTGTATGAGTAGTAAGGATCATTGCAGCGTGAGGATGGGCTGTAGAGTCAGGCCTTGATAAGCTCAAATCAGTGTTCTCTGGCTAGTTCTTAGACATTGATATCGTTCAGCCCAATCACAGTCACTGCTGAACTTTTGGGAGTGTTGAGAAGCAGGAAGAGCTCCAGGAAATTGCATGAAGCTGTGCCACTAGCATCTCCACTAGCAAAAGGTGTGTTTGTGTGATACACGTGGATCAGGGTGGCAGCTCTGCATACAAACAAGGCAATGAAACCAAATAGGTGGCCTAATATCTACAGCTTCTTTGCTTAGTGCAGTAAAGACAAGACTCTGTGCAGGAACTGTTTTTAATGGGATCATTTAAAACATTTATTGTTGCTGTTTGGTTACTGTCTATAAAGAGGAGCTGCTTTGTCTGATGCCCAAAAGCCGTTGTGTAAGTTAGAAACATTTTGTATTCATGAGGACGGCAAATGTGTAAGGTGTTAAAGTGATTTAGCTCAATTGACTGCTGGCTGGATGGCTGAGCAGGAATATTGAGGCATTTAACAATGTTGATGGTATTCAAGACAAACATTTATTCTCCAGAGAGCAGAATTTGATCAGGATGATCAAATGCGACTCACTCCTCTCAATTATTTATGAATTGCGACCCCGGTGCTATTCATCACAGCTGGGTTTTACACCATTTAATTATTCAAAATAATCAGCAACACATCTGTAAACTTGGTCTGGCTTTAAGCAGGGCTTTGCTTCAGCTGCTGCAAAATCACTGCTATTAACAAATGTTGGACACCTTCCTCCCCATGTTTTAGCAAGGAAAAACACTGCTCTAATAGCCCGTTTTTTTCCCTTCCTCCTGGAGCTCCCTGCTGCGAGTGCCGTGCCGTGGCAGCCGGTTGGGAGAGATGCTTTGGCAAATTAGTCCTGTTCTAGGGAGTGCAGGGTCCCCTCTGAAGGGAAGTTAAACTCTGCCAACTGCAGTGCATGTGCCAAATTCTCTTCTCAGTGCTGGCTTAAAATTTGGAACATCTCCTTTCAAGTCAGTATAGCTACTCCAGATGTATTTCTCCCTAGCTGAGGTTTCCACTTGCAAAGGAGTAAATGAAATCTCCTCCTGGAATAAGGAGAAAGAATAGAAGCAAGACAATCCTTGTCTGTGCTAAACCATCTGGTTCCCTTGCATGGCTTATGTTTTGCCCTGCTGACACCATGCAGGCCTGATTTTCTTCCTTATGGTTCACAGTAATGGGACAGAAGAGTGAAACCCAGGATTTTTCACAGAGCCTTTAGGTTAAATCTTTCTCAAGTGCCTGACTCAGAGATCAGAATCCCAGTTCAGTTTAGAAAGTGGCTGAGAGACAGAAGGATGGCAGCTATTGGAAGTGGCTAGTGGTGTAACTTGTCACTTCTGGTCATCTCCACACAGAATCGGAGATTGAAGGGGACCTCAAAAGATCATGTAGTCCAATCCCCCTGACACATTCTATCCATGGTTTATGTGCTGGAATCTTGTCTGCCCACAAGAGTTGAAGGCTTAGCTAATATTTTGTGGAGAAACAGTAGGATTCTAGCTGAAACAGAAAATCCAGTCTCACAGGGCTTGCTAGCCTTTGGTGGAAAGTACCACAGCCAAATGATGCCTGGGGAACTTCTGAAGAAAGGTATTAGCTTCTGCAGTCATTCGGGGGGTTTGCACATAAAAGGAAGAGAGAGGAGGGATGGCAAAGAAATGCTGAAAAAATTTGATCAATACTATAGAAAAAATGAATCTCCCCAAAGACAGTGCAAAGGTTTTGGGTTTTTTTATAAATGGGGAAAGGATCAAAAAATTTCTTCAAAATTTTCTGTGGGAGAAGGTTTGATGATGGAACCCATGGAAGAAGGCAAAGCTACACACACACATACTCTGCCCAATGCAGAAATTAAAGAGTCCTCCATTTGTTTGCTGCCAGTTTTTGGTGTGAGTCTGATCCTGCGTTTGGCTGTGGGTTATGTTGACTTGGTTTTTACACAAAAAAGATTCCTTTGGAATTCAATTGTATGAATACTCCCTCCTTCTCTTCAAATGAACTGCAATTGCAGCTAAATATTCAGTGAATGTGCCTAGGAAGCACTTTATGTGCTGAGGAAGAAAGGACTTTGAACTCACAAATCTTTTCTTGGAAGGTTTATTCAGAATGAATCCTTATTCCCTTTGGGTATTCAAAGTTCAAGGAGCCACCTTTATTGGCTGGTGATAGCTGGGCTGTCTTGTGTATACCAAATTGTTAAGATTTCCTTTGAGACCTGTGAATTTTCAGTTTTTGATATAAACTGGAAATACAAGGCACAAAGCTGAACAACAAATTGCTTTTTACAAGAATTCTGCCATGCTGCATCATCAGGGAAGGTCTCTGGTATCACTCTTTGTGTTCTACCTTGGAATCTGTTCAACCAAGCTGTGAAAAAAGTTCAAGGCTTGCTCTGGGGCAGCTCCAGAACTGTTTTTCTTTGACACAGAGAGCAAGGTACCACATTGTTACAGAGCAGCAGTAGGGCAAGGTTTAGTGGCAAGACTGAACAGAGAGAGTGAGGCTTCCTGAGCCAGAGATTATATCTTCTCCTTGTCTAGCCAGATATTTTCTTTGCATTATTATGTTCAAACGACTTTGATTGGTCTTCCACAAATTTCTGGTTGCTTCTTCAATCCTTTTAGATTTCTGCATCCCATGCAAGGCATCCCAAGGCAATGAATTCTACAATTTGTTCCATAAGAACAGACTTCCTTTTGCTTTTAATTCATGCCTAATAACTTCTCTCAGTGCCTCCTAGATTTTGCATTACAAAGTACATCTCTGTTCACTTAAGTGCCTCACATAATGTTGTCTGCCTCCCTCATATTCCCCCTTAATCATCTGTTTTCAAAACTGAAGAAGTCTAAATTATTTAATTTCCATTTGAGGAATCCATTTTAGACTTAGGATGACTTATTCCCTTTGTACCTTTTTTTTCTTACTTTACCACATCCTTTTCAGGATGAGAAGACCAAAACTGTGCACAGTATTTAATGAGTGGGTTTACTGCAGAGTTCTGCAGGAGCAAAGTGATGTTTTCTGTTTGGTTTTCTATTACTTTCCTCTTCCCTAACATACTATTTGCTTTTTTAACAACTACTGAGCACTCAGCTGACACCTCCAGAAAACCATCAGCTGTGACCCCAAGGTCTCGTCACTGAGTGGCAATAGCAAATTGGGAACCTGTCAGTATGTATGTATAGTTAGGGTTGCTTTTTTCCCCAAGTACATCACTTTGCATTTATCAACATTGAATTTCATTTGCCTTTTTATCACTCAGTCACTCAGTATTGCAAGATTGTTCTGCTTCCCTTCACAAACAGCTTTTGTTCTAATTATCCTGAATAATTTTGTATCATAAACAAGCTTTGTCTCCTCTGCAGTCCATTAGTGAGTAGAATTAGGTCCCCACAAGGTCCCACTGGTGAAATCTGAATGCTGGCAATGCCTGGGCTGCAAGTCTCACCTTTAATCTGTCATTATAGAAGGCGAATTTCCCTTTTACTCCAAAACAGATCAGGTTTTTAAGCAATGTTTTCTGAGAGGCCTTTTCACAAACATGTTGGAAATTCAGCTATGCTGTTCACTTTCAAACTCTTTATGGACTTCTTCAGAGACCTCTAACAGTTTCCATGAGGCATTCACTAGCTGTGCTATTTATTACAGCATCTATCTGTTTGCCCCACAGAGAATCAGATTTAGTGGGCTTTAGTTCCTAAAATCCATTCTGGATCTCATTTTAAAAACTGATGTCACATTTGTCATCTCCTATTCCCCTGATAGCCTGACCACACAGGGTGCCCTCCAAATTCTCATCTCAAAATAAGTGTGAAGTGCCACCTCCCACGGTAAAGCTTTTCTCTCCCTCCCCCTGGCCAGTTATTAGAATAACATACTGAGTTTTTTGAGCAGTTGTGTCCTTTTGCTATGAGAAGGGAACACTAAGTCAAGAAATCAACTTCCATCCCCAAATCCGACTGCAGTATTTGGAGGGGCTTTTTTGAGATCAGACAATTTCATCTCCCTCCTCCCTAATTGTGGGGTGGGCTGGTCACTGGTGCTGCGGGAGCGATTAGAGTGGGTGAATGCAATCTCCACAGCCCTCTCCCGCCTCTGGCTGTGTGAGTGTAATGATTCATTGCCAATTTGGAGTCAGAACGGGCTCGCTGAACTTGGAGGCAGGCTGTCTAGCTCCCTCATCACATAAATTGAAAATATCTTTATACTCCAGTGGCACCTTCTTCTAAATGTCCTGAAATGTAAGAAAATAATGTAAATCTATATCTTTCCTGATGTGGCAGGGGTTTGCTAGTGTTATCCTCTTGGCTGCTGCTGTTCAAGGCAGGGGTTGGTAGCTTTTTTTAACCATTGACCTCAGAATGTTATTCTCTAGCAAAGGGCTGCATTGAACACAGATAATGCTGCACACTGCACATTTCTTGAGACACTAAAACCACTGAGTAGTTATTCTGGCATCCCTTACAGATTAGACACAGCTTACACCAGACACATGCTTAGAACTGCAGATACACCAAGAAATCTGGCAACAGAAAGATGCCATTTCCAAAGCATGCTGCTAGCAGACATTACTGCACTGGGAAATGTTTTACAGCCCCAGCCCAAAACTGCCATAATTGGAGGTATTTTCAGTCTGTGTGTTGCTGTGCTGAAACTAAAGGGAAGCAGCACTGTGAAGCCAAAGGAGGAGGACTTGCTGCAGAAGTGTATTCCTAGAGCTCTCCATTCATATCCTTTGTAATACCTGAATGGGGCCTACAGGAAGGCAGGACCAGGACTTTTTAATAGTGTCCAGGATGACAGGACTAGGAGTAATGGATGCAAATTGGAAGAGGGGAGATTCAGGCTGGATATACGAAAGAAATTCTTTACAATGAGGGTGGTGAGACACTGGAACAGGTTGCCCAGAGAGGTTATGGATGCCCCCTCCCTGGAAAAGTTTAAGGCCAGGCTGATGAGGCACTGAGCAACCTGGTGTAGTGGGAGGTGCCTCTGCCCATGGCAGGGGGATTGGAATTAGATGATCTTGAAGGTCCATTCCAACCCATTCTATGATTCTGTCTCACTGCTTGACCTACCCTAAGAAAATGGCATTGTGAATTAATTCCTAAGGTTGAAGAGAATCAATAGATGGAGCCAAGATATATGGGCTCTCTGTTACTATTCACAGTCCTACAGCCACATGCAAAGTCTCTGCTTGGAAGCTGTGCTCAGAGGAGCTGTAGCCCCATGTGGGCAACACGAGGTTTCAGTCAGACTCTGACAACACTCTGCTTAATGAAGAGCTTGGAAATGGTCCTCTGCCATCCTCTCCTCTCCTGTTCATTTACATGATTTTTTAGTACTCTCTTCACAATTGCTCCAATGTTATTTCTGTGTTGAGTCCTTTCAGCTTGTTTATTTTTCCCTTCCATCTAGGCTGTCCCCAGCTCACCTCTCCCCTGAGTGCCATCACAGAGTTTATACTAGCGCTAAATTATTGCAAAAATCTATAGTATTCCTGTGGGATATCTTCAAATACTATCTGCTGTCTCTGTTGGTATGCTGCCTACAATGTTTGCTGGGATAAAACAAACACTGAGAGCACTACCACAGAATTCTCTAATTTGGGATTAAAATAATAGATCAAAAGTGATTTCAAGGGTGGATGAACTAGCTGTTTTCATGCTGAAAAATATCACAGTGATATCAAAGCACAGCTATGGATCTTACCTAATTTAGCCCTTCAGATTAGGATCCTTTCTTTGTTCATGATTCCTCCTCATTGCTATTCATAGGCTTTCACAGCGCAGCCCCTGCTAGGACATCAGGCTGAAGTAATGGGAAACAACAGCGGAACCACATAAGGCCAAATCAAGAGACTGAGTTCCTGCTCAGCCACTGTGGCAAAAAATCTTGCTTGGAACTTAATATTGCCAGCAAGACGCTGGAGCAGTTTGATTTTACACTTAAATGGAAATTCTTTGAAGTTTAGAAGAAACTAATCTGTAACTTGTTTCAGAAAGGCAATGAAAATGGGTCGTTAAACCCGGGTGTATCAAATTGCAATTAGCATTAGCATGGACAATATAATTAAAAGGTAAATTAGCCATAATAGCACAGACTAGAACACTTTTTACAGTAACTAACGGTCAATTGAAACCATGTACTTTGGTTTCTTGGGCTGTCGATGATAAGTTGAAAGGACAGACTAGGAGCCTGTATCCATTCATCTTTGGACAGTAATGCGTTCTGCAGAGTTAAACATGAAGAGCAGCAGTGTGCTAGCCAGCTGCCCTCAAAATCAGTGGAAGAGACTAAGCAGGATTAAGGAAAGCCAAAGACAAGAGTCTAGAGCTGAAAAGTTTGTGGATGAATTATGGATGTGGTGATGTGGATGCTATCGGTTCTGCTCCAAGGTGCCAGTAGGCATTTAGTGCTAATTGGAGAGTGGTTTGTTCAGCCTGGGATCAGACCTGACCTGGTGGCCTGCCTGCAACCTTAAGTTGTAGTAATAATATAATCATGGCGATGTTTTAAATGCAAATTAAGAACTTGGTAGCCAGTAAGATTTAGAAATCCCAGAGTGTTCATTGTATAAGCAATAGAAAATGCTGGGAAAGTAAATATGTAATATACATAAATGTGGTAAACTGGCATAATTAGACTACTGACTTTTTTGGAGCTTTCTCCAGGGTGATATTTATTAACACCAGGAGCTGTCCTCCTCTGCCAAGGGGTAAATAATGCTCTGGAGAGAGGCACAGATAACAGGCTGCAACTAGTCTGCTCCTCTTGCTGCATGTTGTGCATTGATGAAAGACAAGCACCATGACTTTAATAACAGAGGAATGTTAATTTATGCCTTCCCGTCTGGTGGGGTGAGCCTGTGGTTTAGTAATTTGTTGCTAGAATTTGGAGAGGTGAATGCAGGAGGGTAAGAGGGACAGCTGAAGTCAAAATGGCCTTTTATTGTTCTGCATTGACTTTTAAGAAGACAAAAATAGTTGAGGCACGCTGGCAAGGGCAAAGCTTTTCTTCAACAGTCTACTTTTGCAGTGTGCAGGCAGAAGAATCCATGTTACAGCAGCTTCTCTGAGTATTAAACATCATTTAGAATATTATGTGTTAAGAAAAGCCATTTGCAGATGAGCAGCTCTCACAGCATCAGACCTTCTTGTCCCTTGCTGTGTTTTTCACCATCTTAGCTTAATCTTCCTCTTCTATTAACTTTATATCGGCCAGCTGGGACCATGTACAGTTGAGAAAACAGTCAGCATCAACATAAAAAGGTTAATTAAAATGATTAACCTCACCAACAATTCCCTCATGGAAAAAAATCCTATAGAATTTAATAGAAAGTGATACATTTACTATGTAGTATTTAAACTGACAGAGAAAATTCCTTAGCAGGGAGGTAATTCCCTATTAAATTCTGTAACTTTTTAGAGTATTCTCCACAGAACCTTATTGGATTCATCTATATTAAATTCTACAACATTTGGCATAAATGTTTCAATGCTAATTACTTCTAAAGAGAATGGTGCAGAAGTGTAGAGTTTGACATTAGGCTTTTCAGCAGTGGGAGTTATTTTCTAGGAGTGACCTACCGTGCTGCAGCAGAGATGTTATATGATGTCTAAATGCAAAATGAAAGGTAAAAATAAATTACATTAAATCAAGCTAACGTATGAGTTAGGCTGAGCTGATCCTGCCCATTGTGTAACCACAAGTCCCTTGCTTACTGGAGCTGACAGGAAGAATTAGGGGACATGCACACTTTAATGTATTTTTTTATTTCTGTGATAGAAATGGAACTATGAAAATTCTATTAGGGCCAGCTGAGAGTTTTGCTTGATTCCTCTTTGTCTTTGTTACCTCCTTGAATGCTCTGCGTTCCTCCCTATGCAGACAGGGGAAGAGAGAAAGAAGCAATTGTTATTTGGGAGTGTTGTGTTGCTATAAAAGCTATAAAATGTGCAAGGTTTTAGTATACTTTGCACTTTGAAAATGTAAATGCTGTGGAAGATAGCAAAATTGCTCTGCAAGTCCTTTGTGAAATGTCTGCATAATGCTGAACTCTTGTTACATCTGCTGTTTGTATAGCATTTCTCTTGATAATTTTTCTCTGTCACTTAGCTCGTGATCTTTGTAGCAGCTGTGAGCTCCTAATGACTTTCCCTCTTAGGCAGGTTCTATACTGTTATTTTTAAAGCCTGCAGTACAAAGTAATTTGGCACTTCCCCACACATCCTTGGGGAAAATTAGTTCTTTTTGGTGTGATTTCTGGGACTTGCAAGAGATTTGAATAAATATAGTTTCTTCCACAACTTCGCAAATTCCAAACATTGATATATTTTTCAGAAAATGTGGTTTAAAACTGAGAGTATTTATGCCAGTGGTAAAAAAAAGGGGTTTAGCTTTGTCAGGAAGATTGTAGATAAACAGACACCAAAAACATATTTATCTTGGAGGTGGTATCACACATAAATTTTAGTGATTCATTTTGCAAGACAGTTTCTGAAGAGTGTAACTCTCTGTGACAGTCCAGTGAAGGAGAATAGCTGTTTTTCTTTAGGGTCATGGAAAAAGACCCTCCATTGCTCCATTTCAGTTGCTCTGTATTCTCTTGCTGGAAGGTGCAAGGAAGGGGTAGGTTAAGAACCAAAACTAGTTATCTAACCCTACAGCACCAACTAAACAGAAATCTGCATCTCCAGCTTCCCAAACACCTTGACAAGCCTGCCCTCTTTCTGTTTTATACATGTATTTATAAGGGGATACAACCTTTTATCTTTTCCACTATATCTCAGGCTGTTAATCAGTGTCCAAGCGGTGATATTTAAAGTGCTCACTGTTACCTACAGAGATCTATTTTATTTATATTTTATAAAAGGCACCTCTCTGCAGAGAACTAACAAAAGGTCAGTGCCAAACTAAATATCAGAAACCCTATTTTGAGAGGTTACAAGCAAATAAGTTGTCCAGCGGCCAAAGGCTTCTGCTGAAGTGGTTTTTCAGGATGGTTTCTTACACTCTTGCCTTTGAGGGACTCTGTTTTCCCCTCACAAGAGAGGATAGAGTGGGGCATGACAGAAGACAAATGGACTGCTGGTCAGAGGGGACAGTTGGCCCTCAGTGTTCTCAAATCTGTGGAGAGGACTATACCCAAGCACTGAGGAGCAGCTAACAAGCAGACCTTGACATACAGGATAGGACTAAAGGACTTTGTGTTCATTCCACCCATTAAGATAGCAGTATTTTTTTATGTGTTTTCTGGAAGCTGTTGCAAAAGGAGATAAAGCTTAAATTATTTGGACTGACACATTTTCCATCTGGATAATTTTTGTGCCTAGGAAGTGCAGCGCTGTACGGCCGACATGAACATCACTGCTGAGCATTCCAACCACCCCGACAACAAGCACAAAAACAGATACATCAACATCCTAGCCTGTAAGTAACCACAATGAATCAACCCCAAAAGGCACTCTCCTGTCACAGGGTGTCTGTGCGTGATCAGAAAAGGAATGTTCAAGTTACATTAATGCACAGTAATTAATGAACATGTGAAAATGTGGCTGGGAGATCATTTCCCTACTAAAGGCAGTGGACCTTTGGACTTCTGTGGGACCAGGATTCCGTGACAGCTTTTGCTTAAAAATATTTTGCTGATGTTCCAGGTGCAGTTTTAAAAGTATCAGTTTGGTGTAAAATTTTGTGGAGGAATAATGGGGATAAAGTTACAATCAGACATCTTCTGTCTGCTAATGTCTGAGAACCAACCTAAGGGGGGAGTGTGTGGTGGAGCAAAGAGTTTTATTGATCATCCCTGGGATTCCCTTATAATCCCAAAGGTGTTAAATCTTCCAGGATGTATCTGCTGTATTTCAAACTGCTTCAGCTGTGTGTATGACTTGGACAAACAGTGATCTTTGTAGCCTGCACAGGGCTTTGCCTGTATTCCTCTGAGAACTGCAAATCTGGACTCTAGAATGCAAATTATTGCAGGTCTGGCATGGAAATAGGAGAACTTCCCATATCCTTCTCTGATGTGGAGCAAACAGCAGATATGGCAGTCATCATGGTTTAGGAACAAAGATGAAGAGATGCTGATAAAAAGTTCACAATGTTCAATACATTGCAATAGATTTTGAATATTTTTGATGGCATAAGAAGGAAGTTCCAGCTGAGGACCAATTCCCAGACCTGTGTATAGCTTTGGGGAAGGGGATTAATGCTGGTTGTCCCAGCTGCAACTGCAGACATAGATATCTGGTCCCTCTAGACAGAGAGAAGGAAATGCCATTGGAGGAGAACTGGAGCAGGCACTCTGGTCCACCAGATTGCCTCTGGAGGAACCTGTCTCGTCATTGATGCTTAGAGAAGGCAATTGAAGACAGACTTTTCATGCTAAAAGTCAGCCAATGTCTAATCTCTGCCCATGCTGGAAGTGCCCCCCAGCCCAGTGCTGCTGCCTAGAAGCAAGGCTGTAGTTCAGTTCTGATTTAAGCCAGAAGTCAAATATTTGGATGGAACAAAACAGGGGGGCAAAGACCTGAAATCTGTCCTCTTGGTGTGGTGGTGAGGGTGGTGGAATGAGGATCTTTGCTCATCTCCCAGAGGCAGCAGAGCTGTCTGAGCCCAGCACCCAGTAAAGGGCTGAGGTGGTGTCTCCACATGATGCTCCATAGTCTGTGGGGTGCCCTGGATATCACACCTTGTTCTGATCTGAACAATCCTAGAAATTGTGCTCTTGAGGTTCCAATGTCCTTTAACAAGGTTTTGTCCCAACATGAGCCATGTCCTATAAGGTATGTGAAGCCTGAACAGATTCTCCCACCTCCCCTGTGACTCCAATCTGAAGCAAATCGGTTTCCTGTATTAATGAGGCTTCTCCAATACCTGGGAAATGGGATGTTTACCTGCAGTTCTCCACTGTGTTTCTTTAATATTTCTCTGCTGTTTTTTGTCCTACAGATGATCACAGCAGAGTAAAGCTAAGGCCTTTACCAGGAAAAGATTCTAAGCACAGTGACTACATTAATGCTAATTATGTTGATGTAAGTCGTTTGAAATAATTTTCTCTTCTCTAACTCTGAATCCTTCCACAAGGAGGAAGTGTTGCCATTTGTGAAGTGGTGGTGTCTCCCAACTCCACCTGATAATTTTGCTACAAATTCCTCACTTTTCTGAATGAGAAAGACCTTTGTTACCTTTAAAATATTAATGTCTCTGCCATGATATTGCTTTCATCTCACTTGGCATTATGGTTTTCTTTGAAGGGTTACAACAAAGCAAAAGCCTACATTGCTACCCAGGGACCTTTAAAGTCTACCTTTGAAGATTTCTGGAGGATGATTTGGGAACAAAATACTGGAATCATTGTCATGATCACAAACCTTGTTGAAAAAGGAAGGGTAAGGGATTTTTTAGTTTGTTAGCAGTTGTTCCTGATGATCTCCCCAAATGACGTGATTTCTAATGGTTTGGGATCCTAACACCTCTCTGGAGGTGTTTAAGGCCAGGCTGGACAAGGCACTGAGCAACCTGATCTAGTGGAAGGTGTCTCTTTCTTTGGCAGGAGGGTTGGAACTAGATGATCTTTAAAGTCTCTTCCAACCCCAACCATTCTATGATGCTACATATTGACAGAAAATAGATAACTAACATAACAAAGGGATGCATAACTAGCATGTCTTTGAAATGCTCTAAACTCAGGTGTAAAGCAGCAGCTCAAACCCTCAGCCAACTCACCCAGCTCTCTCTTTGCTCAGAGAAAATGTGACCAGTACTGGCCATCAGAGAACAGCGAGGAGTACGGCAACATCATCGTCACGCTGAAGAGCACAAATGTTCATGCCTGCTACACCGTGCGCCGCTTCACAGTCAGGAACACAAAGATGAAAAAGGCAAGTAAAGCCTTTGCTCTTCTCACTGAGAACCCTCCTGGCTTGTTGTCGGGTGCAGGGCAGGTGGGAGCAAACCTCAGCCTTTGCCTTGGCAGCTTGAAGTAGCAGATGAATGGGAAATAAGTAGGGAAAGGCAGGATCACAAGGAACCCGGTGAAAGGTTTAGCCTGTATTTCCTTTTCTCAAGTTCACTGCTGCTTTGGCATCACAGTTATTGCTGTTGTTACCTGTTCCTGCATGTATTTTTCCTTGAACTTTGTCTCCACCTAGCAGGAGGCAGAGCTGCAGAAGTTTCCTTCCATTAGAGTCCACCACCTTTTTCATCTGAGCAAGCCAGCAGGATTTGGTATCATTCCATGCTTCTTTTCCCTAATCCTTCTCTTTCTTCTGCACACACTTTGCACACAGGGTCAGAAGGGAAACCCCAAAGGGCGACAGAATGAGAGGACAGTTATCCAGTATCACTACACCCAGTGGCCTGACATGGGTGTGCCGGAGTACGCTCTGCCCGTGCTAACCTTCGTTAGGAGATCCTCTGCAGCCAGAACCCCAGACATGGGACCAGTGGTGGTGCACTGCAGGTATGATGGGGGTTATGAACTGCTCCTTGGCAAGCATATCTAGCATGTGGCCTGTGCTCGTACATGATAGTGAAGACAAACAAAAAAGTTAGTAACACAGAAGAAGTCTGCCAGCCTCGCGTGGAGCATAGGTAGACATGAGCTTGCTTTGCCTACATCTTCAGACAGCTCCAATGCAAAAGCTTCTCAGGTGTATTAGCAAAACCTTGTACCATGATATTGAGGGTTGCACTGGTGTGGTTGTGCAATTCCTTCTTCAAAGCCTGTTTGTAGCCTGCTGGTCAGCGGGTAGAGCAGGATTACCTTTGTTGGCAACCAAGCATGTGAAAGCATGGACATCAATTGCCACTGAACCACCCTTGAGTTCACCAGCACTTTGCAATCAAGAGAAGATTTCCCTTAAATGAGTTAAGGGATATGCTCATCATCACTGTGTGTGAGGAGGCTGTACAGCACCACAGTGAAGAGGAGAGGATATGGGGGGTTAGAGTTGAGAAGCCTTGAACAATTTCCCTCTTCTCCCTTTCTGTTGAGCCCAGAAACACCATCTTACTATTCAAGGAGTCCTGCACATAAGATCAATCCCTTCTTATATCTAGCTGTAGTGCTGGTACCACTGACATTTCTAGAGCAGGCTTAAGTAGCTCCATTGTGCAGCTTAAGCCTTGCCTCAAGGCTGAAGCCAACCAGGGCAGCCCCACAGCCCTGGAGCAACCTCAGCAAACAGGATAACAGCATTTTAGCATAGGGTAGATTTCTATGTGGCTTCTTCTAGCCAACACCAGTTCCAGCAGTAGGGGAGATAGGACAGCCCAGTGTCAGATCATGAAATACATACCTGGTAATGTATTTTTTTTACATTTCCCAGAAAATTAGAATTTTGTTTAGAAACTTAGCATGGTTGGGGCTAGCACAGAAATGGAAGGCTGTGAAGAGGAATATTTGCTTAGTTGTTTTGTGAACATTCGCTTTGTTCCAGCTGTCTTACATGTTTTCTCTTGTCTTCTACAGTGCTGGTGTTGGCAGAACTGGTACCTACATTGTGATAGACAGTATGCTGCAACAGATAAAAGACAAAAGCACAGTTAATGTCCTAGGTTTCCTGAAACATATCAGGACACAGCGCAACTACCTCGTCCAGACAGAGGTAAAGACTGCAGAGGGGCTGATTTGGAACTATGTTCATTTTATTCTTTTGTAGTAATCAAAAAGAAAATGGATTTTCCAGTTAGATCCCTGTAAAAATTTAATATAGTGCGAGGTATGTTTTGCACCAGAATATCTTTCTTTTTCTAGACCAGAAGCTTCAGATTTTGCTTTTGACTTATTCAGAGTTATATGTGCTGTGCTTGTAGATGTTTATTCTGGATTTGGCAGTATTTGCATGAGTGGCTTGTTTTGCACACCCTTTCCTTTAGTGTTCTCTACCCCTCAGTTAAAGCCAGCTGTTTAGTTTATTCCGAGCGCCTACGTGACACACTGTTATTTCTCCAGGAGCAGTACATTTTTATTCATGATGCCTTGTTGGAAGCCATCCTCGGGAAGGAGACTGAAGTGTCTGCAAACCAGCTGCACAGTTATGTTAACAGCATCCTCATACCTGGCATAGGAGGGAAGACACGACTAGAAAAACAGTTCAAGGTAAGGCTTAGCACTGCCATCCAGAGGGACTGAAAGTCTCTGCTCTCTTTTCTATGGCCTGTCTTCACTGGCAATTGTCACACAACACTTGGTTAGCACAGCATCTTGAGAAGTTTTAGCTGTGCTGTTGGAAATCAGGACAAATGCACTTGAAGTCAGAGATGAGAAGAGGGATGTGGACACTGATTTGTGCTACTGTTCTCCCTGTTCCGAAGAGGACTTGGATGTTCCTGAGTCTGTGGTTCATTTTAAAGTCTCTTCTCCTCCAAACTGTGGCTCTTGTGCCATGTGGCTCTTGTGCCATGGAGAAAGTAATGCACTACCTACTCTTCCAGCACTGTAGATAAAGAATTTTAAATGTTTTAAAACCAGGAACCACAATACACCTTTCTCATGAAAAATAACCATGTTTGCTGCTTTTCCCTGCTATGTCGTAGCTGCTTTCATCCTACCCAAATTAAATGTCTTTTGCCCAGCTCTACCATTTAAAATCTAAGACTTTTCTGATTATATTTTATGTGAATGCATGTAGAAATATTCAGTGAGACTATGCATCATAAGAAAATTATACGTGACATCTGTTTTCACAGCTAAACTCACACAGTTAATAACTACCTAAGGAACCGAAACTGTTAAATTATAGCAGGTGCTGAGCTGTTCCAAAAGCAAACAGGCTCTTCTCTGAGTTCACTCATAGATATCTCAACACATCAGACAAGACATTCCAGATGCTTAATTACTGAATTAAAGAAACAAGTGCAAGTGCACACACATGCACACAAAGGGCAGCAGGAGAAAAAGAGTTCTTACTCAAAAAAAAAGAATGTGGCACTTCTACAGACAATGCTAAATTATGTGTATAAAGATGTTTTCTGATGACTTGTGGCAAAATTTCAAAAACTAAGTGGCATTTTCAGAAATTACTTTCTCTGCCAACATTGCACAGGTATTTAGAAACCCCATAACTTCTAATGGGGCTTACGCCAGTACATAGATGAGTTGAGTGCTACTGTGTTTAGAGTGCATTTGAACCTGGGATGTGACCAGCAGCAATTATTAAATCTTTTTCTTGTTTGTCCTGCTACCACAGAACTGGCAAAAGATACACTGTGATCATGCCCTGGTACTGTAGTTTACATTCAAGCATTAAAGAGTGGTTATGCAGGAGAGAAAAAAGCCACCTTCACCCTCTTTCTTCTGGTAGAGTTTCTCCATACACTGCAGGAATACTCAGATATAAATCTGGCCCCCTGACTTTTCTTTGTACCCCGCATGCAGCCCAGAATAAACATTTCATACCAGAGAATGTAACTCGTGGCCTCAGATCTCAGATACCAGAGTGGTAGGATCCCCAAAGGCCTGGCAGAAAAAGGCATTCTGCAGGAATAATCTGGCTTTTAGTTTAGAAGAAAACATTAAAGTTTTGTTGTTTTTTTATTTTGCTTGCTTTTATTCCTCGAGACCTGCTTCCAACTGAACATATCTGCAAGTCTCTGAAATATATTCTCAGAGATAAGCAAACATAGTGTTCTGTGAAAATACATTCTGATGGAACTTCATTTTCAGGATGTTTTGCAGCTGAGAGCTGCAGAGATCTTTTTATCCATTGAAGATGTTGTATGAAAAGGATGATTTTCATTGGCATCTTGAGTACTTTAAACAAGTTTAACAATGTGGTTTATTCTTCTACTGATGCATCTTCGCAGGAGTTGGCAAAGAAACCTCCTCTCTTCATTTAGAGCACCGCAAGGACTGACTTACTACTTTATTCTCTTTCAGCTGGTTACACAGTGTAATGCAAAATACGTGGAATGCTTCAGTGCTCAGAAAGACTGCAACAAAGAGAAGAACAGGAACTCATCAGTCGTGCCATGTAAGATCACAACTTCGGTTTGATTACTGCCTAGCATAACTTTTTGTACTGAATTCTCCCGGTGTTATGCACAAAAAGGCAAAGCCACTAGGAAGGAGAAATGTAATCTTTTGTTCAGGCCAAGCTGCCTTGTCTTCCAGGATTGCCCTGGTGGAACTGAACAAAAGAAAATAGTTACAGTGTCAGCTAGATAGACTGTCCAAGTGAAATGTTAATTTGAAGTGCTTAAGAATTTGAATAATTGGGCAGGGGATATGTCTAGGGAATACTGAGGGAATTACTTTGACACTGCTCCTTGCTCAGGTGAGATCTCCCGGTGTGATGGGGATGAGTTGTTTGTAATTCAGCTACTGCATTCAATTCCTGTGTGGGAGCCTTCCCTAGGTTGGAAGGTATTTAGTGCTTGAAGATGCAGTTTCACAGCCATTAATGTTTTACATCTCATCAATGCTGATCAGGGTGAGTGTCCAGAGGATGGGGACAGACACTTTTCAGAGGCAGCAGGCACAAATAATGGAACATGAGAAATTCCATCTGAACATAAGGAAAAACTACTTTGAGGGTAACAGAGCACTGGAACAGGCTGCCCAGAGAGGCTGTAGGGTCTCTTTCTCTGGGGATATTCCAAACCCACCTGGATATGATCCTATCCAGCTGGCTCTGGGTGACCCTGCTTTAGCATGGGAGTTGGACTAGATGATCTCCAGAAGTCACTTCCATCCCCTACTATTCTGTGATTAATACAGAATCAGTGCATGGTCCCCATGCAGTATGAATCATATAGTATGAACTAGATGATCTTTAAGGTCCCTCCCAACCCTAACTATTCTATGATTTGCACCAGACCAAGCATGGGCACAGTGTCATTCCCATCACATTACCCAAAGTGCAGGACATATGGGACAGATGATAGCCAAGCTAACACAAAGTAATAATAGCACAGATCCATCTTGAAGTTCATTAAAAAGGGAAGTCACAGAATCATGGAATGGTTTGGGTTGGATGGGACCTTAAAGACCATTTAGTTACAAACCCCTTGCCACAGTCACCAACATATATCTTAAAAATAAAAATAGAATCATAGAATGAGTTGGAAGGGACCTTCAAAGGCCATCTAATCCAACCCCTCTGCAGTGAGGAGGGTCATCTTGTACTAGATGAAAAACCCATCAAGCCTGGCCTTGAATGCCTTCAGGAATGGGGCCTCCACCATCTCTCTGGGCAAATTTTTCCAGTCTCTTTCGAGTCACAGAGCTGCAGTGATTGCAGCTGTCAGTTGGTTGGGGAGGCTGTTGAACCCAGACATCAAACATAGAGTAGATGTGCTGAAGAAAACAAACACCTGCTTCTGGGTGGTTATCCATAGGGAAGGGTTTTGTCTCTGGAGGGTCTCTCACCCTCCAGCTGGGAGGAGCGAGTGACTGCAGTGCTGCAGAGTGGTGGGGAAAGCAAAACAAATCAGCTGGGTTTGTGTGCTGCTGGAGACAAATGGAACACTACAGTCAAGAATTACCTGAAATCCCCTGTTATCACTGCATATACTGTTATTTGGTAATTCAGCCTGCTGTGAAAATCTTTGCTATAGTAAAATTTGATTCTTGAAATTACTTTGTCCTTGTGGGAATACTGTGCAACGTTCTCTTTTATATCCTGTGTTAGCAGGCAATGCTTTAACGCAGTTAAAGTGCTGGCCTGCTCCTGCGGGAGAGGGGAGCTGAACACTGTTTGGTTTGTTAACGTCAGAGAAATTCTTACTTTCTGCATTGTGCCATGACCAGACTTTGATCTTTATTCTTTTTTTTCCTTCTTTCTGGTTTTTGGTTTTTTTGTTTTTTTTTTTTTCAATATAGCTGAGCGTGCTAGAGTGGGCTTGGCACCGCTGCCTGGAATGAAGGGAACAGATTACATTAATGCCTCTTATATCATGGTGAGGAAGCCAACACCTAATTACAAAGTAAAATCAATTCTAAGGTGCTAAATACCAGATGCCTATAATTGTCTTAATTCTGTATGTAATGGCTGTGTATTAACAGATGAGATTTTAACACCTTCCCTATAATGCAAAGCTATTAGCTGTGTTTTATTAAAGATTGTTGCCTAAAAAAATTAAATACAAGATGCATTTAGATGGGATGTGTGTATTTCCATGAGATGCAGTCAAATAAATGCTGAGATTTAGAGTAAATGAAAACAACAGGGACTGCAGAAGGGGAGTTATAAAATAATAGTCCGTGTGAAAATGTTGTGGAATAAACCAAAATTGGGTCATTATGTGTCCCCAAAGATGAAATTAATGCTTTAAAAGTGTTGAAGGCATTAAGTAACTGTGTGGTTTGTCTTGCTGCAAAAGGGCTACTACAGGAGTAATGAATTCATCATAACCCAACATCCACTGCCACATACAACTAAAGATTTCTGGAGAATGATCTGGGATCACAATGCACAGATCATCGTCATGCTGCCAGACAACCAGAGCCTGGTAAGTTAAACACCTCCCTCCCCAGGGCTGGGCACCACTGTCACTTATCCCAGCCGGACACCAGTGTAAGGTCATAGAATCATAAAATGGTTTGGGTTGGAAGGGACTTTAAAGGTCATCTAGTTCCAAGACTCCTGCCATGGCCAGGGACACCTCCCACTAGACCACATTGCTCAGTGCCTCATCCAGCCTGGCCTTAAACACCTCCAAGGAGGGGGCATCCACAACCTCCCTGGGAAATCTGTTCCAGTGTCTCACCACCCTCACAGTAAAGAACTTCTTTCTTATATCCAGCCTAAATCTCCCCTCTTCCAATTTGCATCCATTCCTCCTAGTCCTGCCATCCTGTACCCTGTTCTGTAGGGTCTTTCTGTAGGCCCCCTTCAGGTATTGAGAAGATACTATGAGGTCCACCCTGAGCCTTCTCTTCTCCAAGCTAAACAAACCCAACTCCTTCAGCCTGTCCTCATATCATTACGTGATACTACTATTTTCTTGATGAAAGTATTGCTGATTTTTGAGCCACCATTTCATACTTTACTTTAATCTTGTTACAAAAGATAAGTTCTGAGTGGTGGGGCATGGTTTTTTTGCTCTCCCCTTCTGCACTTGCCCCTGGGAAAGGCATCCTGAGCCTGACACAGACCATGGAGGTAGCATGCTGGTGATTCTGGCCTCTGTAAAGATGCTGGGGGCTGGATGGGTGCAAGGCACTGGGGTTACTGGGATGGTTACTGGGTGGGCAGGTCCACAGATAAAGACTTTGAAAGGAGGGAAAATACCAAGCAGGGACAGTAGGATTGTTGCTTGTTTGCCCAGGAACTTAAGGCTCAGGTCATGCAAGGCTACCCCTGTGCAAAGTTACAAATGCTGTTTTTGATTAAATTAAGAAGCAAACATGTATGTTAATTTCAGTGGAAATAATGAGACACACAGAGAGAGAGAGAGAGAGAGAGAGAGAGAAAGGAGGCGCAGGTGAAGTGCTCATCACTACTTCCAGATTTACTAGCACATCTCAAGAGGGTGCACTGAAAAGGATTAAGGACTAAATGGTTCAGTTTTTCATGCACACATCACTGAGGTGAACAGACAATTGTAGCTGAAAGTGGAAGAGAAACCACCTTCCTTACAGCAGGAAAATAGCAGTCATGAGGGGCTACTAAAGAGGCAGCAGTCAATACTCTTCCCACGTGTGGCACGATGAAAGGGATTGCAGGAGCTGCAAGGCAAAGAGCGTTCAGAGAAATCCGATCAAATCAGAAAGCACTAATGAAATGGAAGTGTGTCAGGTGGAAATGAAGAGGCTGATCTTGTCTTTACAAGTACATGAAATAGCTCTGCAGAACAATGCTGATTAAAAGGTAAAGCAGGAACGTTGGACTCAGGCACATCCTTTCAAGGACGCCTGGTCCCCGCTTTTCACCTTCACCATTCCCAGGGTGGAGATTGACCAGTATCACCTGTGCATGGACTCATCATTTAGGGCGGTTGTTGGCTGGCAAGGAGGGCTAACACAGGACTGAGATTAGGCTGGATATAAGAATGAAGTTCTTTACTGTGAGTTCTTTACTGGAACAGGTTGCCCAGAGAGGTTGTGGATGCCCCCTCCCTGGAAGTGTTTAAGGCCAGGCTGGATGAAGCACTGAGCTACCTGGTCTAGTGGGAGGTGTCCCTGCCCATGGCAGGGGGGTTGGAATTAGATGATCTTGAAGGTCCCTTCCAACCCAAGCCACTCTATGATACTATGAGATCATATCAAGGTGAGGAATGTCTAATACCTGCTGTGTGAGGACGTGTTGCTTGCCAGGACAAGTTATTTCCCTGAAGTTAATCAATATTACACTGCTTGCTGGCATCCCTGAAGGCAGAATTTTCAAATTACCCACTGAGACTTAAGACTCTAGGTCCCACTTTCAGAATAGACATTTAAGGCCCAAAGTTAAACAGCATCTTGTACATAGTGTGCTCGAAAGCTTCAGACCCCCCATGATGAATCCATAATTAGAGGCAGGCTTATGGCCACAGCAGCATGAGTGGGTTCGTAGGTTTTTTTTACTTTCTCATGAGTAGAAGACAGGCTGTTCGGAGTCACAGACATGCAGAGCTGTGTGTGCTGCCCAGGTGGCTACTGTGCTTACAGTCAGTAGGACTCTGAAGCCAGAGGGAGAAAGAAGCTCTGCATCTGTATGGTTACAGAGCTTGATTTTCTTTCCCTGCAGTGAATTAGGAATGTTAAGTTGTTTTTTTTAAAGAATAGTTTTGACAGCAGGTTACCTAGACCCTGTCAGGTTACTTCAGCTCTGAGCTGCTTCTGCCATTCACAATCTTGGTGAGATTTATGGTGTCCCTTCAGTAGAGAAGTTTTGCTGGAAAAATCTCATCGAGTTAAGCCAGTGTTTTTCACAAGGCTAACAGTGTATCTGGGTTTTTTCTTTCCTCCTTGCTGCTCACTCCTAAAAATCCCTCAGTCTTCCACTTAGACCTGATCCAAAGACCCTGAGTTTTGGATCAGACAACAATAAACACAAATTAAAAATAATAAGCAATTAATTTTTAAAGGCCAGTGAGTTTTTATCTAAACAGATATCTGACTTTCATGCAAAACTGTGTAGGCAGGAGGTAACAAAGCCTGGGTTACCATAGAAAGGTTAAGTATGAGTGAGCTGAGATAACCATTTCCCTGTGAAACCAATTAAAAAGCAGACATTACCTGTTTGGTCACACGAAGGAAGGATCTGGCAGGCTTACTGCCTACTGCTACAGTAAATCTGGTTTAGACAGAAATGTTTTTTTAAGGGGCAGCTCCTGATCATCTGTATTTATCAAAACAATTTTTTGATCCAGTGGATTTTTCAGCTGCATACATGGTATCTGAGAGGCTGCAATAGTGTGTTGTCTCCTTCCTGCAGGCAGAAGATGAGTTTGTGTACTGGCCAAGTCGTGAGGAATCCATGAACTGTGAGGCCTTTACTGTGACCCTTATCAGCAAAGACAGACTGTGCCTCTCTAACGAAGAGCAGATTATCATCCATGACTTTATCCTTGAAGCTACCCAGGTAAAATAAACCTCCAAATGTGGGTCTTGGCTTTTTACCAAAGTGTTACTGATGCCATTTAAATAGGGAAGAAGAGGAACTCAGAAACACCTTTGTAAAGAATTGACTTGTAAATGTGTGTTCACACCTTTTGCTTGCAGGGGAAAGGTATTCACATTGACTTTCTCCCTCTCATATCTTCTACTTCCAGGTAGATCCCTCCAGCTACTCTGACAGTAGTATTCATTATTTGTCTTATTTAAAAATGAGCATTTGATTCTGATACCACAGAAGTAGATTGAATTATTCTTGGTAGAGTACACCAAGGTTTATAGTCCTATTTCAGCTTATAAAATTCAGCATTTATAGTTTAAGGGGAGTCACAATTAAAGCATTTTACTTAAGTATATTTCGACCTGTCAACCTGCCTCTACTTTGCTCTGGGGGTTGCAGCTGGATTGATGCAAAGCATTAGTTTGCAAACCCTTTTAAATTCTATTTCCTTGACTGCTTTTCTCTCATTTGACTTTCAAGCTGTAAGGGCTCTTAGGAAAGCTGTATATATGGATACAAGGCTTGAACTCAAATGCAAAAATCTTTTTATCAGTTCAACATTTTGTTAAATTTGCATTATTTGGGCGGTATTCACTGTTGCTGAGGTGGCAGAGCTCTGTTTCTGTCTTTTTCCTATATGAACTGGTGTGGAAGAGAAGGTATCTCTTCCATTTGTAGATTTTCTACTTGCAAGTGATAGCTCTTTCTCTGCATCTTTTATGCCTCTTTCTACCTGGAACAAATAAATGTGAGACTGCGGTAGCTAATGCCCAGGTTGGTTTTTCCTTGCAGGATGACTACGTTCTGGAAGTCCGCCACTTTCAGTGTCCTAAATGGCCAAACCCAGATGCTCCCATAAGCAGTACCTTTGAACTTATCAATGTAATCAAGGAAGAGGCCTTAACGAGGGATGGCCCCACCATAGTTCATGATGAGTATGTTGTCTCTTTTCTTATATTTATGTGCAGGTTGTAAAAGGAATTACTTTGCTTCAGGAAACTTGTTAGGTCTGATGCCATTCTTGCATACAGCACATGAGATTTAGGGAATAGTATTAAAATATTTAAACTTCCAGGATGAGCTTCCAGTTGGCATCTGAGGGCAAATAATCTTTTGTATAGTGTAGTTTTTATGTCTGTCACAATAGTAGGTGGACTCAGAAAGTGAGGCTGTGTTTGCTTTGTAAATGTTTTGGGTTCTTCTGCACCTGGAAGTATCACCAACAAGTCCTACAACCTGTTCTAGAAACAGGGAGTGATTTAGTTAAGGCTCTAAGCAGCCCTGGATGGGCTTATGGAAACCAATTTCAAAACAGCCCTGAACTCTTGTCTAACACCTCGGATTCAATGTGCTATGTAAGAGAGAAGAAGCTCGGCTCAGCTGTGTCTCAGGATGACCAACAGAAGTATCTTGTAACAAAGGGCCCAGGTTTTCTGAGAGCATACTATTTTTTTAACTCCTGCTTCCCCAAAACACTCTAAGGGGGCCTATATGGTGATGAAAGGGAAGGAGGGAATCTACTAACTCTGGGTCAGTGTGCCCCAACACTTGTCTCTCTCATAGTGCAGTGGTGAGCATTGTCTTGCCTGATGTGCTTGAATGCCAATTAATTGCAGTTTGCAGTGCATATTCTTATTTTGCAACACATCATGGAGCTGCAAAATAACATTATAGTGAAGCTGGAGCCTGGGTGTAACAGGATCTCTCTGGAGAGATTGTTTCCAGGCACAGAGTCATTTAAAATCCCAAGGAAGCCTGTTTTCTGAGTCTGCTTCAGTTTCCTTTAGAGCAAACACCAAGCCAGCATAAACAACTGCAATATACTGCACATGCTAAAATGAAGGGATGCCATCCAGAGGGACCTTGACAGGCTTGAGAGGTGGGCCCATGACAACCTCATGAAGTTCAACAAGACCAAGTGCAAGGTCCTGCACCTGGGTTGGGGTAACCCCAAGCACAGATACAGGCTGGGTGGATACAGGGCTAAGTGCAGTCCTGAAAAGAAGGATTTGGGGGTGTCAGTGGATGAGAAACTCCAACATGAGCCAGCAGCAGGCAATTGCAGCCCAGAATGCCAATCTAATACCTGAGGGGGGCTACAGAAAGGCTGGAGTAGGACTTTTGAATAGGGTCCAGGATGGCAGAACAAGGAGTAATGGATGCAAATTGGAAGAGGGGAGATTCAGACTATCTATAAGAAGTTATTTACCATGAGGGTAATGAGACACTGGAAGAGGTTTCTCAGAGAGGTTGTGGATGCCCCCTCCCTGGAAGTGTTTGAGGCCAGGCTGAACTGGGCACTGAGCAACTTGATCCAGTGGGAGGTGTCCCTGGTCATGGCAGGGGGCTGGAAGTAGATGATCTTTAAGGTCCCTTCCAACCCAAACCATTTTATGATTCTATGAATACCTGCAAATCCCCCCAGCACACGAGTCCATTAGACATTTTGTCATTGCAACAAAGCAGGGTTAGTGGGAAAGTCCTGGAAATTTTCACCTTTTGTGCAAAAGTGTTATCACCCAACTCTGATATTTCCATGATGAGATGAGCCCTTGTGCTAGTGTGTGATGTGTGTGTCTGCCCTTGCTCAAAGGGATTTTGCTTCACCCCCTCTGTGTTGCTGCTGCAACAGGTTTTTCCCAGCAGACTCCTGCCAATGGTGCCTGGGGCTGCAGCAGGTAGTTTTTCTCTCACCATCTCCTGCTTTGCTAATGCACAGTGTAAGCTCTGCTGCCTTTTGCCAGTACTGATTAATTCCAGGCTGGGTTTAATATTCATGCTTTGCATAGACTGAAGTGAGGTTTTGCTACTCTTGCAGTATTTAAGATTATGTTTTACAAAATTAGAACTATTATTGATTTGGGCATTTCATGCTAGACCCCAAAAAAAAAAAAAAATCAAAATCTCATTCCTAACAGTGCTGAGTCATTCTTTCTGTAAATTACTTTTTTGGTTTATTTGTCATATACAATGATTTTATTTTTATGCCTAATACATAATGTAGATTCTGCTTTTCAGTGGAGCCTAAGCAAATGTAGCTGAAAATGAAAATTTCCCTTAACTCCAAGCAACAACTATATCACATAATCCACTAATAATTACAACTGCAGATTAATCCCAAATATATGAACTTGCAGACACTAAAGGCATGTGGTATTTAGGAAGTACATGGTGGGATGAACTTGATAACAAATTTCAAAGATCAGAAATTCCAATTCAAGACAGCTGTAAAGATTTTTTCAAATATAACTGCCCATATGCAGGCAACTAGATAAAGACTTGCTGTCTGATTTTCTGAGAGAAAAACCTTCTGATTATGGGAAGCTGAATGTTTTCAGCCCAAGTGAAAATGAGGCATTTAGACCATTTAATTGTGTCCCATCAGACACGAGCATTGACTACTGTGTCCCCTGTCCCTGTCAACAATCAGTCACAGCCATCTATACAGTTCTGCAGAAGCTCTGCTGCTTCTACAGACTTTTCATCAAATATAGCAGATCTATTGTGATCTAATTTCTGTTTCCCATTTCTAGGCAAATTGAGTTTGCAAAAATCATACGAAATTAAGTCAGCATATGTCTGGATTGCCACAGGAATGCTGTAAAAAAAATCCTGGTGGTAATCTTATGATGCCAGATGGCTTTGCAGAACTCGACGATTATTTAAACTTTAATGCAGAGCTCCCCAAATGGTTTAGAGAGCAAGTTAGCACCAATGTCTCCTTTTACAAGTGGGGACATTGAGACACAGACTTTCTCAA
This sequence comes from Turnix velox, assembly GCA_013400935.1. Classification (NCBI taxonomy): domain Eukaryota; kingdom Metazoa; phylum Chordata; class Aves; order Charadriiformes; family Turnicidae; genus Turnix; species Turnix velox. The sequence continues at coordinate 219,794 of VZTY01023048.1, read as the reverse complement.
AGTCACAGAGCAAAGCTAGGACAGAATTTCAGTCTCTTGAGTGCTGGGGAGCAGGGGACAACTAAGGCTTTACAGAACTAATCCCCTGCTGCTCTGGCTCCTCTGTGGGCTTCACAATTGCCCTAATGATTCAAGGATCTCCACAGATGTAGCAGCAGGGAGATTTCTACCTGAGCAGTATCTCAAGGACACATTGATTCCTGCTCCTGATGAATAACCATTGCTCAGGTTCTTACTCAATGACAGCACAGCTCAACTCTTCAGCATCTGTAATGTCTCTTGGGTGCTCAACTCAGGGATGTTGCCATTTGCCAATGAATCAGACCTAAGGAAATGCTTTGAGATGTGCCCCATTTACTTGTGAGCACCTCAGATCCGTGTTAGCTTTATGTAATTGTCAGATATGGAGGGACGAGGCAAAGTCTCATTTCTTTCTAATCGTTTATGTTTTGCTTGAGCTCCCACTAATGAATTTAAAATACACTCAGCTGTAATGCAGATGCTTCCAGTACATGTGGCATGTTAGAGATGAGCCCACTGTTACTCTCTGGGCTGGGTGTTTTTAAATGGCTTTCATTCTTCTGCTGATACAGTTAGAATCACAGCATGGTTTGGGTTGGAAGAGACCTTAAAGATCATCTAGTTCCAACCCCTCTGCCATGGGCAGGGCACCTCCCACTAGACCAGGTTGCTCAGTGCCTCATCCAGCCTGGCCTCAAACACCTCCAAGGAGAGAACATCCACAACCTCCCTGGGCAACCTTATTATTTGTATTGAAGCCTGCAGACATCCCAAGATGACTGGTGTACTGTCAAATATCCTCTCTAAATGAAAATTACTAAAAATTAACCAGTATAAAATGAGCACTTAATAGATACAAAGATGAGATGCAGTAATCAAATAGGAGTGTAGCAACATTTCCACATCTCTTTGTCAGTGTTTGGGTAGGCTTCTGAGTATCTTCATAAAAACACAGAATGTCAGGGATTGGAAGAGACCTCAAGAGATCATCTAGTCCAACCCCCCTGCTGGAGCAGGAACACCCAGACCAGTCACACAGGAAGGTGTCCAGGCAGGTTTTGAATGTCTCCAGAGAATGAGACTCCACAACCTCTCTGGACAGCCTGTTCCAGTGTTCTGTCACCCTCACTGTGAAGAAGTTTTTTCTCATATTTCTGTGGAACCTCCTGTGTTCCAGCTTTCACCCACTGCCCCTTGTCCTATCAGTGGATGTCAGTGAGAAGAGCCTGGCTCCATCCTCCTGACAAAATCTTAACATTTTGGTGTGGTTTTCCAGGTACGGAGCAGTGTCGGCAGGAACGCTATGTGCCCTTACCACTCTGTCCCAGCAGCTGGAGAATGAAAATGCTGTGGATGTTTTCCAGGTGGCAAAGATGATAAATCTTATGCGGCCTGGAGTATTTACAGACATCGTAAGTCTTTAAATGGAATGTAAATTGATAGTTTACAAGGTTTTCATCTGAGACCAAAAGCATGAGCTAAAACATTGTGTTGTATGTGTGTTATTGAGCCCTGCTGCATCTGCTACTAAGTGCAATTTGTGTTTGGGCTTTTCTTTTGTATAGTTGTCATTTTTTATAAACCTCAAACCCACACTAAACCTCTGGTTTGCAGTTAAGCTTATTTCTCAGTGAGTTTGTGGACCCCTGCACAGGCAGCCCTGACAGAGAAGGGCCTTTTCAGCTTGTCACCCTGCCAAACCCTATAAGTTAAGCTCTGCTGTTTCAACCTGGCACGTGGTGATCTGAAGGGGTGCAGCAGAGCAGGAGGAACTGAGATAAAGCTTCACCCAGAAAGGGACTCTTTGCTTGGTGTTCAGTGACAGCAGCTCCCCTACCTTGTACAGGCTCCCTTGTAGAAGAGAACAACCTCAGCCATTGCCCTGCCCTCCTGTAGTGTTTAATAACACATCAGGAATAATATAGCCTGCCCCAGACTGTAATTTTGTGTTGACAAGGTTAAGCAAGATTAACAGAAGTAATTGCTCTCTAGGTCATTTTCTTTCCTGTGTATATGCTTTTAGTAATGAACACCCATGACCTTCCCTGGAAAGCCAAATTTAAGTGCCACTCATTTATGTACACTGAAGGGACTGAAATAGCTTTTCTATTTTCTTTTCCAGGAACAGTACCAGTTTCTTTATAAGGCAATGCTGAGCTTGGTCAGCACTAAGGAAAATGGAAATGGTCCCATGACTCTGGACAAAAACGGTGCTGTGATGGCCAGTGACGAATCTGATCCCGCAGAAAGCATGGAGTCTCTTGTCTAATTGGAAACCTGAAAAGGCACTTAATTTGTAGAACTTCTGAAGACTGAGTGAACTTTTTTGAGGCCTTTTTTGCCAGACTCTAGGTTATACAATAACCCAATTACTTTTTTACACTGATAAAAGTTTTGATATTTATTTTTTGCCATTTTATGTCTTAATGGTATCCTACTGAGCATTTGCACCTCTGTTTATTTCACACAGTGAAACGCAATTTTATCTAGTTTGCACTATATGATCAGTGTTACTGCCTATAATACTCTAATACAAGACAAGCCCTGATGTGACATTCCATGACAACACATGTATACTTTTTCTCTTTGCTTTAAACGCAGTGAAGTTTTGCTAACTACAGTGACCCTCGAATCTTTAAAGCTCGAATGCTAGGCCAGATGGATTCTTTCTACAAACAGATACTGTACCCCTCCATGCCATATTTATTATTTTAATGATCATGTCGCAGGTTTTGGTAGCAGTGTTCTGCATTCCAGTGGAGTGGATGAGCAGTGTTCATCCTTTCTTGACAGGTGATTTTTAGCTGCAGCGAAGGTGTAACAGCCTTGTGGAGCTGAAACAATTCTTCTCTGTCTTGTTTCACGTTGCTGTTTTTGTACACTTGCAGGCCTGAGACTTTGTTCACATGGAATATATAAATTTCAAGCATTATAATTATAAATTAGATGCAATTCATGTGCAGGAAGCAGTGATGGGTTTTGAATTTGTAGTTCCCAAGTTTCTCCATGTATTCAGACCAGCCCTGTGATGGGAAGAGATTTTATTTTGATTCTCATCAGAGCCAATACAGTGAGAAATCTTCTACAACCCCTGTTTGCAGATATATTGAAGGTAGCAATATTTTACATTACTAAGCTATTCAATATTTTAAACACATTAATTTCCTTACTATTTCTTGACTATGACCTCACACCTAATGGTATGTTACATGATGACAGGCGTTTTCTTAATTTCGTAACTGTTAGATGCCATTTTTACAGGTGTGTAATTTTCATACTTTAGTGCTAAAACATAAAGTACTGATCCATATTTACTGGTGAAGCAAACTAATAAAAAAAAACTACCTATAAAGTTACATTCTCCCTCTTTTTTTTTTGCCAGACTAATTCTTTAGCACCAACCCAGCTTATTGTGTTTTCCCTCCCGCACCAATAGAACGGTTTCCACCCAGATTATATAAATAATTGAATTGTAGTTTGGAGCATTTAAATAGACATCCTCACTAGCTCCCTTTTCCTTTGTATTTGGTCACAATTTAACAAAGTCCTTCCCTATTTAACAGAAAAAGTAAGCACATGCTTAATTCTCCTGAAAATTAGAGCTAATTGTGTCCTTCATAGCTTGGCTGAGTAGGGAGAGGTTACTGAATGTGCCCTGAATAAGAAATACATTGTTTTAACCATCTTGATGTATGGTGTACACTTAAAGGCACTATCCCTTACATATGGCATTAATTTCTTTTAAATTTCAACTGCACAAAATGTGCACTGTAAATTTTCAGGACTTGTCAAAAAGTTACAGCATTTTTTTTTTCATTTCAATGCAAACCTGTTTGTTTCTGCCAGTCTGGTCTTGCTGCAACTTAGACATTTGGCAAAGGTTCTGCGTGTTTTCACACACAAGGAAGCTGAAAGCAAACTGCTTTAAATTATATTGAGAGTAGGTATTTTGGTTCAGAGCCTCCCGGGGAACAAACTGGTATAGCCTCGCTGGGAGCAGAGGAGCTGTGCAAACTGGTGTGTGCTAACAGCTGGTCTTTTTATTTTTAATAAGGGAAAAGTTTCCTAGTGTGGATGCACTCGATTAATTCAACACCAAAGTGTTCAAGAATTCATCAGCAACCTTTTTTCACAGCCACCTTTTACTTTTCAGTTGGTTGAATCCCTCCATGCAAGTGATCCCAATAACTGCTTGATGCTGAGCACTATGATATATCCATTCTTTCAGTAAGGAAATCCCATGTCCAGCAACAACCAGGGCAAATAAAAAACTGTGCAAGATGTTTCAAAAGATGGCTTTGTAGCTTGCATCCCCTTTGCAATGGTGGGAAAAGCCCCGGTATGAAGGAGGGAGTCAGTTAAGGTCTGGTAGGAGTTCAGCCTGGCTCTCTGGTTGCTACGCCCCAGTAACAAGAGTTGTCTAAGTAAGTTTTCAAGTTCTGCTGCCTGTGAGGGCTGGAAGGTTTTGAGGATTGGTTTGATGGACATTGTCCATCTCCATTGGAGGCTGGGGAGCCACTTGCAAGTGATTCTGTCCCCAGGCAATTCTGGCTGGTAGCACAAAGGGACTCATCTGGTGAGTGGGATCAGTTCAAATATTTAAGTTCCTGGAAAGGTGTAGGGAGAAGTTAAGTATTCAAACCCTGACAAGAGCTAAGTGACACTGAGATTACTGCAGGCATGGAGAGGGTTGGATTTGTTCAGTACTTTCAGCTGATTACTTTTCATTTCAGTGGCGTGACAGAAGATAACTGTGACACGCTGCCTGAATATCCCTGGTTTAATCCCTCACCTTCCAGCACATTTTACAACTCAGTGAATGAAGTCTGTGAGTGGTGAACTTTGGTAGATGCTCTGAAAATCCATGCATTTGCATTGACATTTTCCCAGACCTGAAATACTTGCTTGGGGTTTAATCCACGAGGAAGTAATTTACACTGATGTTCTATGAGTTCTCCATGGATTTTTTCTTTTTCTTAGGATGGGAGCTCGAGCTGGGTTCATTTGGGTAGCCAGTGTTGATCAGAGTGATGCATGAGGCTTAGAGTGGCTGAAGGAATGAATTGCTTGTGAAGGTCAGGATTAAGAGCGTGGAAGAGCCAAATCTATTTGTCAGTGAGGAGCTGCTCTTCTGCTTCTTACATGGATTTGTGTCCTCTCCCTGGGACTGAGTCAGTGTGTGTTCAGAGGCAGGCACTCGTAGAGCTCTGGTGAGGTGTTCTTGTGAGTCTGGACAAATTCCCACTCTGTACTCCCAACCTTGCTTTGCCACACTAACCCCTCTGCTGACACCATGTCTTGGTTGATATCAGACAATGTGCAGCCCCACAAATTAAAAGAACCTGAGTGTATCACATTGCTATCAAATGTGGTGCTGGGCACCAGCCCTAAGACATAAGGAAATGAAGGAATTAAGTACATTGTGTGTGTGTCTATGTATAGAAAATAGTATTTTTCCATGTCTTGCATGTGTACTGCACCTGCAGACCATGTGAAGGACAAGAAAGGCTTCTGTGCGTTGAGGCTGTAAGAGTAGCCAAGGAGAATGCTTGGAAAGATGCTCTGTTGGCTTAACATCTAAACTGGGTGGCAGTCTGAGCTGAATGCCCATCCCTCAAACCCTCCTGTAGATGAACTTGGCCTGGTAGGCAGGTTTGGGAGAGCCAGTCCTTCTGCAGGGCCAAGGTCTAAAGAACATTCATCTTAAACAGCATTTGTCCTTAGTATTTCACAGCATCTGTTTCCAAACGTTAACTTAGGAACAGGAAAAAGAAAAAGCTGAAACCCTTAAACTACTTCTTGTGTGTTGCTGTTTCTGTACCATGTGTCCATTCGAGGTTAGTGGATTCATTTCCAGGATCTGCAGAATTTTAGTTTTTTTCCCAGTTTCTGACTGCTTGAATTGCCTGAACCCAGAGCGATGCATTGGAACATTAGGGGAAGGATCTTTATGACACAGCACAACTGCCTTCTTATTAATCTTTCTTTTTTTAGGCTGGTATGTTTTATTTAGAAGCTTAAAAAAAAAACCAGAGATAACGATTCTACCAAAGATACATCCTACTAATTCTCAGCAAAACAAAACCAACTTGATTTAAAAAAAAAAAAATTAAAATGTAGTTGTCTTAAAGATTTAGCAGTCTTTCTCAAATTCACGTCTTTTGACATCAGATCTCGTGTTCTGAAGTTTTATGTTCAAATGGTGCCAGTGAATTTTTATATGAAGGGAAAATGCCTATTTGTTAATCCACTGCATTGCTTTTCTTTTCTTTTTCTTTTTTTTTGAAGACTATTAATTCAACTCTCGTTGTTACCCCTTTGCTCTTCTTCTCTTTGTTGCCATTCTAACCATGTGAACTACTTTGGCTTTACTTACTAAAGGAGAAGGAATGCAAAAATAAAGAAAGAGAAGGAACTGTAATGAAGAGATTTGGCCTCTACTTTGTCTTAGCTGTTAAAACTGTTTTTAGTGTTTTTGTTAACTATTTGCAAAGGGAAGCATTTTCTACAGAGGATAATTAATTTCAAGAAAAATGTCTTGAGTTTTAAGAATAAACATGTCTCCAAAAGAGGAGATAGTCAATTTTATACAATGTCACAACTCTCCAACATTTGGGGTAGTGACTCTTTTTTTGTTTTGTTAGAACATTTGAAACTAGCAAGCAGCCATTGTTTCTAAAGACCGACGCATTTGTGTGTACTCCTCTTTTCTTTTCCTTCATTTTTAAAATAGCAAAGTCATTTAAAACCTGTAAATATTTTGTTGCTTGGATAAGCATCTTCTGGGAACTTTGTATCTATGGTATATAATCATAGAATTTTATATTTTCATATAAAGCTAATTTTTTTCTAGTTTCACCTCCTTCCTAGTTCTGTGGTGGCTATGTGAACACATACCTTCTGTGTATCGAGGTAGTGAGACACCATCATCACACTCCAAACAAAAAGATTTCCACACGTCATTTCTTTGGGGCAGTGATTGTGAAAGTTGGATTTTTCAATTTTTTTCTGAATTCCATTGTCAGTTGTGTGCAATAGGAATTAGACTTTAGCCAGTCACTGGATACGTTTGTCTCATCAATCCATTCAGAAAAAAGAGAAAAAAAAAATGTGGTGTTTGGTTTGGGGCAAGGGTGGGAGGGAGTATCTCAAGGGAGATTTTTTTGTTTGTTTGTTTGGTTTGTTTTGGCTTTTGTTCGGGGGTTTTTTGTAACTTGAAGAATCTTCTTTTTTTTGTTATGTTAAAACTATATCAAATCATTCTATTATAGTGTTATTTAATATGTAAATTGTATTGCTATACATAAAATAAAGTATGGTTTTTGATGTATTTACAGACTTCTTCCTTATTTGCATCAAACACGCACACAGAACAGATGCAGCAGTCAGTATTTCATTGTCCCAGGCGTGCAGGAAGAATGATGAGATCCAAGGCCTGCTTTAATTAGATCTCAAATTTCCAAGCAGAGCTCAGCTGGGAACTGTCTCTCAGTCACTTGACAGTTGAGCTCATCTTTCCTCTCTTATTTGTCTCCAAATATTAGAGAGCTGCTGGTAACCCTTTTCCCTGCCCACCACTGGGTCTTCTGAGGCTGCTGTGACCTATCCAGATTCCTTTTGGAAGGGGAACTGTCTCCATTTGGAATGGGACCTGCCTGGGATGGTGAAGCAACAAAGATCTGTAGCAGCTGCAGAAATCAGCACAACCCAAGGCAGCCCCTGAAATGAAAAGCTGTATTTTCATTAGAAAGCAACAGCAGCTCTGAGATGGAGCCCTCAGAAGCTCACCACATCTTCATGAGTATCTACCAAATATGGGGCAGTTTGCTGTGGGGTATGATGTGGCTGTTCTCCAACTTATCCTCACCTTGAGTCATGCTCAGCAGCACTGCAAACCTCATCACTGTTCTGGCAGAGTAGCATTTGAGACCCTACTTGATCCATCTTGGTGAGCATCAAAGGTAGGAGTGGAAGACAGGAGAAAATGCAAAGTCTTGGGTCGGATGCTGGAGCTGGGGAAAAAGCCTGGCTGAGCTCTGTATCCAGAGGAAACATGTAGTAAGTAGTTCATTGATACTTTAGCAACAAAGATATGATTTACCAGCACTTCCCACTCCTAAAAACACTCCTGAATTAATTGGTGGTGTCAGAAGATCCCAACTCCTACAGTAATAAATTGCTAATGAGTTTAGCCTTTAAGGCTGCTGGCAGTCATGCTAAGCAGGCACAAATAATAGCAGCATTTTTATTAAATGGATCCAAATGCCAGAAGGTGTGCTTTCAAGACCTTCTGCAACATAAAAATGATTCTGATCAATAGTTGGGTCCCAGTCCTATTACTGAGCCACTTCAAGCACCACAAAGTGCTTCATGTGCCAACGTGTCACCCCCGCCTCCTGGCAGCCTCCTTATTGATCACCGGTGGGTTCTGTTTCCCCTTTGCTGCCAGTCAATGTTTTTGATGTCTTTCTGACTTTGTAATGCTTTAAGAAGCAACACTTCACAAAGCAATCTTTCCTGACACTGTGTTCAATTAATCTGACAGTCACTGGGCTCACTTCTCTTTTCTAAAGTTGTTATCTTCCTTCTGTCTTCAAATCCTTGTTTAGGAGCTGACGCCTCCTTTGCTGGTGTTTTCTGCTATGGTTTGAGATTTTGAAAAGATTCTGTATTTCAGTGCCATGTCTCTTATGGGAGCAGTTTCCAATATTTCATGTTTCACTGTTTTGGTGCCCACGAGCCACACTTTTTGTACAGCTTCTAATTTTTGTCACTTCCAGATTCAAATCTTGTTACTCGTTCATCCTGTATCACAGGATATTCTTGCAAAATATCTAATCATGAATTCTTTGTTCCTATATCTAGGGAGTTGCTGAAAGAGAGGGTTTGTGAGTCAACATCAGAAGCCAGGCAGAAGGTACGTGTGTTTTGTCTTGGAAGGATAATGCTATTGGCTGGAAGCCCAAGGCTTGATAGAAGGGAATGTAGCACAACCCTCCATCAGCTGTTTTTGCTGGGGTTTTTATGATCTAAAATGATGCCCCACCTGAAAGATGGGGGGCCAGATCTTTGGTGAGGCAGGAAATGCTGGTGACAATGACATCTGTGATGAATTTTGTAGAATGAGGCTTAAAGGAGGGAGAACTCTCTTTCAAATAGTAGCTATTTGGCCCATGGCACAGCAAGCTCTGTAGGTCAGCAGCTTCAAGAGCTCCTTTCAGGTCCTTGCTAAGAAGGAAAAAGAGGGGAAAGCTGATTGAGCTTTGATTGCAGGATAAGATAAGATTTTTAGTGTTCTCTCAGCCAGTCCATGGGAGGAAAAATATGATCTTTTAAAGAAAACCTGTCTGTTTTCTCTCTGCAAAGAGATTCTTGTGTGGTGCACACAAGAAATAGGGATGTCCTGCATGCACTAGATAAATGAGCAATTTTCTGTGCTCACTTATAAGGTTATCTGTCAGGTTTATCAGGTGCTTATCAGGTTTCATCAGCAGATGATCAAGAAGAGTAGAAGCCTTTAGAAAAGCAAGACATTGAGGCCTTTGTTACGTGAAGCCTGATGGGGCTGTCAGCATCACACAGCTTTGCCCTCCTGGAAATTTTCCAGACAGGCTCAAATCATTACCTTGAATGGTGTTGGCTCAGTGTCAGAACTGCTGGACAACCTCTGAGTCCAATCATCAGATGAACACTCTGAAACTAAGCTGTAGTTTAAATTTAAAATATCGTTTAATGTCATTTAAATCAAACATAATTTCATTCATGACATTTGTAGATAATGTTGGGTTGCAGAACATCCAGCCTCTTTAAATGCCATCGGTTTGACTGAGCAAAGCATGATGGTGGTTAATTGTAGCTGGAAAATAGCTAACTGTATAAAACCAGGTAGCATGAAATAAAAGGGTTAAGCTATTTAACACTTTATTTAGCTAGGTATAGAAAATTTGCCATGCTTTTCAACTAGCAAAGAGTGTCTTTACTTTTGCTTAATTTTGAGCTTTCAAGCTCAAAAACACCATTAGTCGAGAAGGAAATCATAAAAACTCTTAAAAGTTCAGTAACTTGGGTTATTAAAAGCTCTGCCTTCTGAATTTTAGTGCTTTAAATAAGCCTCCTTATTACTTAAATCCAATTTTCTAGATAGCCTCTTACTTTGAGCCTGTTAGACATATGTTATGCCTGTGCCTGAGAGTCTCCTAGTGACCTGTAAAGTGATTGCAGCCTGTAAAATTGGCCATAAGTAAATCTCAGCTCTTTTTTTTTTCCCTTACTTTCTTTCATTTTTCTGAAATAAAAAGGATGCAGGTGGCTTGTCTGCTATCAGGTTATAGATCCTGTATGCACTTCAGAAATGCTATTGACCTCCCAGCAATGATGTAGCTCCTGAAAGCTGTATCAGTAGGCTCTTACATTTTGAAGCTCAGATGACTGCATTTGTTGAAAATGCCACGGTGTAACAAAAATTCTTCTCAGTCTTTGTCTTCACAAGGACATCTGCAATTGGCTGGGTTTTCTTCATCTAATATGTTTACAGATCTCAAAGTGTAGTGAATTTGGAAAGAATGAGACAATCCACAAGCATACCTAGTTGGCTTCCTGCAGGTTATTAGTTCAGAGTTTTACAATATTTATCTCATTATGACAACTTCATGAAGTTCAATAAGACCAAGTGCAAGGTCCTGCACCTGGGTCAGGGCAATCCCAAGCACAGACACAGACTGGGTGGGGACTGGTTTGAATGCAGCCCTGACGAAAAGGATTTGGGGGTGTTGGTGGATGAGAAACTCAACATGAGCCACCAGTGTGTGCTTGCAGCCCAGAAGGCCAACCCAATCCTGGGCTGCATCAAGAGAAGTGTGGCCAGCAGGTCAAGGGAGGTGATTTTGCCCTTCTACCTGGCTCTGGTGAGACCCCAACTGTTCAGTTCTGGAGCCCTCAACCTAAGATGGACATTGAGCTGTTGGAGTGGGTTCAGAGGAGGACCACAAAGATGATCAGAGGGCTGGAGCACCTCCCTCATGAGGACAGGATGAAGGAATTGGGGTTTTTCAACCTGGAGAAGAGAAATACCTGAAGGGTGCCCACATAAAGGCTGGAGCAGGACTTTTTAATAGGGTACAGGACGGCAGAACTAAGAGTAATGAATGCAAATTGGAAGAGGGGAGGTTTAGGCTGGATGTAAGAAAGAAATTCTTTACTGTGAGGGTGGTGAGACACTGGAACAGTTTGCCCAGAGAGGTTGTGGATGCCCCCTTCCTGGAGGTGTTTAAGGATGGACCAGGCAGCCTAGTCTAGTGGGAGGTGTCCCTGCCCAGGGCAGGGGGATTGGAACTAGATGATCTTTAAGGTCCCTTCCAACTCAAATCATTCTATGATTCCATGATTCTATGATTTGTGTTTACAATTTACTTGTGTTAAGAAATGCCCGGTATCTTTTGTGCATCATAACAGCTCCACAGTAGCAGAGTGCCACCACCAGCTCTCATGTCTTTAAATCTTTACAGCATTCAGTCAGGGAACTGTGAGAACCCTTTATGGCTGTGTAGGAAGAAAAGCAGATTCAATCTGACCTGGTCAGGTGAGCAGAGCTCTGTCACAACACCATCTTCCCTATCTGCCAAAATTTTCCTCCTAATTCCCCAGCTTGAGTCATGGGGACCTGATCAGCTGAGGCTTAGCACATTCCAGTCCCCAACAAAGATCAATGACTGTTCTCTGATTCATCATCTTTAATAGTTTCTGAAACACACTGATGTGCTGGTATCCACAGGAATCAGGAAGATTAAGTGTGTTACTGTCAAAAAAAATGTATTAAGCTGGAGTTTGTCATGTAGAAGATATGAAAAAAAAGAAAAAACCTCCAAAATGACAAGCAAGAAGGACACAGTAATTTAATATAAATGGCATAAAGTTGTTCAAATTATACTAAAGTTTGCAAATAAGGGATTCTGGTTGCTCCCTTGGCCCTTTATTTTTATGTTTTTATTTCTTTCAGATGACACCCTCTATTTATACTCCTATAATGGCACATACCTGGGAGGAAGACCATGTTTCACAATTCTGTAAAGCTAATTTTGCAGACGATCACAAAGTCACTGAATTGTAGTGCAAAATGTTCACCCACCCACAAAGTCACAAGCCCAGACGGCAGAAGACTCCGTGGTGAGGAGCCCGTAAGCGTTTTCTGTCATTCCGGTGCACTCCCGGTGGAACCACTTCTGGCAAGAAGCCTCACACAGGATGGCATCTTGGTCATCATTCACCTCGTTGCGACAAGCCCCGCAAGGATAAACCAACCCTTTTGTTCCAAAACTTGTTCTGGGGAAGCAGAATTCCTGCTGACTTTACACCAGCTGAAGAAAGTCCATTCTTTCTCAGTGGGCATTAACCAAACATGTTTGGGTGCTTTGACCAGGTATTTGTTACTAACAGGCACTTAATCACAGCCTCAATAATCACAGAATCATAGAATAGTTTGGGTTAGAAGGGACCTTAAAGATCATCAAGTTCCAACCTCCCTGCCATGGGCAGGGACACCTCCCACTAGATCAGGTTGCTCAGTGCTTTGTCCAGCCTGGCCTTAAACACTTCTAGAGAGGGGGCATCTACAACCTCTCTGGGCAACCTGTTCCAGCATTTCATTACCCTCACCATAAAGAATTTCTTTCTTATATCTAGCCTGAAGCCAGGGCTGATGTTTCCTGAGCATGCAGCCAGCCCTGCCCAGATTTTCTGCATGGATCACCTCTCATCCCCTTTCCTTCCTCTCCAAAACAGAGAGCAAAGTCCTATTATGTTACTTCTTTCTTACTAGGTCAAAAAACCCATGTTCCAAAAAGGTAACATTAACTTTGGCAATTGGATTCTTTGCCTTTGGAGCTCTTATTCCACATTTCTGCCTGCACTTCTAGAGAATTCAATCTCTATTGAATTTTCCTGTGCCACCTCTCAGCATCCTTCCTAGGCAGCTTGATGCATTAACTCTCCATATAATGAATATTCCCATTTGGTTCTGTACTCTGAAATACACCCACCTCTGAATGAGATTTCAAAACTCTACATATCTGATATTCAGCTGCATGCCATAGCCCTTCTTTTTAGACTGAGGACACTGAAAGAGCTCTCTAGACCCAGAGGTGTTGCTTTTAACCCAATCACTGTTGCACTGGGGGAAGGGAGAACCTTTATTATTTCTTTAGACTAGTTCCAATAAAGTTATTAAAGCTATTTTCCACCTTGCAAGACAGCTACCTGATGATGATATTGTTCCTGCCTTTTAAACTAATTTTATTTCAATATGGTACATTTGCAGTCATCATAATCCTATTGTTGCCTGTTATTCCCAGCATAATGACTGAAAATGCTATTGCTGGGGGGGAAGGAGGTTGTTCTGCTTTTTGTGGGTTTGGGATTTTTTTTTTCCTTCTTTATCTGCTGCTACAGCATCAGAAGATAAGCCAATTTATTCACTAAAATCCTTCCCATGCATTCCTTTGTTGAAGTCACTTTCTGGTGAAGGATACAATGTGCTTTTTGCAAAGCAGTATGAAAAAAGCCCTGCAGTCACTCTGCTGAAGGTAGGCTGCATCCACACACCCAAGTGTCTGTCCCAGCCCCAGTGCAGAGCAGGCAGCATCCTTGCAATGCAGCTTCTCACAGGAGATGAGAAAATACACATAAAACTACATGGCTCCTCCACACTGCATATGGAAAATGGTGGCACTAAACCCACTAAACTCAAGGGTGGCATGTCTGTTGTCCTGATCTGAATGGCAGCAGACCTCTCTAAGTGAAAGAATTCCAGCTATTTCTTTTTTATTCTTAACTTCTTGCTGGATTTTAAAAAATTAATTTTCAACTTGCATAAAGCAGGGTGACAACTGGTTTCACACTGTGCCAATGCAACTATCATAGCTTACACTAGGGCACAAAAGCACTATTTTGAGTCCCAGGCTCAATTCAGAAGGTAATGAGCTTCAGGAGAGTGGGATTTTAGCTTTCCTGCAACACAGTTAAGCACAAAAAAGCCTCAGCCTTTCTCAGACATCCACCTGAACCTGAGACTCAAGGTGGGTATGATGCAGTTAGGTGTGTCCAGGTTGGCACAGGAAGCCATTGACCTGTTTGGATGGCCAGCTCTCTACCTACAGTTAGAGGATATTATTTGATTGATATGGGAGGTTGTTATTTGACTGATAAGGCTTGTTGCAGAGGAGGTGACTTCCAGAGGATGTCATTTCATGTAACCCATCTTACTTGCATAATCTGTGTTTCTTCTTGGAACCATTATTGCCTCTGCTTAGCTCAAATCCTGAGCTTCCTGACAATGCAGTGGTGGAAAAAAACCCATAAATTTCTCCCTCTCCTCACACCTGAATTCTCGCTGACAGATTTCCTATTTACAGAAGGCTCTTGTCAAGCTGCTGAAACACAGTATTAAAAAAAATTATCTCATTCTATATGCCCATTACTGTCATGTTTCATATTAAACTTCCTTTTGTAATAGTTAGAAGAATTAATGGATATTTTCACAAATAGGTCTCAATTGTTACAGGTGATTACAGAGTTCAGCTGGTTGATTATTACTGCATTACAGCTTTATCTGCTGATGGGCTTGTAACCCATGTTATTCTTATCTTCTAGGTGCTCATATTGTCTATTAATAATTTATAAACCAACCTCATTATAAGCTTGTAGTTAAGGACTGCGACAGATTACAGCACAAACAGGCATAAGCACTAAGAAGTTTCTCTGTGCAGCTAATCCCAGCCTCATTATGCATTCTTCATTTAGATTTTATCACACCCTGTTGATATTCTGGAAGGCTCCAGCTCTTCCTAGGATGTGGGTATCAGTAATCTGTGTACTCCATTCCCCAACATGGCAAACGATGCCTGTAGCAGAAGCTTAGCTCCTGCTGTTGTATGTTACAGACACATTTGGGAACAAGACCAAGAGTTTGCTAATAGTCATCAAAGTCAGCAGGGTCCAAGTGCAGTAGTGAAGCAACAATGATGGACATCTCTCATCCCCAACTTTGAGCTTGTTCCTTCAACCCATCTTTCTGTCTACTGTCTGAAGATACACTTTGCCATCAGTTTAAACCATGTTTCCTGTTTGTGTCAGCCATGCTTTTCAAAAACTTATTTCACTAAAATGGCCACAGTATAAAGCACTAAAGCTACAAGCAGAAGCACTTGCTGTAAAAAGAACAGAGGAACTGACAGAGAAGGACTGGGAGTAGTTCTTTGCTTCATTTGTATGTACAGAAGATGGAATGCCTTTGATAAAAAATGGTTTATCACAGAATATCAGGGACTGGAAGGGACCTCAAAGTATCATCTAGTCCAATCCCCCTGCTGGAGAAGGAACACCTAGATCAGGTCACACAGGAAAGCATCCAGATGGGTTTTGAATGCCACCAGAGAAGTAGACCCCACACCCTCTCTGGGCAGCCTGTTCCAGTGTTCTGTCACCCTCACCAAGAAAAAGTTTTTTCTTATATTTCTGTGGAACCTGCAGTTTGCACCCATTGCCCCTTGTCCTTTCATTGGAGGTCACTGAGAAGAGCCTGGCTCCATCCTCCTGACACTCACCCTTTCCATATTTATAAACATTAATGAGGTCACCACTCAGTCTCCTCTTCTCCAAGCTAAAGTTTATCCTCAAGTCTTCCATTTTTCCCAACAGCCCCTTTCCAGTGCCAACAACCAAATGGCAAGCCAACCTTTTAAGTTTTTAAAAAATTCTCAGCACTTGAATGTTTTTTTGCCAGTTCTCCCTCACAAGGTGAAATGTAAACACTGACAATGGTAAAAGCTCAGCTGCAGCACCTGACTTTGTGAAAACTAATGGCAAAGCTAGAAAGGGCAGATTGTTCACAAAAATACACTTGTTAAAATCCATGTTTCTGAATTCACAGCAGCGCATCTCCCCTTTGAGCCCCTTCAGGCAGAAGACCCTCCCAGGACATCCAGGAAGAGCAGCTGGTCTGGGCAGATTCTCAAGGCAAAAAGCTGGGCTTTACTGAAGCCACTGGCAAAGTTCATTTTGACTTTAGCACAGCCAAGATTTTACTGTCACCTTATCACTAAATCTCTTGGCTTTCAGCATCGCTGCATATTTTCCTGAGCAATTTTAGGCATATCAATTTCAATCTTCTGACAAAGATATTTATGATGAATAGTAATTATCCTGTTGTAGTAGTACCCTGGGACCTCAGCTGTGGAACCATGTGCATCAGCAGTGTGTGAATGCATAATAAAGAGACAGGTTTGCTCTTTATTTATGTATGGTGCTCTTCACCTTACCCTCAGACATTTACACAAAGGAGCTGAAACCAAGGAGTAAACACAAAGATGTGGATTCAACCTCTTGTGACTGGTCTAAAGACTCTCACAGCCTGGTAAGAATTAATGTTTTTTGCTCTTTATCACTTTCCTGGATATCCTCTGTTGTCCCTTCTTAGAAACAGGATGCTGTAGGAACATTCCTACACAATCAGTGATACAGATTTTATGTTGGGAAGACCTGTCTGGAACATCAGTGGTGTTGCAGTGAACACATCTGAATCCTGCACCCTGGCTGCAAATGGATGATGGCTCTTTCTGAAGCACCTCCATGGTGTGTGTCTTAAATGTTCATCACTACAAATGGGGCTCTGTAGAACATTCTGACAGTTTCCAAAGAATGCTGCCATTTCTCTCTTAGTGTTTCCACTGAGATCAATTTGCTTTTCAGGCATGTATTTTGGCCTAGAAAGTAGCTAGTAATCTAACTGTCTTTTAAAAATTTTACTCAAAGTAAATGAAGTAAAACAAATTATAAGGGGACTAGAACATCTCTCTTATGAAAAAAGGCTGAGGCACTTAAGTCACAGGCTACTAAAAAAGAAGGCTGTAGGGGGATCTAATCAGTGCTTACAAATAGTGATTGAGTAGCTTCTGATTTGTATAATTCTGACTTTACTGTCCCAAATTAAATTATCTGACTCTTCCTTTATTAACAATATTCAGTTCCCTTTCAGAATGAATTCTTATGCAGTTTCCTTTCTTCTTCCTGTCTCTGATTTTAAATTAATGTTACTGTATCTATAGTGGGAGATATGACCCAGAAATAACTCCATTACTGCCCAGGAGTTCTTGATAAATAATCCTGAAAATGATCCTTTACAGACAGGATTAGATTTCAAATTATATATTCAACCAGGTCATATTACTTAAAAAAAAATACCTAAATTATGATGACATGAACAAGTAGATTACATTTTGAGAAGGTACCTTCAGCACCTCATTGTGATGTACCATGTTCCCTTCAATATGCTGCACAGGATTTAGGCCATGGATCCTAATGATGCTTCCTACAAGTAAAACCCACAGTCTCTCACACAAGAACAGAGACTAATAACCATTTTCTTCACCTGACTGCGTCCTCTAGTACAGAGACAACGGTCCCTTCTTGGAGACTGTAACAGTCTGAGCCAATTCAAAGTATATCAAAGTTATGAATGACATTTTTTAAATAGAACCAGGGAAGTATAATTTTAATCAGCCCCACTTGATTATTCCAGTTGGCACAATGTGTAAAAAGGTATCACAAATTATTTTGAGAGATTAGCCAATTACAGCGAGCCATTTCCAGAGAGGAAATTTAGGGCATCTCCCTAACAGCTTGATTTATACAGCAGTCCATATTTTAGCTTAGCAGCAGATCACTTGGTTGCTTATATAAACTGGGTTTATTTCAGTTGCTTTAAATACAGAAAAATTGCAAATAGGTAAGCAACTCTATGAATAACAGAACCAAGGAGCCTGCTTCCCCATAGATTTGAGTCAGTAATGAAAAAGCACTACTTAGACTCTCTGACTGGGGTCCTTATAGCCATTCTTCTTGCCTGAGTACCCACCTATTTTCCCAAAACTTTAGAAAGAGCAATGTCTTTGACCCCAGTAACCTTGGTGTTTAATTTGGCTGCAATTGGTCAACTCCAAAATTACTGAAAGAAATGTGAAATACATGTGCATACATTTACACAGCTATATATACACACAGAGCATGAACACATAAGGCGTTTAATCAGAAAAACATGTTCTATTAAAACCTGATCTAAACTGCTGTAATTCCATAGCTTTTTCAAGAGTGCTGTTCGCTTCCAGAAGAGCCAACCATCAACAGCTATCCTTCAGTGACAGGGTTTCATGAAGAAAATAGATGATACTCCCTAAGGAATGTAATGTTCTCATTCCTTGGAATGTATTTCTTTTCTTGTATTTCTTAACGAACTTGCTGCTTCCACTTTCCAAAGAAAATCTCCTTTAGTGTGTTATTGCTAAGGTGAAACGTGAATGACAGAAAACCAAGCACTGACCCTTTTCACATCAATGGAAGCACTGACATTTTTGCCCAGCTATTTTAAAGCCTGGACTCTGTAATGCTGTCTGTAACAATGATCACAAATAGAGCGTTGCTCAGTATACTCAAAGACAGTCAATTGAGCAAGAAAAACTGACAATGTTGTCAGAACTTGCTGTTATTTTAATATTTTAAACTGACAGCATTTGAGAACAAACTTGAAAGCTGAAATTTAAATTCACCTGCCTTTCTGTGCCTTAGGCTATGAAATAGGTTCAGACAAACAGCCGACTACAAACAATGTCATGTAGGACTTTGTAATAGAGAACTCATAGTGAGATCACAGCAAATAGAGGTTTACATTAGGAAGACTACACAGACAGCAAGATCTTCCCAACACAGGGATGTTTTGTTAAAAAATATTCTCCTTTCCATGCCTTTATGGTGCAACAATACTCTACACACCTACACAGCATTGATGTCTACCAGGCTGGCTTGGAAGGCAAAGCCAAGCTGACTGCAGAAGTTCTGTCTGATACCATTTATTGCTGATCTTCCCTCTGCAATACTGCCATCACCAGAGGCACAGAGCAGCAGCTGACTCGAAGCTTTAAATTTCCAAGTTTTCTCACAAAGATGACCAACAGCCAATTTCAATATTGATGCTGGTGATGTGACTATGGAATTTCCCCAGAACTGCTCAGCAGAAGGTGGCTGCTATGGAAAGACTTGTCATGGCAAAAGCTCTGCAAGCCAGGATCACGCAGAAAGCCTCGCTGTAGACTCCTGGTCACAAGCTGATGAAGGTCTGTGTTAAAAAATCCATTTTCTTGCTTTCTCTCTCTGTTCTTTCTGGGAGGCTGTCCTACAAGCTCACTTCTCCGCTGCTTAAGCACTTTCCTCAGACTTCCCCATTTAAGAGAAGGCCATTAATCCATTTTTCCTTCTGCTAAGTCCTTTTGTATAAAAAGCTTCTCCTCTCTGATGTTAGCATTACACGCACATTACTACAAACCAATTAGATACTTATCCTGGTTTTGTTTTGACAAAAACACAAACATTTTCATCTCTTCTCAGAAAATAAGCTCTTTTCACTATCTTAATCATCCTAAAAGCTTTTTCTATACTTCTTCATTTCTCTTGAACTCAGGTGACTGGAAGCACACTAGAACTATCACCAACAGTTATATAAGCAGAGTGACCCATAACAGACTTGCAAGGAGCTCAGCTGAAAAATTCCCTTCTAAAGAAAGAGAGGTAAGTTACTTCATCTTTTCCTCCATTTGCTGATTATGAGTAAAACTTGGAAGAGGGTTTAAATTGAAGGATAAAGAACATGCTTATTTGAAATAAGCCCAAGATATTTATGTCTCTTGGAACTATGCATTAATTGTCTTTTCATATGACTTAGACAACTGTTGCCTCTCTCTGCTTCCCATTCATCCATACAAAGCAAACATGATGCATTGCTATTTATTCTTTACATAGTGTTATAAAGCACAGTTGATTCATTTCATGACGCAGGGCTTGAGATATTTAGATTCTATTTGCTTTTCTTAGATTTATGTGACCACACTGCTTGCTTCTCTGCTTTTAGTATGGTTATTAATGTTCTAAAGGTTTTGTTAACGTTCTGTTTCCACTCATTCATTCAAGCTTAAAAACATGTCCTGAAGATAACAGTTTATCAAAACAGTATTTTGTGTTTAAAAAAAAAAAAGAAGAAGTAACTTCTCTCCCCAAAACCAACAACCAAATTTCATAGAAGGAAAACTGAGGGTAGAGATTCCTTTAAAAAAAAAAAGAATTTAAAAATCTGCTATAAAAGCTATAGTTTCCATTGCTGGTTACTAAGAATTTTGGGCTTTATTTTTTTAGCCATGCTAAGGGCACTGCTTAAAATGATTTAAATTGCAGTGCTGAGAACTCAGCCACTCTGAAAATCATGCTCTATATGGGTCAAGTTGGTCATTTTCTCTGAGCAAACGCTTAAGAAAACAGTGGCTTTAAGCAAGCTGGTTCAGACTGAGAATCCACCTCGGCAGAGATGGGAACAGAAGTTGGGTTTTCTGACTGACTGATCAAATGACTCGACTGTGCTATCACCAAGAAAGAGAGTTTTAAAGAATGACTCTGAAAGGTTATTTTCACTGAATTGCTGAGTACATAAAATGTGTCGAAAGAAAGGGTAGAACTTCTTGAAAGGGTTTAGAAATGGTTACATTTATAATCTGTTGTGGTAGGATTTTCAAGTCCAGTGTTCAGCGGAGCTAGACTGACAAATTTATTATAGTTATAAGGCTGAGAAACCTATTAGAAGAAATATAATAGAAGGTACATTATTGTGAAGCTTTAACAGGAACTGAAACAATTCAACAAAAGACTAAATTTGGTAAAGGGGAAAAAGTAATTTATTAAATCTTTCTATAAAATTGACTGACCTTTCTTTAAAAAGAGTGGAGTTTTTGTAAAAAATGAAAAGCTCAACCTTCATAACAACAACCTAGTAAAAGGGTTTATTAGAAACTGGTTTCTTGTGTAAGTTGAGTTATTTTTATTGTCAATAAATGTTGGTGTTATGCAATAAGAGAAGCATTGTTGCCTCCCTAATTTCTCTCAGGGACTGAAGAAACTCATAATAAAAGCATTCAAAATCTAAATTGAAAAAAGAAAAACAGAACACTCCTGCTCAGGTTTGTATGGCAAAAACCAGAGACAGAAACCATGGGCTGAGAGTTCAGTTCATAAAGGAACTGTACTGGAACCGTGAAGGTGGTGTTGGTTCTTCTACCTCTGCTTACAGTAAAAGTCAAACTATTAATATCAGGCATCTTGACAGCCACATAAATTCATATATAAAATTCAAAGTACTTTCTGCTTCTGTATCATCATCATTGCAGAATTACATGATTTTACTGTAAGACCAGATGGTAAAAGCATTACTTATGAGAGACAGAGGTTATAGGCTGGCCAGTACAAGCAGACTGAAATTAAAGATGGTGTCATCATCCCAGAGCAAGTGTGGACACAAAGCTAAATTTCCCATTCAAAGCAGTGAGGAAAAGTATTTGGAAAACTGGATATAAGAAAGGGGTTCTTTACTGTGAGGGTGGTGAGACACTGGAACAGGTTGCCCAGAGAGGTTGTGGATGCCCCCTCCCTGGAAACATTTAAAGCCAGACTGGATGAGGCATTGAGCAACCTTGGTCTAGTGGGAGATGTCCCTCCCCATGGCAGGGGGGTTGGAACTAGATGATCTTGAAGGGCCCTTCCAACCCAAACCATTCCATGATCCTATAACCAACAGTGCCTGCATGTGATTGGATTCACATGAACATTAGCAGACATTGATTTGCTTCTCAGTAAAGTTGCCACAGCTTCCAAGAGGAGCTGTCATGCTCTCTGTCCATGTGGCAGGCAGGATCACTCTTTGAGGATGTCCAGTGAACCTCCATCAGGGTGGGACAGACACTGTGGTTAGGATGACACTGATGAGGTATGTAATTACAGGCAGCAATTTGAGGAGCCATTTTCTCAATTATCTTTCTACAGCCCATAGAGAAAAACAGCTCTGGTCCTTCAGAGAGGCTCCAAATGCTCAGCCTCATGCTCTGCATCACTGTTCAGGAGAACTTATCCCTTCGCACTGGCTGGGGATGGAGCCTGGGAAAATCAGCCTTCCAATGTATAAATCCTCTGGTGTGACTCTCTGCAAGAGCCAAAAGATGTATTTCTATTCCTCTTGTTCTCATGCATCTTCTTGTTGCTCTCAGGTGGAGTGTGCAGGGGAAGAAAGACGTAGTCCACAAAGGTAAGCAAAGTGCTGCTTGCGAGATGAAAGCTCAGTATCCCCATCTGACATACTCCCAACAGGAACTGGGAACAGTGGTTCTCCAAGTGTTTGTTTTCACTGAGTTTCCTGTGCTCAGTTTAGGGAAAATAGACAACAGGAGTTGTTTGAAATAAAGCTGTAATTTACTATCCTAACATGCTGAGAAGCAATTAGATTCAAGCTAATTACTGCAAATAGTTTTTATAATTACTCGTAAAACATTCTACTACCTGTGCATCTGTTAAAGTCAGTGGAGGTCTGTGGAATTTTTTTTTTAATTTTTTTTAGGAGAAGATTTAATGTTATTACCCAAAGGCCAGACTACCAAAATCTTTGAAGAGAAGTAGCTATACCATAGAAGCTACTCTAATGAAAAGCCCCTGTTGGGGCTTGTATCCCCTTGATAATACCGAATGGGTGTATCAGGAAAATGTTTCAAGTACTGCCTAGGCCAGTTTAAATTTCACAGCTACACCTACTACTACCTGGAAAAACTCCTTAGGAACCTAAAAAGATCTTTCTCAAAAGAAAAAAAATCAAATAATTTGTAGCTGAACACTGATTCTCTTGGGTTTGTCCTATTTACCAGAATCACAGAATGTCAGGGATCAGAAGGGACCTCAAGAGATCATCTAGTCCAATTCCCCTGTTGGAGCAGGAACAGCTAGATCAGTTCACACAGGAGCAATTCCAGGTATGTTTTGAATGTTTCCCTAGTAGTGGGCTCCACAACTCTCTGAACAGCCTGTTCCAGTGTTCTGTCACCCTCACTGTGAAAAAGTTTTTCCTCATATTCATGTGGAACCGTCTGTGTTCCAGCTTGCACTCATTGCCCCTTGTCCTATCATGGAGGTCACTGAGAAGAGCCTGGCTTCATCCTCCTGACACTCAACCTTTACATATTTATAAATGTTATTAATGAGGTCACCCCTCAGTCTCCTCTTCTCCAAGCTAAAGATACCCATCTCCCTCAGCCTTTCCTCATAAGGGAGATGCTCCAAGTTTTTATCTCAAGGTATAAAGAAAATATTATCTTCCTTTTATCACAACCATTATTTTTTTCTTTGACATTGGACATTGGAGAATGTTTGGCCTGGCTGGATCCCCAGCTTCATACTGCACTTTCCCAGGCACATGAACCAGTTGGAATTCCACCACCTCTGTACCCCCACACTCACAGCTGTCAGCTCTTCCTCTTTCCATAGGTCTCAGAACTCTTTTGAATTTGGCCAAACCATCTCTAGTTTAGATGACTGGTTCTGCTCTGGCTGGTGGGTGCCTAGCCCATCCCGGTCTGCGCTTTAGGTTCTGGTTCACCTGAAACTAGTGTTCAACCCATCCTGATCTGTTCTTTGGGCTCTTACTACTACAGGGAACTACTGGTAACCCTGAACAGAGACTGGTACAGGACCTGCCAACAGTAGGGGTGAGAGCAACTCCCAGAACATTGGAACGTGAGGAAAAAGAGGAATTAGATGTCCATTTTTGCACTGTCTAGGTTTGCTGCTTTATTAGCTTGTTCCTGCATTGGGAGGCCATTTCCTTGCACAGCTTTGCCTTTTTAGTTTGTTGTAATAGAAAGCAGCTTCATAGGGTTTGTACAGTTGATTCAAATGCTGCAGATCAGTTCTGCAGCTGATGGCAAAAAGCCACCAGAGTCCAAGGTGATGGCTGCTCTTAGACTGTCCTATAGGCCTGGTATATTTTACCAACAGAATCACATAAGAAATATTCATGAACAGATAGACTTTGGACCCTCAGGTGGTTATTAAGCTACTATAGCAATAGAAGTGTACCTACAAAAGGCAAGCAAAGAAAGAAGAGGAGAGAAAAACAAGTAGAAAAAACCTAATATAAGCATTAAAAAAAATGTTTTGAAGTGGTTTCATAAAAAAAAACCCTCTTTCTTTATTGTTTCCCCTTTGAAATACTCCTGTTTTAAAATCCCAATAGATAAAAAACATTCCATTTTTTTTAAACTGACATATGGCAAAAATTGGTACCAGTAAATAAAAGCACATAAAGCTGAATCGCACCATTCTAAATGTGAGTAAAAATGACAAAATAAAATATTATCTATATAAACTATGCACAGGTGTGTAGCATATTACAAGCAAAAAACATATCTTGCAATTATAAGCCTACAGTATTTATTTCACTTGTCTGTAATTACATTTTATACATGTTTGTTTAGTAATATCAATCCAAGACATCATTTTGAGGATATAATTAACTGCATGTTAGAACAGAATGTGTTAGACTGGTTTAGTGCGTTAAGTCTCTGTTAGTTGTGTTTAACTGCCACCTAGTGTTGTAATTCACCAGTTTCGCTCAGAAAACCCCTTAACTCCTACATTTTCAGACTGAAACAGCAGAGTTAAGACAAACTTAAGGTTCCAGTCCCCACGTTCCAGTGCTAAATATAAATCATTAATCCATATTTAGGCAGCCATGCATCACACCATCTCAGCTCTAACTCTTTTACTGCAGCCTGTGGCCAAGCAACAGAGAGACTAGTCTGATGTTAAAATTATAGAATCATAGAATAGTTTGGGTTGGAAGGGACCTTCAAGATCATCAAGTTCCAACCCCCCCTGACATTAGGCAGGGACACCTCCCTCTAGATCAGGTTGCTCAATGCCTTGTCCAGCCTGCTCTTAAACACTTCTAGAGAGGTGGCATCCACAACCTCCCTGGGCAACCTGTTCCAGTGTCTCACCATCCTCAATGTAAAAAATTGCTTTCTTATATCTAGCCTGAATCTCCCCTCTTCCAATTTACATCCATTATTCCTAGTCCTTCCATCACATATCCTATTAAAAAGTCCCACCTCTGCCTTTCTGTAGGCCCCCTTCAGGTACTGAAAAGCTACTGTGAGGTCCCCCCTGAGCCTTCTCTCTACCAGGCTGAACAACCCCAACTCCTTCAGCCCATCCTCATAAGGGATTTGCACTAGCCCTTTAATCATTGCATAATTAGTACAAATGGACAGTAAATAAAGGTTTTTAAATTTCTATATCTGTGATCCAATAGTAAGGTCTCTCAAAAAGAGAAGTATTTAGTGAAGACACATATAAAAACTTTCTTTTTCAGTGAGATGGACTGTAGAAATTAAAACTGGAGGAAGGGGGGGATAACACAATAATCTATAGGGGATGATATGATTTAATGCTGCTGGATTAAGATACACTTTTCCCCACTAAGTGACTCCTGTCTATAAAGCCCTGTTTCTGCAATGGCCATCATCCACTTCTTCGTAAGTGCTTCATAGATACAGGCAACCACCTGCTCAAGATAGCCAGCTACTGGGCAGTTCTGGCTGCTACTTGCAGTTGCTGGCTTTTAAAAAATAGTTTAAAGCTTATATTCTGCACAAGTTGGGAGCCGGTCTAGGTTGGGTTGTTCTTCTAATGAAAAAAGAATGCTGAAAAAACTAATCGTGGAGTTTATAGCTCATTAGCTATAAATGTAGAGAGTGTTTCATCTACTGTCACATAAAACAGTCATTAAGAAATTATAGTTTCCATCCTGTTTCCGCAGCTCTGAACAATTGAATAGTACCTGTAGTTTAACTAAAATGCTCTTTGCATTCTCCCCACAAATGGTACGTATAATGGTTTTTGTAAACCAAACTTCAACTTCTTTTTATTCTTTATGAAATTCACTAAATGCCACAAGAAAGAAGGATCACCAATATTACAGAGAACCAATGCAGTTCAAAGCAGGGTGTGCAAAACACTTGGGCTTTCTGTTAAATTTAGTGAGACCGTAACCATTGGCTTTTCACACCATTACAAAGAGGACGGGCTCTTATTTCTCCATATCATTTATTGGGAAGGCTTGTCTTTAAATCACAAGGCAAGGCAAGAGGGAAGACTTTAAGTACTACTCATCTTGACTGCTGCAACATGCAACAAGCAGTGCTAAGTCAACAAGTACACTAAAGAATTTGTGTTTAATTATATGTTATAAAGTGAATTAATGTTGAATTTGTTGCAAGAATGTAAAATCAGAATGAAAAAAGATGGAAAAGATGAAGAGCTGAAGAATCACAAGGAAGAACTTCTGATCAGCAGGAAGAAAGGCTCATAATGAGATACCTTAAAACATTTTCATCAAAAAATGTTTAGAAAGGGAATGTGGAAGACATTTGAGAGCAGATGCAAATGTGCATAAATCTATCAGGCAAGTATAAAAAAAAAGCTGTATTTGGCTTAGAATTATGTTTTTCTTGGAATGGTCAACACATTTCCACAAAAAAAAAAGGAGATGAACTGTGTTAAATGTATTTTGATGAAAGATTTACTATAAAGGACTAGGGTGGGCCTCAGTAACTTTCCAGCTTTGAGGCCTGGAAGAATCACAGAATGTCAGGGATTGGAAGGGACCTCAAGAGACCATCTAGTCCAATCCCCCTGCCAGAGCAGGAACACCCAGACCAGGTCACACAGGAACATGTCCAGGTGGGGTTTGAATGTTTCCAGAGAAGGAGACTCCATAACTCTCTGAACAGCCTGTTCCAGTGTTCTGTCACCCTCACTGTGAAAAAGATTTTTCTTGGATTTGTGTGGAACTTCCTGTGTTCCAGCTTGCACCCATCACCCCTTGTCCTATCATTGGAGGTCCCTGAGAAGAGCCTGGCTTCATCCTCCTGACACTCAACCTTTACATAGTTATTAATGAGGTCACCCCTCGGTCTCCTCCAAGCTAAAGAGACTCCGCTCCCTCAGCTTGGAGATGACCCAAACTCTCAGTCATACAGAGGGCAAGACTGACAAAGTACACAGAGAATCTGGCTAATATTCACTGCACTTTCCCCGGGTCAAAAATGTATTTCTCTGCCTTGTGCAGGAAAACAACAGCTGCCCCCAGACGCAAGTTCGCCTCACTGGAGAACATGACAAGCTCGCTGAAAAAGCGGACTCGGAAGAAGCAACAGTCAACGCCAACTCAAAGCAATAACTCAATGTCACTCGGAGCGAGTTGTTTTGGGCTGTAAATTCTCTAAAATCCGCACAAAACTACACCAGGAAGGCAAGCGAGCGCTGCGGCTACCACAGACACCTCACACCGCTCGCGTCTCCTCAGCGCTAGAGGCCACGGCGGGAGAGGTCCCGCCAGCCATGATTGGACACCGCCGCCTCTCGCTCCTCCAATCCCCGCGGCGAAGGCGGATCCGACCTCTCCTGCTCCCGCCTACCCGGGGCGCCGCGGGGCCAATGGGCGCCTACAGCGAGTCTCCGTCTTTCCGGCCGTCTCCATGACAGCAGGGAGGGAGGGGGGGATGGGAGAAGGTTAAGGCGTCGTGGGGACCACGGTGGGCGGTTGCTTTCCTTTCCGAAGGCGGCGAGGCTAAAGGTAAACTAGGTCTGCGTATTGAATCGTGGGTTGTTTTTTTTTTTTTCCCCTACCCTGCCTTCTCACCTTTTAATCCTACAGGATGGTACGTTCCGATGGGCTGGTGGAGTCTTCTTCCCCCCACCCCTCCGCACCTTTTCCCTAATGGTAGGGGCTAAGGGCGGCTCCCGCCGGCCCTTGGCAGGCGCTGCGTGTGTCGGCCCCTCTCCCTTCTCGTCAGGGGCTGCCCCGCAGGGTTTCCCCTGTGGACTTCCGAGCAGGCACGGAAGGAGCCTGTGCTTGTCAGTTGGACCCGGTTCTATTTCCCTCCCGCCTTGAAGCGGTCGCTCCTACCGCTTGCTCTCTTGTATATATTTTTCGAAAGCTGAGATTGCTCTTCCTCCCTCCCTCCAGCTTTAATTTCTCCCGTTGCCGGTGAGGGCCTTGCCTGTTGAACTGGGATCTCGCCTCAGGCGGCATAAGGGGAAGAGCACACGGGGACGTGTTCCTTATTAGTAGAAAAGGAAGTTTTAGCCCTCTGTCAGTTGCATAGAGGTATTTTTCAGAGCGTAGTGGAACTTGTATCCCCAGAAAATGGGCTCTCATCAATTTAAAGCACACGTGTAAATATCTTGCTTCGTGTTTAACCTATGGATCTGTTGGCAGAGGGGAGGCCTTCCCTAATTTTCTCACATCTTCATGAGATCTTTTGATTTTCCCACCCTTTAATATTGCGAACATTGAGCTGTTGGAGTAGGTCCTCGGGAGGGCCACAAAGGTGATCAAAGGGCTGGAGCCACTGCCTTATGAAGACAGGCTGAAGGAGTTGGGGTTGTTCAGTCTGGAGAAGAGAAGGCTCAGGGGAGACCTCAATACCTGAAGGGGGCCTACAGAAAAGCTGGGGTAGGACTTTTTAATACGATATGTGATGGAAGGACTAGAAATAATGAATGTAAATTGGAAGAGGGGAGATTCAGGCTAGATAAAAGAAAAAAGTTCTTTACTGTGAGGGTGATGAAACACTGGAACAGGTTGCCCAGAGAGGTTGTGGATGCCCCCTCTCTGGACGTGTTTAAAGCCAGGCTGGACAAGGCACTGAGCAGCCTGACCTAGTGGGAGGTCCCAACACCCCTGACCTATGGGAGGGGGGTTGGAACTTGATGATCTTGAAGGTCCCTTCCAACCCAAAACATTCTATGATTCTATGATAGGGCTTTATCTTTAATAAGACTGATAACAGTAACTTCTGAGGTGAAATAGTAGATTGCAGAACACTCAGTCCTCTGGAAAGTGGTTGTAGGTGGTTGGTTTTCATACAGTGAGCAGTTGGTTTCCTTCATATGTCAAAAAAAAACTAAGATGGAAACAATTTAAGCTGTATATCCCATCATGTACTATGTTGCACTGTTGAAGAGCTGAGCTCAAGTAGTTTTCACTTGATTTTTTCAAGTGCTCCAGCTTAAGTCATTTCTGTACTTAAACATGGATTCTTATGAGCAGGAGTTGTATCTCTGAAATAAGTTATAAACAGCTATAAATTATACTTGCACATATAGCTTTGTGTGCAAATACATAGTTCCCAAGGGGGTTGTAAGCATCTGGAACTCGAGAAAACTTTATGTGAAATATGTAACTTGAAAGTGATATTTTTTTAGTTCTCTCACAAGTTATCAGAATATGGCAAGATTTTCCTAAAATTTGACTATTGGTGTGAATGTGCTTAAAGCACTATGTAACAATGTTTTGTACTGAATGTTAATGATTATAAGCAGGTTTTACATAGATAGACAATACATAAATACCATCATGCAACTTTTTAGCATGGAATTGTTTCATATTGGAAAGTGTATGCTCATGTATGTTTTTCAGGGATTTTAATTTCAGTTGGTTTTCCTTTAACGCAGTGATAAAGCTGGGGCAAACCACGGGAAATGTCCTCCTACCTGGCTCAGGAGGTTCACCTCGCTAGAAGACACGAAGAGATGTAAGTAGCTGTTGCAGTGCTTCAGCCCTATGTTGAAGCAGTTTGTGTTGTGATCCTGCCAGTCCTCTCCCACTGCACACAACCGTCCTGTAAATAGTAAATCTGAGCTCTTTACAGAGCACAGTGGTATTTCATCAAGGGGCTTGTGTTCCAGGAGGTGGCACTCTTCCTTCATGAACTATTTGACATAGCATCCTTGATTACCGTTAAGTGATTTCAGGTTTGCTAGGGTTTCGACTTCCAATGGTGGTACTGCTTTAAGTTCTCCTTTGTTAACCTCCTGTCACCGCTAAATTCCTATTTGGGGAAAGTAATTGGATTCTCTCACTCCATGCCTCAATTACAGAATTGCTTCTTTGTTGCCCTGTAAACTCAGTTTGTGAAGCAAATACAGTAATGTTTCAGGAAAATCTGCTTTTCTTGTAACAGCTAGTACTTGCCAAAGAGCAAGAGTGGTACAGTTTGAGTCACCCCAACCCACCCTGCCTCTCCTCTTCTGGGAGATTCAGTGCTTCTAAGCACCTTAGCATATGAGGACTTCTGCTTGCAACGTTGTAACTTCGTACAAACACAGCAGGTGGTGGCTGCCTGTACCTTTTCCCTCCCCCAGCACACCCACCCTACAGCCGGCTTAATTAGCCCCCGAGTTTGGAGAAAAGTGGGTAAGGTAAAAAGGTTATTTGCTAGCTCCTGAGCAAAATGTTCTACCCATTTAGCAAAATGTTTTCCTTTGTAGACTGGCTCAGAGATCAGAGCTGCTACAGCAGATGGAGACTTATCTAGGAGACAAAAAGACTAAAAAGACATGGCAAACTCAGGCAGCCGATGCAGCTCGTAAAAGGAATGAAGCACTTCTAAATGTAAGTTTCTGCAACTACCAGGAACTGCGCTGAAATGTCACAGTTATGAAGCTTGAAGAGTTTTTTTAAAGTGTTTGCTATATGGTTATCATTTGAATTCTCTTATATATGGTTTGCTCTTCTGGAACTTTACCAAAAGCATTAAACGACAAGAGTTTATTTTCTGGTGGCATCACTCCCTATTTCCCATGCCCTTCTTATATGAGCCTCGTGGTGGCAGCTGCTACTATCTTCTTTTTATCTCTTTTATGAAGTACATAGAGAGATGCAACACATAGTATATTACATGTCTGCCTGGGAGAGCTTAGTCTGACAAGGCTCACAGCACCTTTATGCTTTGATTTGAGATACAGGGTTATGTTTAGGAAAAGGGCTGACCAACCTACAGTGCTTTTAGTCAACAGGGCAAGAACTAGTCTCCCACTGTAGTTGTGGAAAGCTGTGGAAGAACTTCTTGGTTTAATGTTTTTCATGAAGAGGTGTAGAATAACTTCAAGAATCTGACTTGTGAGTTTGTGAAAGCACTGGTAGGTTTTTCTGGCTCCCCAAAGATGATGTAGTTAATAATGTTAATAGCTGTTCTACATACCTGTTGTCATAATTATGTAAGATGCTCTAAAGGTAAATTCAGGAGGTATTAGAGCAGCTAAAAAGATCTAGGCTGGGTGACAGGGACTGGAATGCTGAAGCCTCTTCCGCAACCTCTAGCTTAGACATCTGAATTTGAAGAGATTGCACTTGGCTGATGACATGAGGGTGCATTTGGAAAACATTTGTCAGTTGTTTAGCAAATGGCCCAAAACCATTTCCCTCTTGCATTTTTTTTAAACTTTCACTTATTAAGGGTCCACATTGCATGCATTATGCTTGCTGAAACAGTAATTTTCATTCTAGAAAATTACCAGATTAATTTGCATCACTGAAAATATTTTCCTTTGTCACAGAGAGCCCGATCAGGATTTAAAATGTTCACATTTTAGATGGCCTTTTTTGTATTTAAATGGAAGGTGTATTCAGGGAGTGGCAGACAAGGCAGAATAGTTATTCAGGGCTGCCTTCTTAACTACTTTGTGCAAGGAAGGTTTATACAACTTGGATTCTGGTAAACTGGTGCATTCTGGGCTGGAGCAATCAAACTGCTCTGTAGTGGGTATATACAACTATAGGTGCTTCAGAAAGGGGCTGGGGAGAGGTGGGTGGTTTAAGCTCCATTGACTTTGTAATTTCAGCATCATGACTCTCATTTTCCATATCCGTTTTATAATGCATTTTAATTTCATACATATATTCTTTAATCAATTATTTCTATTTGTAAATAGATTTTCATTTAACATATACAGGCGACCTTAGTCAATGCAGGGTATATTTCTGTATGCTGAAAGCTTGTTGTATTGGAAATGTTAACAATAGCTCAGACATATACAGAGTGTAAATATTTTTGCAGTTAAACAGATATTTGCCATCTTCTGTCACATCCTCAAAATTGTTCCTTTCAAGTGTCAAAAATGTTGGTGTTTGTACGGAAAAAAGCAAAAACATATGTATCAAAACAAATTCTGTTGCAGGATAAAGTAGCATAAATCAGTTTAAATCTATTAATTTTATACTAGCTTTTACAGGCATGCACTCCTGCAGATGCTTTCTGATAACAGAAGAAAACAGGAAAAAAAAATCTATGCAGAATAATATATGAGAAGCTTGAAAACAAGACTGATTAATGTGCCAGCTTCAGAATATTGTTCCTGATACCAGGCACTGTACATTTCACAGTTACCATGTGGAGAGTTGTTGATTTGGCCTACTCAAAAATACATGGACATGATGAAGTGTTATTTTTTTATTTGCATTTCTGCTTTTCTGCGGGTAAGCAAAATCAGTTGTTTTCAGTGTGTGATCATAGCAAAAGGCATTTTTCTTTCTCTGTGCTAGTTGGTATTTATGCACAGGAAAGCATTTCAAAATTTATTTATTTACTAATCAGTAGGAAGCAAAGAACTAAACATTTTTTTAAATTGAAATTTTAACATTATAAGCACTTGTTCAGCATTTTAACATAATTACCATAGTATCTTCCTTGATGTCTGTAGAGGGAGGCTGCAGATTAGAGAAATCCATATAATTTGGTATTTTCATAATGTCATTGTAATGGAAGGAGAAATTAGACTAGTATTTATAGTCTCATTTATGACATTTGTTGGTAATGTTTCTTGTGTTTAGAAATATGTTTTGCTGTGCAACAGCTTATAATGTGGAATAGGAAACAAAGAATATATTATATAGTAGTTGGTATTGGGGAGCTAATATAGACCAGATTTGCGTTCTTTCACAGGCCTATAATTCTAGAATTATTTAAGTGGGATTCTGCCAGACTGATATCAATATAAGTGACAGCTGAATTTTGTCCCCTAAAAGTGATGCATGTGTCATGCATTCCATTTTACCTCTGGGGAAGGGTCTTGAATTGTTTTCATTCCAGTCCTTGTGGTTTTAGGGGAAGTGTTGTAAGATGCTCTCTTTTTTGAGTCCTGTAATATATATTACATTTGCTGCTTTTTTCTAAAGAAGTTTATGCTGCTGATGTATTTATTCTTATGTTGATGATGGGGATTTCTTTTTTCCTACAAGGCTTGCTAGTTGTATAGATACACAAAAAGTGCCATCGAATCTTTGACTATTTACAGTTATTTTCTAAAGCAAACTACACCTTCCAGCAAAAATTTCTTTCACTGTCTGTCATTAAATCAGAATTCTGAATGACAATAGACTGCACAACATACAAACTAGAGTGAGCAACGAAAAGACACATCCAATATCTAGGCTATGCCAAAGTGACCTTCTCTGCTAAACATATATGCACAACTGCTGTCTCCTTTCTTGCCTGAAAGACACTCATTTCCTATCACCGTAAACATTCCAGTGACTTAGCTGAGTATATAAGGAAATAATGAACTTGGCTGGTGTTCTTCCTTCCTGTCAAAATTCCTACAGGAATTAGGAAGAAGGAATCATAAAGGAGGAAATTCCTATGGAAATCTATTAAGTGAATGGTAGTGATTGTTTCCATTTTTTCAGTATGGTGATAACTTTTCCAGACTTGGTCTGAGAAATAGTGATATGAGTTGCATTTGTGGTATATCTGTTCTAAGTCCATGCAACAGAGGAATTACTTGCTTAGGTTAGTTAAGTTTATATTGTGATATTGTGACTTCATGTGGCTCCCATCTTTGCACATTCTTCCCCCTTGTATTTATTCCTCGTTAGTCTTTTCTCACCTGAGAAGGGGCAGCCACTTGCTACTTAAAAGCATAAATCTGAGACTTAGTTTGCTCTTTCTCACGCATCCTTTAGCTTCCTACAAGGTTTAGCACTTTGCTGTAGAAAAGAGAGAACAGTTTTGCTTAGAGTTCGTTTGCACAAGAGCATACATTCATGCTGTAAAAGGAATTAATAAAGTAGAATTAGATTAACACTGTAAATTGAATGAACTGAATGTATCACTAAGTTGAATTTCACCTAACATTACGGCTGGTTTTGCTTTAATTAATCATGCTCTACTGAATTTGAGTCATATTTTTCAAACTAATTTTGAGCTCAGTTTACTTATTGATATATTCAGATTGGCTAATATTCAATACCAGTAGTTTGTGTTTGGTCTCTCTTGTGGATATGCTCCTCCAGAATCTCACTCTTCTTTTCAGCGGCAGTGGTGGTGAATATTTGGGAAGTCCCTTTGGGGAATTTCCTCTCTCATTTAGTTTTGCTGTTGTACTCTTCACACCCGCTCTCTGCTCCCAACTCTGCCATCTGCTACACTTTCTTTCCCCCTCCACTCTGTTCAGCTTTGGCTTCTTCACACCCCACTCCCACGTCCCTTTCTGTCTCTCTTCATCTGCCCACCACTCAATCTCTTCAATGTTTGGGTATGGAACTAAGCCCACAAGAACGGGTCAGAACTTTAAAGGGGGAGGGTGGTTAGTTTGGGGGGATGTTTTGATTTGTTTGTTGATGTTGTTTTTCAGTTGTTTCTTTTTTTAAAAAAATTATTTGGGCTTCTGGGAACCTAGCACACATCCACTGGACAAGCAGAAACATAAATACTGATTTTCTTAAATTTAATTTTTTTTTTTTAGTAAAAAAAGCTATGTGAGGTGCATTGTCATCCAAGTTTGTCTGGTGAACAGCTTGCTGCAGCTCTACATTTTTGTGCACATGTTATGCATGCATATTAGCAAGTCATCTTTGTCTTGAGGAGTAAAGATCTTGCACATAATTTGCCTCGTTACTTTACAGTTACAGTAGCTAGAACACATACTTCAGTCTTCATACAGCACAGAGAAAAGCATTCTGTTCCCCCACCATTTTTCTAAGTTTTAGAGAAGATAATTTAACTGTAATACAGTTCCTGATGTCCAGAAAGAATAATGATATTTTGCAGCAACTGTCTTATGTGGTCATAAAATTTATTTTTATATCAAAAATGTACAGCAAATATATTTAGAAACTGTAGGATGTTAGCCTTACTAATGCATGTTGGGTTTCAAACTGACTTAACAGAAAGATTTGAACTTCAGTGTTATTATTTGAATGCTGTTTAACTGTAATGAGTTTCTTTAATTACATGTCTTCATGTGAGTGTGCATTTTCCTTTTAATGTTCTCGGTGTTTGTTTTTAAAATGTACTTTGCCTGTGTTTTAGGATATAGAAGCAGCAGAAAAAAAGCTGCGAGAAAGAATGTATTTACTTCCACATCCTGACACTGTTAAGTTAGAAGTAAGTCCTAGAACTCTGTTTTTTCATTTGCTGTTTACCAAATATTTTGCCTTTTTTTTCCCCCCTGAAGCATGTTCTTAAAGTGAAAATAATTGATTTTAAAATCCAGTGACTGGTATAGCCAAAGGCCTGTGTACTGTGTAGCAAGCTGGACCTAAATTCTGGGGCAAGGTTCCTAGATTCTGGTGCATTCTGGTGGAAATATTTAGCAGCATTCAATTCTATATAAACTACTGTTTAAAAATTAAGTCAGATATAAAAATGAACATTGTGAACACCACGAGATTGCTGTGTTTATGTCAGATCTATTTAGTTTGTTTTACAGAGTCATCCCATGTTCAGTTTGCCGCAGACTGTCATTTTTAGATTTCAGGGTCAATAGTTCATCAGCATAAGCTGAGAAATTTTTGCTTTATTTTATGGTTGTTTGAAAACTTTTGAAAAGTACTACAGTAGGAATACTTGATTTTTACTGCTGTAAATGAGTGAATGATGAGAATAGAAAGAGTCCCGAGAGCAGGAACTGGAGCACAGCCTTTCCTGTGCAAACTAAACATCTGAACCAGAAGGTCACTAACTCAGATTCTCCCTTTTTGATTGCACCAGTGCTTTGTGTGTTCTTCATTGTATAGTGGCTTAGTTTCTCCAGACACAGTAGCACAGTGTCCCACACGAGTTTGTGTGCTAGGGCACAGTCAAAGGAGGGGAAGGGTATAGAGTTTAGCACTGTCAGCATGTGAAGAGAGGTGTATTTTACATGAGTTTCACACCTGCTAGGCAAGTGTTGTAATGCTTAGGCTATTGCTTAAATGAGAGTCATCACTTCTTGTTCTGGTTACTGTGTAAAGTTTTTGTTTGACGTTGCATTTTGTAAATAACCTCTTCCCAGCACTGTGATGGGATTGCACATTGACTAAGTCCATTCAGTCATTTAAAAAATAAAAATACCTGGTTTTAGAGATTTTGGGCAACTGGGCACATTTTTTCCTAGATACCTGTACATCTTGAGTTATGCTAAGAAAGATGCTGGGCTACTAATATTGAACCTATTCTGACTGCTCAGAATCAGCTTTAGACTCTGGATTTTCAAGGCACCTCTAGGGTTGCTTGGAACCATTTTGGACTCCATTTCCCTCTGCCTTCTGATAGGGGTGATGCCACTTGTGGCATGGACCACGAAGTCCAGTCTGCACACCAACTGGAGAGTGCAGAGTGATTACTTATGGCTGCAGAGATGTCTACACACTGCAGCAGCAGTGGAATTTTAGAGAGAAGAGAGATACTATTTGAAGAAGAAGATCCTATTTCAGCTTTTTTTTTATACTTCTAGAGAAGAGCGCTATAAATAGTGGAAGAAGAAAACTTTCTTTCATGCTACAAAATTCTTGTACGTGCTTTGTTCCAAAACACTTCTGAGCATATTTCACTCAGCCATATATGTGTCTGTATTAATATACTCTGAAAGTTATGGCTATAATGGATCCCCAGCTTGCTAAGTCGGAGTAGTTTTGTGTGACAGCACATATGCTTGTCAAAAAAGATTCTTTGAGTAAATCTGTTGAAGAAAATATTTTTGTAAATCTGCATGAGCCATAGTTATATCTGAGTTAGATGTAAGGATCAGAATGATTAGCCAGGAATCTAATACTCTGCAGGGAGTTGTTCAGTTTTGTACTACGCTTCTCCTACATTATACGCTTAAACAAGTAAAGAAAAAAAAAAAAGTCTCAACACATATGTGCCATAAATGTTTTCTGCTACAAAATTACTTTTTTCTGAATGGATGTCAACTATGAATACTTATGTTGGTGGATGGGTTAAAGTGTTGGGTTTAATATAGTACATTGGTAACATACCTTGATGGAAAATGAATTTTAAGTGACAATTTTCTTCAGAATCCCACAAACATTAGAGTTGTCCTCAGGACACCATTGCAGAAATGATGAATAGCATTTCTATTCCACAGATTAAAAAGAAGTTAAATTCCTTACTCAGAGGCACAGGGTAATGCAGAGAAAGGTTTAGATAATCCACAGTGGTTTTCCTAGACAACAGGATAATTATAATTTTTAAGATTTTTGATCCAAATACTGGAACTGATTATTTCATCAGTGATTATCATATCTAAAATTTTAGCCAAATATTTTAAACTGGTTCACTGCAGACTTTTATAGGATCACCAATCTATATAGCACTGTTTGTTTACAATGTTGAACTTTTTTATTTTTCTTCACTTCAAAATTAAATTGCATGAACATCTCTACTTCAATATAACAGCTGCTTTTGGAAAAGTTTTTTATTATGGAAATATTTTATGAAAGGTACTGTGAGGAATTAAGCTAGTTTATTGCTCACCACAAGAGGGCACATTCAGTCACTTCACAGTTTATGCAGCAGAATGAAATATTTCCAAGCTGGTGTTTTGTATCATACAAGAGATTTGAAATTTCATCCTTCACTTGTAAGGCAAGATTTAATAATCCATTGGATATCTGTATTGCTTTTAAACAAACTGATGTAGATTTTGAAATTAAGTTTCTTTTTTTTCTTATATCTTTCTCAGACTCTCTATTGGGCATCAATAGAAGAATCTCTTCCCAAGTGGGAAGAGTTTCTTTTAGGAAGAGCTGAAGTTCCTATTGGTTTTACGAAAATGAAAACTACAAAACAGTACATAAGCTGTCCTGAAGAAGAACATTCACAAAAAGAAACACTCTAGATTCATTTTGGTTTGTAATATTTAGCTTAAGCAGACAAGATCATCCAAATCAGGCAATGGAATATCATGCCATCAAATCATCATGTAAATTATTTAACTGAAAGTGAACTATATTGGATAATTTGCTTCCATTGTTGCATTGTGTACAATTCTTTATTCTGTATTAGAGAAACAATGTTCAAAGGGGCTTTTAGGATCAAAAGTGAAAAACACCCATGTATAGAACCCACCAAGGCAGTTGCTTTTTCAGTCTGAGAAGAATTCTAGGTTATTTTTAATCCTCTGCTTCTACATGTAAGTGTGATAAG
The DNA here is from genome assembly GCA_013400935.1 of Turnix velox. Classification (NCBI taxonomy): domain Eukaryota; kingdom Metazoa; phylum Chordata; class Aves; order Charadriiformes; family Turnicidae; genus Turnix; species Turnix velox. The sequence continues at coordinate 181,611 of VZTY01023048.1, read as the reverse complement.
TAGAGACAGACTTAGGCATTATCTCTTTTCACTCGGTGTCTTCATCTGTGCTGTGTGTCTCTTTGCGGATGAGGAAGAAAGGAATTTACAGTTAACAAGAAAGGCTGGTTGTTCACACCAGAGTAGCCCAGGTTTAGCACCAGAAACCTGTGTAAAAAAAACTTCATGAGAGCAGTTGGAAAGAAACATCTTGAATTTCTGCATCTTGTTTTCCCTGACTTTTGTCATTGCTGCTTTCATTGCCCCTACACCTCACTCCAGTAACAACTGCTGTTTTTAGCAACCTTCTGCTCCCTGCTTTTCTGTATTTGCTGTCTAATGGGTGGGTAAAGACAAGAAAAACTGGTAAAGATGAAAAAACGATGTTTTTGCTCCTTCTAGTCTGCTTTTAATGCTATTTTATTTACATAGATATAATATACAAGTGAAAACTTTGCTCAGGCATGGAAAGTTTGAAAGAAACAAACTGGAAGGTAGCTGGCTGTGGCTGTCCAAGAGCCAAACATATATAGAAGTTGAGGACAAAAGATTCTAATTTTCACCCATTGAAAGGTTCCCCTGCTTCCTCCTACAGAGGTGCAGATTTAGTGAATTTTGATTATGCAGAGGGATAACTCAGTATGAGAATTTCACTGCTCTAGTGCAGTGCTTTTTAAAGTACGGGTTCAGTGAAAGATCCTCCAAGGTGTGTGACTTAGCCTGCAGAAATGTCATCCTTCCTGAGCAAAGAAAGCCTAGAAAAAAAAATAGTTCTTTTTTTCAATAATAGAACCTGGATCTGAGTTAATATATTGTTAAAATTTGATCTCATACAACAACAAACTTCCACCTCCAACCTGAAAGTAGGAGGAAAAAATACTACCTCTGCCAATGTTTGAGGATATGAAACTGTAATTATTACGTATCTTGCTAGTGAACTGATCTATGCATCTTGGTGTTACATAGAGATATATTGTTTAATAGTAGGAATGTTTTAATGACTTTTATTCAAACTGAGGTACTTTTTTGCAACATTTCTCATAAATGTTCTGTCTGCTTTGGATCTCTGTGGCACTAAAAGCTTGTGTTCATTTAGTTAATTAGAGTTAAGTTATTCACTGATTACCTGTTGGTAGGGAGTTTATGGTCCTGTCAGACCTAGAGAGCTCACTTCTAGCTGAAAGCTACAGGAATCTGAGTGTTCTTGAAGTACCAATTTCCAGTTCTCCCTGAAAATCAGGGACTCGGTTTTGTCTGAATTTAAATTAGCTGAAGAATCGCAGACACAATGAAATCAAAACTTCAGCTGCAATATGAAATTGTTGTATCTTTTCAACAAGAATACTAAGAGTTCATTTAAAACTTTTTCTATTGAAGTGTCCATTAAACTGATAAGTTTTTACAGAAACTGCCATCTTAGAAGTATCCTGTTGAGTGGGTGTTGGTGTTTGTAACAATAACGTTGTTTTCATAATATGTGATGGCAGATTAGCACGCTTCTCTGCAGTGTTGTTAACAGTTGTAATTAAGGAATAAACAGTAAAGGGTGTCAGTCCGATGACAATTTCATCTATAGTGTCACAATACAAAATGTCACAAAATATTAGAACTGTTATATAACTACAAAAATATCAAATTAGGCTTTCATCTTACAAGCAGAGAGATTTTTAAAAAAAAAAAAAAAAACCTGGCATAGAGAGCATTGCAATTTTATACCTACTCAGTGTTCTGTCACAAAGACAACTTGGTAATATTTTCTTCTGTAAGATCACAATGTGGTTCTCAATCTGATTTAGCGGGAATGTGTGTGGATGTTGGAATTGCAGAGCTCATGTTTAAAAAGAAAATAATTGGTCCCAGTTCAGCAGACAAGGAAAAAGCTATTAGACACCATAGCCGAAATGAAGGGATGGGTGAGCAGTTAGTTGCTAACAAAGACTAGGATTCATCCTGGCCTTTGCATACAGAGGGGAATCACTTAAACTAAAATCTGGGCCCCTAAGTGTGAATAATCTGGGTCTTTATCTCTTTGGACTCCGCCTAACCGCTGGGACACAATGCGGATGCTCACTATCTCCTTACCCCCCCTTGATTTCCCATGGAAGGAAAGCTGAGCGTGTGGACTATGAGGGCATGGCAGGGTGAGGATTTGGGAATGTGCTGTGAAAGGCACCTACAAGAGTGCCGGAGTAGTTTCTGTGCAGCAGTTAGCTGCTTGACTTCTATGTTCCTAATTATTTTTGCTGTTGAGGCAAAGAGATTAAGATTAAAATTAAATTATTTTTCAAAGAAGGAAATTGGTCTTTTTTTTATTTTTTCCCACAGCGTAGCTTTAGAAGCAATAGTTAGTTAACATAGGGAAGATTATATAGGAACATATCCAGGAAAGGAAAAAAATACGAGAAACATTTAAAGCAGGGGTGTGACTAGGTGAGTGGTCTCAAAGACGAGAACCTGTGGTCTTACATGAATGTGGAGCCCAGCAGCAGGGGCAAGGAGGGACATCGTGGGGACATTAAGGTACAGGAGTGAGTGTTTTTGGCACAGACTCAGGGGCAGGCAGTGGCAGGGAACATAATTATGTGGGATCTCTTGTTAGATTTGCTGAGAGCACAGTTTTTACTATGGCTGAGCTCATTTGTCATTTGCGTTTCTACAGCTGCAAATTTGAGAAAGCAAATGTTAGTTAAGCTTAAGTGTTCAAAAGCCCAAATTTTGAATTTATTTTTTTAAATCCCTCAAACTGATTGGTACCAATAGAGTTTAATGTCAGCTTGAGATCTTGAAAGGGGATTCTTCAACAAGTCAAAGCTCTTGCTTCAAATCTGGTGATTTTATGTAGTTAGCCCCTATCTCATCCCAAGCTTTTCTTGTATTTAAATTATATGTATATATATCTTACATTATATATATAGAGATTATATAATTGCCTTCCCATATTGGGAAATATTTTTTCCCCCTGAGAACACAACCCACAACTCTGCATTCTGGACTTGCTGCTCTCCCTTTTGTGCTAAAATATATGTGTATAGAAGCTGCAATGGTCCTAGGAGCTACTTCTGCTTTTCCAGTGGGTGGGAGAAAGCAATTAAGATGAGCAATAAGGAAAACCAAAGGTTTTTTTCTCTTTGTAAGTTAATCTCAGAGTGCTTTACAAGAAGAAATAATTAATCATCCCTTTTTTAGGCTCATGCACAGATGAGTAACCACAGAAGTAACCCAGGAGCACAGCCTGTTCACCCATCTTGTCACCTCTGCCATTGCATTCCTGAGCTTTTTCCTTTCTCAGTTATTCTGGCTGTGGGGGCAGCAGCAGAAGGCATGTTAGTTTTGCCTAGGATAAGAAATTTCTTACTCTGCAGAGTCTTGCCCAATCCTATTAATTTCATTTGAAAGTACATATTAAATAATAAAGATGGTTCAGACATGTGATGTTTGAAACTTCCTATGGTATCCTCTTGATAGTAGTTACTCAGGGTCATGTTTTCATAGAAGTTGGGAGCTAGATTTTGGGTTTAGCTTCTAGTTCTTCATTCCTGTCTTGTCAGGGATGTATTTGCTCATCTTGAGCTTGTTGATACTGAGAAAGAGGAAAAGCAAATTTGAAGTGGAATGTACTTTGAGAGGTTATATCTGAAAGAAAACATTATTTACTCCCTAATGGTAATTTTCATAATATTTTAATAGTTGTGCTCAGATACTGCATGACCTTAAATATCCCCCCAAATGCAAGCTGTTTTAACATATTTGTAATGCTAAGGTCTTCATTACTGTAATATTCTGTTTGCTCAAGGATTATAATCCATAGATAGAATGTGTTGCCTGAATAAAGCTTTGATCCTGTACTCCCTGCCTCTTGAATTTGAGTGTAATTGCACACACCAGTTGGATGTAAATTGTTGGCTGCCACAGCCAAGTGCATGGACAGTGATTATGCCAGTGGTAAATACTTTGCTGAGGTCTGGTTTTTATTCTCCTCGTTTTTCCTCTGACACTGATCTGGAACATTAATCTGAGGAGTGAGGATGAGAATCTCAGAAGTTCACTGCTGAAAAATCCAAATGCCATGAATCCCACATCGATTATTTGTGTTCTCCCTATTGTTTGACAGTAGCTGTGGCTGAATTATGCCAGTTACTTCATCCCAAGCCTAGGGATAGAGATACTTAAACCCTGGCGAAGGAAACAGGTAGAAAGAACAGTTCTTTAGCACATCCTCCTGCTGCGTGCAGCTCTTTGTCTTTGCCATAAATAGGGTGATTTAATTTAGGAATTTGCTGCTCCTTTTAAACACAATTCTGGAAAATGCCCTAAATTGTACCTGCTGTGTGTGGAGTCTCCAGTTGTATCTTGTTCATTTGAGTTACTTTGCATGTTTTCTGCGCTCACAGATAGGAAGTCTGCTCGCTCCTTCCCGTGAGTTTTATCACTAGTGATGATGATCTTAAAAATAAACGTGTGGTGTTCTTTCTCCTTACTCTCAGTCGTATCACCTACCAAAAATCCCTAATAGGCAACAAAATAGCGTGAGACGCTATTTACATCACACTTTTGAAACAGATTCAAGCAGAACCAGCTGCCGTAAGATTATTTTAACAAATATATCGCGAATTAATAAAAGGATTTTTTTTTTTAGCTAAATTACAGTATCCTTGACTGATTACATAGCTTGATGCCGGAGCAAATTAGTACCTGCCTCACAGCGGTGTTGGGAAAATGCAGTTTTCCAGGCTGGCGTTTCTTTACCCATTCTCTTGGTGTGCGCTCCCGAGTGCTCCATTCACGGGGCTCTCTCTTAACTGTTGCTTAATAGAAGCTTCCGGAGGAGAATTTTGCTGGAGCAGCCGCAGCCCTGCTCAGCTCTTCCCCGAGGGAAGCCCCGGCCTTGGGGAACGGAGAAACGAGCAGGGGGTGGGACAAATATCCCCCAGCAATTTCCCGTCGTCTCCAAGTGCGAAATGAGATGGGTTTAGCCGAGGGGAAGGGCTGGGGGGGAGAAAGGACAAGCGGGTGTCTCGGGGGCGGTGGGGCTGCCGGGGACGCGAAGCACCGTGTCCTCCGGGCAGCGGTTCCGATACCTTGGAAACATTCGTAATAATAACCGTAAGGGTGAAAAAGAAATGTCCATAAATCCATAGGGGAGGAAATGGTGTATCTAAACGGAGCTGTCTCATCCCCCCTGTCATCCGTGACCGGTGTTTAGAAAGAGCTTAAACGCAGCCAGTTTAGACTATTTCTCGGACGTTTCCTTGTATTAAGTTTCTGAGCGCGCTTCTTTCCCTTCCTCTATAATCAGCTTTCTTTTGCTGGATTCATTCAGTGGTGCTCTAATCCAATGTTGGTAATATCTCGATTCATTAACATAATGAATCAGAAGGAAGAGGCTGATTATAAATCAGAAAGCTTCTATTTCTGTGAAATATCTTGGCAACTGGCAGCAGAGAGGAGCGGGAGGACCAAAGAGTTAGCGGGACTTTGGGAAGGCGGTTGCGGCCGGTCCCAGGTGCTCTCTGGGCCATTGAAACCCCTGGGCCCTTCACAAGAAAATCCTGCCCATCGCAGCGAGGCGATTTGGGGAAGTAATTTGGCTCTCCATCATCCAAGCGGCTCAGAGCGCCCATCCCCGTTGGGTTTGGGCGAGTGTTTTGCTTCTGGGGCAGAGTCCCGCTTTACCACCGCAGCGGCCCGGTTTAGTTGCACCCCCTGCGGGTTGGGGCGGACCGGGTGGGGCCGGGGGTGTCCCCGAAGGCCCGGCGAGGAGCCAGAAGAGGCGAAGCCGCGGTGCTGCGGGTCCGGCGAGGTGCCTGGTCCCTGTCCCGTCGGCGGGGCGGACTTCAAAGCCCCTGGCCCGGATCGCTTTTGAAGTCACGCATTAACCCGTGTCTTCTGCAAATGCAAACGACAGCAAAGATGAAAATATTTGCAGAATAAAGTCAAATTTGGTGTTTTTGCAGATTTATAAACTCCAGGACAACGCCTTTTTTCTTTGCTCCTTGTTTGACAGTGTTTTGTCCCCATCTCCCCTGGGGACAACAAGGGTTTTCCCTGCCTAAAGACGCTGCTACCGAAAACACTTTAAATCAAATTTTAACGAATTTTTAGAGCACCGGTAACTTTCAGCACCCGCACTGAAACCTTTCAGCCGAGGGAAGCCCTGGGTATCACAGGGTATCCCTGCAATCCAGCTGACAAAAAAGGAGTGGAGAAGTCCAAATACCTCCCTTTTTTTTAATTGAAGACACGTGTTGGGCTCACCTGTCTTATTCAGTGAGTTAAGCAATTGATAGCTGAGGGGTGGGGGTAGTAATGAGAGTGAGGTGAAGGTGGTGGGCAGGGGTCATATAGAGTCAGGGAGAGTGATGAAGGTGACAGGTAAGAGGGTTTTTTCCTCTCTTTTTTGTATTTTTGTTGAAAACCTGGTGTTGGCGTTGAGTGTGGACCTGCAACACTGAAGCTGCCTTGGAGTGTTGTAGGGCTGGTGGCTCAGGAAGAGGTGCGTGTGTGTGGGGTGGCAGCAAGAGGAATAGGTGGTCAAGTAGCTTGGGATGGAGCTAGCTGCGGTGTGAGCTCTGGTCTCAGGAGAGGAAGGATATGAGATGGCCGTGTCCCAACCTGTCCCTTTGGCCCATGTCATGTTGTTTGCCGGCTCGACCTGCCCAGTCTCAGGTCAACTTGTCCCCTCACTGAACCATCCATGTGTGGCCTCTGTGGCAGAGAGGTAGTGTCTATGTTGGGACCTACCTATCTGTGTTCTCCTCTGCTCCCTTTCTCTCTGTGGAGCCCTGGCACAGGTGGCAGCGCAGCCCCTGGCTCTCAGGGAATTGTCTGGATGTTCGGGGCCAAAATGTGGAAGGGTAGAAGGGGGCTGAGGAGAGAGGTGTTGAATGCTGGGTAAGGGGCACAGGGTCTGAAAGAGACCCTGGAGGGCCCCGAGGAAGCCCTTCCGAGGAGGTACCCTCATGTATGACACATAAGGTGAGCTTGCACACTCGAGGCCCGATGGGGTGACTTAAAGTTAATGCAAACAGTCTGGTAAAACAGCTTAAAGCAGGAGGAGTCCAAGTCCTTGTGGGCACCAGGGCATCCGCGGGAACCGGGCAGGTTGAGGAAGGCATGTGTCAATTTAGCCCTAGTGTTGACTTAAGCGAAAGTGCTAAGCCATTCCTAAACCTAAGTCAATACAGACTTAAGCCAAAATTGTTATTAACGAGCTCTAATCTGATTTAAGAGCCTCTGTGTGACCCATGTCAACACGAGGCGAGAAGAGATGTGTTGCCCTGCGCTGTGCTCCGCGGTGCCCGGTCCTTGGCAGGGATGTCACAGCTCCGGGGAGGGGTCGGTGCAGGTGGATGAGGACAACCCCGAGGAGGGAGAAAGCTTTCAAGAGATTGATTCCAGGGGGAGCCTCGTGATTTGGTGTTCTCTGTCCGCTGGGTGCAACCTCATAAAGCTTTACCCCGCTCGGCTGGCGTGGGGTTCCCTTTCCCGGGGGGACGGTGTGGGGCCAGGCTGGGTAGGCTGTGCAAAGGCCTCCGAGGACGGTGCTGAGGTGTCCACCAGCTCTGCATGCTCGGGAGAGGAACATGCCAGTGCATTTCTCTTTTTTAAAAAATTTATTTCCTCCCCCACCCTCGTCCAAACGGGGCTGTTGAGCCCTCCACTCCACCCCCCAGTGGGGGCCTTTCTTTTCTTCCCCACCAGCTTTGAGCAGCCCTGTTTCAGATTGGCCTTTTTATGTTTGATATAAAGAATAGTTGTTGGCCAATTCCATCTTTTCATCGCTGCTCTCCAGGCCCGGGTCCAAGCGGCTTGTCAGATGCTCATTAACTCCCCCTTTGGCTCTTTCCAGTGTGTCTCCTAAGCTCATTGTGCCAAGAACTAGCGCTTCTTTCTCTTTACACGGCTCCCTTTCTCTGCTCCATCAGGGAGACAAATTACTTTCCAAAAGGGATCGCCAGGGATGGTTTAATGAGAATTTCTCTAGGGCTGGCCGTGGAAATCAATGTAGTTAACATTCGGTGCACTTAATTGGACTTTTCTCTTCTGCCTCCTTCAAAAAAACTCTGAAGCTATCCTGTTAATCTCTCATTTGTAATCAATTGTGTTGACTAAACAAAAGTCTAGGTCGTCCTTTCTTCCTGTCCCAGACAATCCTTTGTTGCCTCTAAATGCCTCATTCTTGAGTGCTCCTGGTCGTGTAGATGGGTCCGATTGTTGACAGTTCATTATTGCGCTTTTGTCCATTTAATCTCCCTCGCTGTGTTTTGCATGTGCATGCCTTAATGAGCTCCGTTGGCAATTAACATGTTTCTAGCAGCAAACTGGTTGCTCAGACGTTTGGAGAGCGGAGGTGCAGGGAAAAGGGCAACGCAGCTGCTTTTGGCTTGTTCGCTTCCCGGTGCCCGGCGGGACGGACGCACCTGGGAGCCGCCCGCTCCCGGGGAGTCACTGGGACAGGCAGGGCCGAGGGTGGGAGGGGACCCCGGTGGCGCTGGCACCTCGCTCTGTGCCCGGGGGCACCTCTAAACCCTTCTCTCCCCAAGGCACCGGCACCGTTCAATCTGTTGTATGCCGAGAGCGGATTGGTGGCTGTTGGATTAATTTCTTTCTTTCCTCTTTTTTTTTCTTTTTTTTTTTTTCTCTTTTTGGGGCGGGGGGATGTGTGTGCGGGTTGTGTGTTATTATTGAGGCTTGCTGGCAAGAGTGCCGAAGTGTGAGCAGTCGTGGACAGCAGAAACATCTTGTGAGGGAGAAGATAATTGGAGTCTCTGGCGTGTGTGTGTCTGACAGAGCCGCCCCTCCCCCGCGATCTGCGGCTTGTGTGTGCTGGGATCCGGTTGAGATCCCGGGAGGAGGGGGGAGCAGGGGGTGTCCGGGGCCGGCCGGTGGCCAGCCCGCTGCGGTGGCCTCTTCCCAGTGCGTCTCAGGTCGGGGAGAAACTGGAGCGACACCCTGGCAGGAGAGGGCGGCCCGTGGCTCCCCTGAAGGGACAAGCCGACCAAGCCTGGGCCGTTGGGGGTGTCCCGAGGATGCCGCTCCCCCCTCCTACAGACGGCTCTGTAAACAACGTCGCTTTTTATGAAGAAAAAAAAAAAGGCGAAAATAACGCACTTCCTTAATCCCTTTGCCGGGAGCAGGTTTCGCACTCTCTCGCCCATCTGGAGGGCTGGGGACACTGTCTGTGGGATCTGCAGTCGCGCCGGGCTCCTTTAGCCGGCTGGTAGCCCCCTCTTCCCAGCGCCGCTTCCCCCGACTCGGCAGCGGGACCGGCCCTGCCGCTTTTCTCCGCGCCCCGCTCCTTTTTGATAAAAGGATGACACCTCGTCCTGGCCTGGCCCCCCATACAGCGTCCTCACGGAGAGGGGTGGTCCCTTTTGGCAGTCTCCAGGCTGTCCCGTCCCGTCTATGGCGGCGGCGGCGGGAGAGCCGAGCTCGGCTGACGGTTCGTGGCCGCGACCCTCCTGCAAGGGGTTGAGCTACAGCCCCTCGGCTTTGAGGGGACGGTCCCCAACCCCTGCCAGTATTTCCCAGAGCGCTGACTTAACGGCGAAGGGGGGCTACGTATTTTTATTATTATAATTATTTGCTTTTAACCTCTCCCAAAATCTCTTCAACAAATTCCGGCACGATTTTCCCCCCGTTTCCAGCATCGCTGGGCATCCTTTCTTGCTCCAAACTAATACTTCTGGCGCTTCAAAATTCGAAATCCCCGAGAAACTTCGAAATCTCCCCCGTCCCTCCAGCGGGAAGTGGGGACCCGGCAGCCCCTCTGTCCCTACCCCACTCCTTGGGGAGCGCAGGACATCGCACTTGAGCGATGGATCTCGAAAGCCGGAGCGGGGGGTCACCTCCGCTCCTGCACTCAGTGCCGAGCTGTGCTCGTCTTCTCCTCCCACCGTTTAACCACTCAATTAAGCGGGGAAAGGTGAGCTCCCCGTTACACCGTCCCCAGGCATTTTGGTGCCTGGTTCGCTCCCCTCTTCATTGGCAAAGCCGGCCCAGGCAGCACGCACAGGCACGACCGGCTCCATCTCCCCTCTCTGCTAGAATAATATTGTTCCTAACGACGTGGCCGGAATAGACACTCGCATATTAAAAGTGAGGGGTGGAGGAGGGGGGGAGGGAGATGAGAAGGGAATATTTAGTATAATCCAAGTGCTTGATTATCCATATTCTGATCAAAAAGAGTTTCTGAGGCCTGCTGGGAGTGATTAGATTAATGTAATGCGGTTTGAAGGGTCTGTGTTTTCTCTCTTAATTTGGGTCATTACTCGGAAAGCAAGCGTGAGATCATTTCATCTGCATGCAGGGGAAGATAGTCATTCAGGAGCGGCTTAAACACGCCGTAATGAACCGACCCCGGAGAGCAGCGCTGGGAAACTCCGAGCTGCCCTTTGCGCTGCCAGCCAGGGGTCCCGCACCACTGCTACACCTCTTCTGGGGGGGTCAGCAGCCTTCTGAAGCTGCCTGTTTCCTTCCTGCACTCATTTTTGTTTCCTCGGGGATGCTCGGCTGGCCCTGGAACCGCAGGGCCCGGCTCCCAGCCGCTGGGAGGACTCCCGGAGCTCCCACAAACCGCCTTTACCCCGGGGGTAAGATGCACATCCTCGCTCGGAGCGGGGCCGAGGTGGGAAACGAGATAACCTGCAAAGGGCCGGTTTATTGTCCCGTGATAGATATATATATATATATATTCCTCACTTATTTGAGCGTACATTTGAAATGGAGATTTACAGACACCTAGAAAGAGCACTGTCCTGGCGCCGGGCCGGGCGCCGGCCAGCTCGGTCCCTCCTGGCCCGTTAAACGCGCCGTTAAATAGGATTCCTCTTATGTACAACTGCGGCTCGGGATCGCTTGCTACTGGCGGCTGAGCTCGCTGGGGGGAAAGACAGAGAAGCAAAAGGCTGGTTTGGATAAATAGTGCTGGCCCGGTGGAGCAGGTCCGAGTTTGGGAAGGGGGATGGGAGGGGAAATGTAGGGCCGGGCCCTTAACTCTGCCCGCTGCGCCCAGGGTCCCGCGGCGGCGGTGGAGGAGCGCTGGAGACGCTGTCGTGCAACTTTCGGACATGCTTCTTTAAATCAAAGTTTCTGCAAAATCCTTTCCCGCAAGTGACGCACGTAAAGGGCTTCTTGTCGTTGTGGGTGTGCATGTGGAAAGTCAAGTTATAGATCTGGTGGAAGGCTTTGTTGCAAATGGTGCACTTGTACTGCTTCTCTCCGCTGTGGGTCAGCTTGTGGTTCTTGTAGTTCCCTGCGAGAGAGGAAGGGAAAAAAAAGAAAAGTGGGAACAGAGGTTACCCGAGGGTACAGAGTGCACAGGTAAGGCAGGACAAGGAGGAGACTATGGGGAAGTATCTCTCCTCCGCACCCCCATCCGACTTGTCAAACTCGGTCGGTGTCACCGCGGAGCAGCGTGCAACTGGCACGGCACAAATGAGAGGCAGGGTCAGCCCGCTGACCCGCAGCAAATGGAGGGCTCTGGATTAGGACCAAGGCCCGGCACCTCTCATTTAAAAAGCATTTAGGGAGAACCGTCAGCAGTACCCGGCGATGCGGCCCGACTTAGGGGAGAAAGTAATTGGGGACGGCGGCGGCGACTCTGCCCGCGCCCCTCTCATCCCCCTCGGCCGGGCAGGACTCACCGCCTTTAATCCCCGCTAATGATGGGCGAGGGCCCCACAGGGGCTCCCGGCCCAGCTCGGCTCGACCCGTCCTGGCTCACCTTTCTGGTGGAAGCCTTTGCCGCAGAACTCGCAGACGAAGGGCTTGTAGCCGGCGTGGATGCGAATGTGGGTGTTGAGCGTGGAGCTCCTGTTGAACGCTTTCCCGCACTGGTTGCACTTGTGGGGTTTCTCCTGCACCGGGGGGAAGGGGCAAGAGGCCGGTTAGGGGGGAGACTCCGGAGGGAGGAGGGAACCGCCACCTCTCGCACCCCGTCCGTACCCTCCTCTCCACTACCTACCTGGGTGTGGATGATTTTGTGCCGGCACAGGGTGCTGGCCTGGCGAAAGCCCTTCCCGCAGACCTTGCACACGAAAGGCCTGGCCCCCGTGTGCACCGGCATATGGCGGGTGAGGTTGTAGTGCGCGTTGAACACCTGCGGGGAAGCGCCGGGAAGGCGAGGTCAAGCAAGGCACGACCCCGGCCGCGCCGTCGGTCCGTCTGTCCGATCCCCCATCCCGCCCCTTGCCGGAAACCACCCCCCTCATTCCTCTTACCTTGCCGCAGACCTCGCAGGTGAAGTTTTTGGGTTTGCTCTCCGCCGCTCCTCCGCCGCTGCCGCCGCCCCCCAGCTTGGCGTGGCCCTTGGGGGGGCCGCCGCGCTCCGCCGCCGCCGCCTCCTTCATCACCTGGTCTAGGTGTCCCGGCAGCCGCTCTTTGGGGGCGAAGGGAGGCGGCGGCGGCATCTTCTCTGCCGCCAGCCCCGCCAGCTTGGCGTTCTCCAGCAGGAAAAGCTTCTGGTGGGCCGAGAGCCCCCCCGGCGGCGGGGCTCCCAGAAGGCCGGCGGGGAAGAGCTGTCCGTGCAGGATGTCGGCCGGGTGGTACGCGGCGTCCAGGTAGTTGAAGTAATAGAGGGAGCGGGGGGCTGCCGGCACGGCCCCGGCTTGGTGGATGACCTGTGGCTTGATGAGCCGGCCGCTGGGCTGGCCCAGGGCGAGCTCTGCCTTGCAGCAGACGCCGCAGTTGGCTTTGCAAAGCCCCGAGCCGCCCCGCAGGCTGTTCTTCCACAGCTCCGAGTAGTTGAGAAGAGTCTTGGAGGGCACCTCATAGCCCAGAGGCGGGATAGGAATCACGCAGGGCAAAGGAGAACACAAGCTCAGCGGTTTCTTGCCCGGCTCCGGCTCCGGTCCCGTCCCGCCGTGCCTCTGTTCGAAGGTTGGCTTGGGCTCCGACGTCTTGGCCATGATCCGCTCGATGGAGAAGGCCAGGGTCTTGGAGGGGTTAGCGGCGGCGGCCCTGCCGTCGTGCCGGGGGCAGGAGGAAGGCATGACCGTCTCCAGCGACCCCGAGCTCGCCATGTCGCTCCGTCGTGCGGGAACTTGGTGTGAGCAGCGACTCGCTCCCGGTCTCGGCTCTGCATTCCAGAAAAGCCAGGAGACAAATCAATTTAATAAGCACCTTGTTCTC
>VZTY01023048.1:24670-166134 GCA_013400935.1 Turnix velox | reverse complement strand
CACAAGCCGCCTGCGGTGTCCGGGCTGCGGGAGAGCCCGGCGGAGCCCCGGGGAGCCGAGCTGAGTCTCCGCCGGGCAGCGAGCAGTGGGCAGGCGACGGCTGGGCTCCCGCTCGGCTCCCGGGGCTCGCCGGCTTTAGCAAAGTATTTAATTAGCCTCCACAAACTTCTTTTCCTCGCCCGCAGATTATACTGAGTGGAGGGGTTGGGAACTATTTTACACCTTGCCACTCACATGTTAATTAATCTCTATCTAACCCTAATTGCAGTTTATTCAAGCACCGCTCAACAGCTCACCCACACAATAAACACTGGGGCTGCTTTTATCCATATTACTCCCCGCTCACACGTTGAGTAATTAACTCCAGTACCAACTAATAGTGCAAACAAATATTTTCTGTAAACGAGATGATTTCGGGCAGGATAAAAGAGGGCTTGCGGAGCCGGGGCCGGGAGCTCTCTGCCAGCTTCCCCACACCACCCTCCTCTTTGCCGGGCTCTTTTCTGGGCCGGATCTCTTTTCTCTTTGCCTCTCCAGCCAAAGGGATGGTTATCGGCTCGCAGCCCGGCTCGGGTCCCGCAGGCCTCGGAGCGGCGGCGGGGACCCCCAACAGCATTCCCGGAAAAGCCCCCGCAAAACCCGAGGCCGGGTACCGGCTCCCGGCCTTGGCCCTGCCGCTGCCTCCCGGCTACCGTCCGCCTTGTGCATCGGTGCTTTGGGATCCCGTCTAAGACCCGGGGCATGGGAGCTCAGGATTTTAATTGAAATCGCAGGTTTTAGGCACAGCTGGGGGCTGTCTCTATCGATTCGACTTCTGCTGTTCCGGCAAGCGTATTACAAATGACTGACTTTGAGACAGCTGCCCCTGCCATCGCCGCCCGGCCATTGCCCCCCCTGATACTGGAAGCCCTCGACGGGGCTGGTGGCTTTTTTCTGGAGGGGGGAGTGGGCGTCGAGATGGCCCAGAACGGCTTTGACGGGGGAGGCAGGAGCGGCTGCACGTCGGGCGGGCTGCCGGGGTCCCGGCTGGGCGCCGCTTTCTTCCTTACCCTTGGAGGCTGTTCTCCTGTGGGGTTTTAATCCTTCACACACACACCCTCTCCTGTCCCACCCCCGGCATTTGGAGGGGAGAAATGGTTAGTGGATTTTTTTTTCCCTGGAAGGCGTACGCCGCAGAACCTCTCCCAGCGCGGACGCCATCACTCTTCTGGGGTATTTTTGCGCAGCTGCCCCCTCAGGAAAACGACTGCGATCCCGGGACAGCCGTGACGTCCTGGACACCCCACTCACGAACACGCGGGGGTCTCCACGGGTCTCACTTGACTCCTTTTTTAATCGGTTCCTCCCATATGCGCCCGGCAGCCCCGGCCTCAAACGCTCCCCGACCGGAGACATCGAAAACAGGCGGGGGCTTCCCTGTCGCCCCGGAAAACTGTATCCACTCGGCGAGGGGGCTCCCGGGGTTGTGTCCCGGGTGGGCTCCGGCTGGGAGGAGGGTACAGAGCCCCACAGGCCCAGCCCGACACCCCGCACCCCTCGGGCCGCCCACGCCGGGGTTGTCGGCGCTGAGCATTTATGGTCCACTGGGAGATAACTTAGGATCCTCCTGGTTATTTAACTTGGCAGCTGCTTAAACTCCACAGTGGAAGCTGCCGAAAGTTATTAGCATTATGCTTCGATCTCTCTGAAATGGTGGCTTTGATTTCTGTTGCTGCTTTGCTTTTTTAATAGGTATTTTTTTCAACACTCATTTTTTCCTTTTTTTTTTTCTTCTTTTTAATAGCAGAAGGTGATGGACGACCGGATGAGCCACCAGTGCAGGGAATTATGACGGAGTTGCCTTTTGTGAGTCAGCTTCTGATGTGGTTTTCTAACCTTGTGGCTGGTGCAAGGTGCAACGGAGGGGCCCGTGGTCGAGCTGGGAAGAGAGCTAGGATGTGGTGCTGGGTTTAGGTCTGGCTTGGAAAAAGGCAACATTTACACCCTCAGAGAGCTGGCCAGGGGTGCCCTAAGGTGTTTGCCCAGAGTTTGGTATGAAGTGGTCAGAGACAGACACTTTGTGGACAAATGGGCAAGCGATGAATGTGGAAATCAAGATAACAAAGTTTGGGGCTAGGGTGAAGAGGGGTTTGTTACCAATTTGGCTGCTTCCCATTGCCCTCTTGAAAATACAGTGCCTGGGATAATGGGAGAAGTACTAATGCCTCTACCCCCGCAGGCAATCCTGTCATCCTGCAGGACCCTTAGGGTTGGTAGGATGATGTCACTGCAGTGTCACCTACAGAGACTGACATGACTGTGTACGGGGTAGTGTTTGGTGAGGCCACCTTTGCTGCAGAAGTGATGTTGAGTCCCTCCACACTATTTTCTCACCCCATTTTCTGGCTTATGCATGCACTACTCCATATATGTAGTCAGATAAATTTAATTAATTTAGGTGGGGGTTTTTTTGGCAAAATGAAACAAAACTGGGGAGCTGATTTTGGAGTGCTCCATGGGTCCCAGAACAACTGTGGTTTGTGGAATTTTTTAAGTGCACTGGCCATAGTCCTTGCACAGATGTGCTGGTGGATTTTGTCAGTGATGGCAGAGGTAACATCAGCATTTTTTACCTGAGGCTGATTCTACGAGTTGGTAGCTGACGTGCTCCAAAAGCTGTTTGAAATCTAGCCCCACTGCAGAGCAACCAACAGGCAGGGCACCATGGCAGGAGCTGCACAGAGTGCCTCGATGGCAATCAAACCAGCTTATGTAATTCTAAAAATGGCAACTCCTCACTTGCCACATCTTTCTGTCGATGCGGAGAGTCCTGCAGAGCTGCCAAACAGAAGCAATTGAATGAACTCTTTTTCTCGGCTCATTCCTCCTTCCGTAGCTTGGAGAAAGTGAGCCAGAGCCTATTCTAGTTTGCCTGTCAACAGGAATGGTAACTAACAGCTCCATCCCAGCCAGGCTTTTCTGCCCCTTTTACCGCCTGCCTGTGAGGAGTGGAGAGAGACGTGGATGAAGTCTAGTTCCTGGTGCGAGACTGGTCTGGCCCAGGAGACAGTTGAGGGGCTGGTGGAGTCCACATCATTTCCAAAGCCCACCTGGCCATTAAGGCAAGCAAAGAATCAATATCTGAAAGGCTGGGGACTTTTTAATAGGATATGTGATGGAAGGACTAGAAATAATGGATGTAAATTGGAAGAGGGTAGATTCAGGCTAGATATAAGAAAGAAATTCTTTACTGTGAGGGTGGTGAAGCACTGGAAGAGGTTGCCCAGAGATGGTGTGGATGCCCCCTCTGTGGAGGTGTTAAAGGCCAGGCTGGACAAGGCACTGAGCAGCCTGATCTAGTGGAAGGGTCCCTATAGCAGGGGGTTTGGAACTTGATGATTTTGAAAATCCCTTCCAACCCAAAATATTCGGTGATTCTATGATCACTGAAGAGCTCCATGCTCTTCTCCATCATGCCTGTTGGAAATAGTCCTCCAGGCTGCAGTAGTGGAGCAATGCTGCCTACCATTTCTTAGTGCTGAAACAGAAAAATGTCCCTTCCTAATGTTTTGAAATGTTACACTTTTTCATTTTGAAAGTGTGGGAGCTTTGCAATTTTTCTGGTTTTGTAGCTTTTTTTCCCCCCTTATTTATTTTCTATTTAGGAGAAAAGGTGGGAGGAGGTAGAGAAGGAGAATATAATGGGGGGATGGCCTTGTTCTCACTTTCCTACTGAAAACGTTTCAGAAACAGGAGCAAAAAGCAGTGAAAACGGGTAGAAGCCCACTTGAGTTTTGTGTTCCTGTTCCTTCCCTTTTTTACTTGAAAGGATGGCCAAAAAAATAAGTGGGACAAACCCCACGTGTTTTGAATTATTCTCCTCTTAATGAGATAGAAAAAACATCTTGTTTTCAAAATTACTTGCTTTTTTTTCAATGAAAAAGAAGTCAAATAAAGTTAGAATCTTTCCAAAGCCAGTCTTGCTGCCCTCTTTTAGCTGCTCACTCCCCACTCAGTTTTGACCAGTCTATCTGGGTATTCCACATGTTAACATTGTTCAAGATTAATGTGTGATCTTGTTTGCACTGTTGTCACAAATGTCCCCATCTGCTGCAGAGTAGGACTCCATGGGCTGCAAGATACTGAGGTGACAGTGGACAGCCATTTGTCACCTCCTTCTTCTGGACCACATGGGACTTGCTGGGCTGCAGCATCCTTGTCCTAGGTGTCTGAGTTGGAGAAAGCCTGGCAGGACTCCCTGGTTGACTGGTAGAACTTCTGCTTTGCCACTTGGCTACATGTGCCATTTAACTCCAGAAGATCTAGAGGAACCTCTAAAAATTCCACCAGTGCTCAAACTAAAAATCCAGACCTTGTTATTGCAGGAAAAATCTTCAATGCACGACCCAAGTATTCCTGAATGTTCAAGAACACCCACAAATTATGTAAAAATAGCTGATAATTTATTTATTTGATTTAATTATGAGCCTAGCTTGGGGTTTTGGGGTGGGGGCGGGGCTGGAGTTGGTGCTTCTGGAAAAAAAACAATTTAGAGAAAAGCCCAGGCGAGTCACCAGCTCTGGGGAGCAGGGGAGCTGATTAGATTCTTCCTCACCAAACATGGAGTGGTGAAGAGCCTGCCAAGGAATTCTTGGGTGAGGAGGTCTCTACCAGGGTGGTGGTTTCTCTGTGGACAATCTTTTGGCTCTTCAGCCCATGGATGAGGCTGGTGTCTCCAGGCCAGTGTGCAGTGTAGGGACTGGCTGGCCTTTTCCTACTTACACGCCTGTGTTAGACAAGAGTAGATCTGTGCTTTTATTATTGAGCATTCTCTAAAAATTAATGAAATAAACACAGTATTTAACATCTGCTTAATTAAACCTTATTAAAGCTCTTCTTTTAGGCTGGATATAAGAAAGAAGTTCTTTATTGTGAGGGTGGTGAGACACTGGAACAAGCTGCCCAGAGAAGCTGTGGATGCTTCCTCAATCCCTGGAGATGTTTAAGGCCAGGCTGGATGAAGCATTGAGCAACTTGGTCTAGTGGGAGGTATCCCTTCCCATGGCAGGTGGGTTGGAATGAGGTCTCTTCCAACCCAAACTATTCTATGTTGTGGTGAGCATTAGCTACCCCTCAGCAGATCATCATCCCCATTGGACTGTGGTACTGTGCATGGTGAGCACATGTCTCTGTCCCTAACGTAGGGTCCAGGTTGGCTTGAAAGCAGTCACGTGCACCATTTCTGATATTTATCACAATATCAAACATCACACTCTTTTCTGGTTTAGATGGGCAGCAAAAAATTTTCTCTGTTACCAGAGTTTGACACCATGTTCACTTCAAGCCTTTGAACTATTCATCCCCCAACGCATGTTGTGCCTCTCCACTCCAGCTGAACAGTCTGGGACATCCCTTAGCTGGTGGAGCTCTCTCTTACCCTAAAGTAGTCCTAAATGTTATGGCCTTTGTTTTCCACTCTCCCCCCACCCCCAGCTGTCGTATCCTTCAGGCTCTGCAACAAGTCCTCCTTTTACAGACCCCCATCTTGTCAGCCCCCAATCTGATCTGACCACCTGGTTTGTTTTTGAATCGAGAGCTTGAGTCATAACATTTCTGTTTATTTCAACAACTGTATTCCCTTGCATAGGAAATGAGCCAAGATGGTCTAAGACGGGGAGAGCGAAGCATGTTCGTGGTTGTAATTGCTTTTGCTCTCCCAATATCAAATTTTACAGCATAATCAAAATCTTATTTTTGTACTACTGGACTCTGTTATTGACTTAATCTTCTTAAGTGCTCCTATTATTCCAGCGATTTCATCGTTGCATGTTGATTTTAATCTTTTGATCTCCATATTAGCTACTGCCTGCAACTAATTTGTTGCTCAGTGTTTTTCTTTGTTTTGACCTGTGAGGCATTTTCCTCATGGCACACAACTCTGCTGGCAGATTGCATATAATCTTTGCACTTTTTTTTTCCCCTCCCATATTTTGCATAGTTACAACAAATGCAGATTTACAACTTGAAATGGAATAGGCATCTTCCAGGAAGGCTGAGGGAAATATCCCTTCAGCTTTAGCTCAAGGGCCCAAACGTGCTTTGATAAGGGGTGTAGGGCTGAATGCAGCTCACTGGGGAGAGGTGTCAGCCCAGCAAGTTCTGAATGGGTGGCAACTGCAATAATTGTAGCTTGAATTATATGCAGTCAGAGATCAAAGAGTTTCTGAAAGCATTGATGGACCTAAGATGAAGGAAGCTGGAGTTTGTGAATGGCTTAAGGGACTGTCCTTGCTGGACTCAGCTTGACACGGTGGTGACTTTGTTGACTCGTGATACCACAAAGCAGATTATTCTTTTGGACAAATATTAGTGATGGTGGTGGTGGTGCTGTGGAGTCATGAACTTCACAGCCTAAGTGCAGAGGTTAAAATATGGCTCAGCTGTGGTGTGGTTGGCTGTTAGATGAATGATTTTTTTTTTTTTTTCACTTGGTAGTTGATGGTTTAACCTGCACTGATTTATGGGGCGCTTTGTCTGCTTTATCTTTTTCTTTTAAAGCTTATCAAAGTAATTTCTGCCTTAGGTTTGCTGTGACTTTTTTAAAAAGAACACAGCCTGAAAATTGACAAAATCATCTCTGCTTTGCTGTGTGCCTGTTTATGCTTCTGAACACAAATTGTCTTCTAATATTTTTGACGTTTTGGTCACTAGAGAGGCAGAAAAGCAATTTCTAAGATGCCTATGGGCCAGGAGACATGCATTACAGCAGAGGGGAAAGAATCTGTTAGTTGCTGAAATATAAAACAAATTGGATGAACAGCTGCTGACACTTGTCAGTCAAATAGTTGATAGCATTTTCAGTCTCCATGCCACATGCTTTAAGTAAGTCTGTCAGAAAAAAGGATATTTTTGCTGGACTTCCCTGTAAATATGAGAGAAGTTTTGGCCTGATCTATCATTTAAAATTTTGCTGGCAGAGGAGTGAAATTTTCCTCTTTTTTCCCCAAACTGATTGACATAACTGTACTGGCAGATTCTTCATCTAGGTGCAGTTGTACTGGCAGAAAGTCCTTTGACTGTTGGAGCTCATTCCATTGCAGCGATGGGTTGAAGCAAACCCCATGCGTTCCTTGGCTGGGTTTGCAGAGTGCTCCCATCCATCAGCAAAGCCCTTTTAGATGCTGCTTGAGGTGTAGCTTTGCTCTGCAGGAGCCTGAGTCCTGCCCAAAGTGTAGTCTCTGGCCAAGAAAGCTTTAAACCCAGATTTGTGTTTTTCAGGCAAAGCCAAACCATTTTGGATTCAACATTTCTGCAGGATTCACCCAAGCTGGCACTTCTCGCTCCTGCTGCCATGGTGGAGCACCCATATAGGATAGAATCAGGCTCCCAGCACCCACACAACCACATACAGGGTTAAAGGCAGTGGGGCTCAAGGTAGAACATGCTCCAGCTGTGTCCAGTTCTGGAACCCTCAACATAAGAAGGACATTGAGCTATTGGAGCGGGTCCAGAGGAGGGCCACAAAGATGATCAGAGGGCTGGAGCAAGTGCCTTATGAAGACAGGCTGAAGGAGTTGGGCTTGTTCAACCTGGAGAAGAGAAGGCTCAGAGGGGACCTCATAGTAGCTTATCAATACCTGAAGGGGGCTACAGAAAAGCTGGGGTAGGACTTTTTAATAGGATATGTGATAGAAGGACTGGAAATAATGGATGTAAATTGGAAGATATAAGAAAGTCTTATATAAGAAAGGCTAGATATAAGAAAGTCTTTACTGTGAGGGTAGTGAAACACTGGAACAGGTTGCCCAGAGAGGTTGTGGATGCCTCCTCTCTGGAGGTGTTTACGGCCAGGCTGGACAAGGCACTGAGCAGTCTGATCTAGTGGGAGGAGTCCCTGCCTATGGCAGGGGAGGGGGAACTAAATGATCTTTAAGGTCCTTTCCAACCCGAACTATTCTATGATTCTCTTTTGATCAGCTGCAGGCTCTGGAGTGGGAGGTTAAATCCTGCATTGCAGCATTGCTCATACATGAGTTCTTCCCCCTGCTCACACTAAAGTCTGCAACTTGAACCTCATCATTTGGATCCAAACTCCTTAAAAGAAAGGCTGGCAAGTGCTTTCTTCCTTTGAATGTGTGGTCAAGCCTGATGTACCCTCAGGATTGTTACAGATTCTTTGAGGTGCTTGGGAGTTGCAAGAAGCTGTCACAGGCTGTAGGGTCATTGCTAAAGACAGAGAAACTCAGACAAGGTTATCCATCACTGACATTTCGGGAAGACACCTATGTATGTTAGGGATGTACAGCCAAGGATCGTCACCTAGAGGCTGCGCCCACTCTTTCATTCAAAAAAACTGAGCAGAGCTCACTGTTTTGAGATGTGGCAGGTGGAAGTGGGCTGTGTTTTTATCCAATAAATACTTAATGTTAAAAAAAAAAAAAGGAGGGAGCAGAACCAAGCTGTTTCTCCAGCTCTGCTCTTCTTGACTGAGAGCAGAGCTACGAATTTGCATCTCCTGCAGTACTCTTTCCTGCCAGCCTGGTGACCACCCCAAGTAAGGCTTTCCCAGTGCCTTCTCTTGGAGCTATTGCTCTTTATATAAATACTTGGGACAGCTGGGGGAGAGGATGAAGAGGGCACGAGTGCATGTATGCATGTATGGATCTCAAGCGGATCTGAACCACTTAGAAAAAAGGGACAAGGTTTAGCTTGTGGCTTTTCTTTGCTTTAAGAAGGCTTGTGAGGCTAATTTTGACTGGTAAGTCCTGAAGGGGCTTTGGGGTGTGACTGAAAGATACAAGCACAGCAGTGAAGATACCGTGTTTTTGTACCCAGTGACAGACCTGCAGAGCCACCTGAACTGGTTTTGATGGACTTAAACACTCTACTGCTGCCTCAGTTCCTCTGGGGATTCATGGCCAAGTATTTGCACAGTTGGAGGATGAGTTAGAAGGAAGAAGGTTCCTGCCCAAGTTCTCACAGGTGGCTTTTCCTGGCAATGCTTCCCTGTACCAGCATCATGGAACAAGACAATACCCAAGAAGGGGTATGCTGGGCTCCAGCCAGGTTTCAAAACTTGTCTATTCTACTGCACCGAATGACTTAGAAAGAAATAAACAATGATAAATGCACATCCACCCTTAAAGACACTGTTAATGTCTCTGTTCCAAGGAAGGTGGTGTATGCAGGTCATCATGGGTAGATGGGTGCTGAGTATGTAGGCTATGGGCATCCCAATGGGGCTGGAGAGCACCCCTACCACAGAGGGAAG
Organism: Turnix velox; assembly: GCA_013400935.1. Taxonomy (NCBI): domain Eukaryota; kingdom Metazoa; phylum Chordata; class Aves; order Charadriiformes; family Turnicidae; genus Turnix; species Turnix velox. The sequence goes on along the minus strand of VZTY01023048.1, from coordinate 156,884 downwards.
GGACCCCAAAAAAGAACCCCCCTCACTGGCGATGAAAGTGCTCTGGGCTCCATCACTATCTCAACTCTATTTGGGACTCAACACCCCCTTCACAGGCTGTTCCCAGAGGTCACCTCCTCCTCTTGTAAGTCCAGGGAGTGTGCCATGGCTCTTGGGCACTGGAAGATGGTTCAGTTTAAGAGTTCATTATATCAGGAAAGTTTGTCTAGGCAGGACATTTTTTTTTTCCAACATTTATCCATCTTTTATTTGCATGTGGTGAATATCTGTCCTTGTTCCCCAGGGTGGCAGCAGATTGCTGTGCTTGGGGGTGAAGGACATCAGGTCTTCTGCTTCTCTCTCAAATGACCGAAGCCCAGGCTAGTGGGAATCATTTTCAGTGTCATTTGAATTGTCCTCTGGGAGGGAGCAACTGCAAAACCTCTCAGAAAACTCCCAACCCAACATACTTTCCATCAAACCAGCCTGCTTTGTGATTTAGGCTAGAGATGTGCTCCCACATCCTGCACACTGCTGCAATTGGTTGCTTTGGGAGAAGCTAAAATACAGACTATGGCTTTTTGGTGGAAGATAAATGTTGTGTGAGGCCAGTGATCATGCAAAAACAGGGGCTGTACCAGACCAGACCACCAATGAGATGTCCAAGGACGGATCATAGGATATAGACAGCAAATAGTGGTGGAAAAACCATCAGAAGTGACAGGAGAAATGCCCTTCACTTGGGGAATAATCACTTCTGTCCCACCCTGACCTTTGGGAGCAAATCAGGAAATCATCTTCTTAATTAATAAACTGTAAAAACACCCATGAGAAAAGAAAACACCTTTATTCTGAGAGGTGGGGGCTCTTACATCTCAGCTCGTAATTTATATATATTATTTTTTTTGTTTTTCTAAGGCAGACATAAAAAGACTCCATAATTTATTCTCAGGACATTTGAATAGTTATTTATTGAGAAGCCACAGTTCTCACACTTTTACAACTGTCGGCTTGTATAAGGCAAAAAAAGCAAGATGGATCACTATTTTACACAGAAAGTAAAAGCTCTGGAAGGGGGACTGATGGACATGCAGTTACTGGTCAAAATGCAATGTACATGACATATATAAAAACCATTGTGAAACAGAGGAATTGTAAATTATGGTTACAATCTACCGAAATAAATATTCAATATATTATTATAAACACATTTGTATAGTCTAAGATTGTAATTAAAGTTGTCTTTGTACATACACGGTTATTTGAAATTTAAACCAAAAAAATAAAATGTAACATTTAGAGGAGCAAACGTCAACATAAAACAACTGCTTTGGACTTGTAATGTGGCATGATATATCCATAATGATAGGATTAATCTGGTGTGGCAATTAGAGTGACTAATCCTTTGGGATGTAGCCTCTATGGAGTTAACTGCATATTGAAGGGAAGAGCCTGGTACATTAACAGGGATGCAGAGTGATTCAAACGGCTGTCTGGGTTTGTTTGTTTTCTGGTTTTTAAATGAACAGAGAGAGAACAAAAAAAAAAAAAATTGTAATCGCCTCGTTTCCTTTTAAAAACAAAGCTGTTTTTTTTTTTTTTAAATTATTATTAATTTTAAGCAGTTGGCATCCACAGAAGAGAAACAAAGAAGTGAAAGGACTTGATTCACTCATCTTCACAACAATTTACCATCAATGTATATACAGTACATTAATGAAGCATTGTTTAAACTTTAATTATAACAGGGACACACCTAGCATGTTTTCTATGTAGTTTGTTTTTTTAATTTTTTTTTATTTTTCCATTAACAGTATTAAACAATGGTGCTCCATATTGCTTATGAACATATAGATATGAAATTAGGAAACCAATGAATCAAAGAGAGGTGCTAGTCTTATTACCACACAGCTAACATGGCATTTGTATTGGTAAACTTCTCATGGGCATTTTAGAGCTGACAGAAAAATTCCTAATGTGGCTAACTGAGTTACAGACGAGGTACATGCACGGATACCAGGCCACCCCCAGCTGGTCCTCAAGGCCAGCTTCCCTAGTCATCTTCTTCATCTTCCTCATCGCTGTCCTTCATTGTGATCCCCTGGAGCCCACCGCCTTCGCTGACCGACGCCGTGGCCTCCTCTACCGTCAGCCGGTTCCGGATGGTCTCGTAGGTTTTGCTGTTCAAGGTGGAGTCCAGCACGCCTTGCAATCGGAAATCCCGGTATGTTTTCTAAAGTGGGGAGAGGGAAGGAGACAGTACAGAGGTCAAGATGCTGGCTGAGCCCTCCTGGAGTCAATCTGTGTCCCCATGCTTGGGTTTGAGGTCACTAATGGAAGAGATTGGGACACCAGGGAAATCCCAGCCCTGCCTGTTAAAAGACATAGAATCACAGAGTAGTTTGGGTTGGAAGGGACTGTAAAGACAGATGATCTTGAAGGTCCCTTCCAACCCAAACCATTCTACGATTCTAGTTCCAAACCCCCTGCCATGGGCAGGGACACCTCCCACTAGAACAGGTTGCTCAGTGCCTCATCCAGCCTGGCCTTAAACACTTCCAGGGAGGGGGAATCCACAACCTCTCTGGGCAACCTGTTCCAGTGTCTCACCACTCTCACAGCAAAGAACACCACAGGTCTTTGACTCCAGTGCTCACAGGGGTGGCTGATAAAGGCTTCAAAGCTGCTCAGAGGAGCTTTGCATAGGTGAGGTTGGGTCTAAAAAGACAAGGCACCTGTCCCAATCAACTTTCATTGCTTCTGGGTGCATTCATCTGCCTCTAATGTCAGTTATTTTTCTTCAGAGGGAAGAGCACTTATTGCATATCACTGCAGACGTGATTACACGTTCCTGGAATGCTCTGCATTAAATAATCCCACCTACAATATTGGGATTAAATAAACTAATTCCAGGATACTGGGGAAAATTGTCGAGATAAATAAACACATGGCATGTGTCTCTTAAATCTCCCTTCACCTAATTCTGAACCTGGCATTGCCTTTCCATAGTTAGCTATATTTTCCTTGTTAGTACAATCAATATCTCTCATTTAAATTTATGTTTAAAAACATAATGACTGTGAGATAAAACCCTGGCCTTGTAGTTCATTTAATTCTGCTCTGTGCTCAGTGTGGAAGCTATTTACTGCTCTGCTATTTCAGAAAGTCCTTGGATTTGATATATCTGCTTCTGAATGTAATATTGGTATAAATAAAGCACAAGGAAGAAATCTTTCCTCAGTTAGCTGACAACTAGCAATAATTCATCTGTGCCTGTTGTTTTCAGTTATGAAAAGCACATTTAATACATCTCAGTTTTAATTTATTCATGCCTCCAATGTGTTCACTCTGCAGAAGACCATAAACATTATAAAATACTCGACCAAAAAAGCATTAGATAGAACCTAAAATGATCAAAAATATATTTACCCCCTTCTGTGATCTTATTATTTCATGTAAACCACTGTGATTTCACACTGAAATAATTATCATTAGTCCAAAGCATGCACACACACACATATACACATACACGTGCACTCAAGGAAAAAGATGTTACTTTCAGGGTATGTTATCTCACCTTTGTGATCTCTTAGAGTTGATTATGTACACCCATTGTAAAAGAAACAACTTCAATTAACTATGAGAACAGTCCTCATTTGCATTGTGACAATAATCACCATCCATAGCTGGGCTGAAATGTTTCCAGTAAAACAGTGTTAAAAAACTTTTGGTTTGATTTAACCCATTGTAACACTGGAGTTCATTGGTATGGATCAACCTGTCTGTCCACAAAAAAGGGCAATTTTGGTGAGCTAATTGTGCAGGAAAGGTCAAATATCAAGAGTTGCACTTTTTTCATGTGAGCAGTTACTTTATTCTTCATTTCACACCTGTATTTTGCATCTAGATGTGTTTTAAGTTCCTGTTTATTCTTTGCTCCTTGTCATGCAAACAAGTATCTTAATTTTAAAGAATTTTAATGAATGGCTTGATTTGTTTGTTGGCAACAGTTTGTCTAAGAGAACACACACACACATACACACACTCCTGACAGCAAGATGGTATTGAAAACACATGGGATGATTACCTTTACTATCCTAATGAGAGTTTTCAGTTGGTAAATGTGGAGCTGCAGGTCCATGCGGTCCGTCAGCCAGGTGCAGACAACATTCATCGAGCTGGTGTACCATTGCTGCAAGACAGACAGGACTTCTCCAGCATCGCTCTGTGCCCCAGTAACACCCACCAGCTGCCCTCCCCACCAGCCAACCCCTTCCTGGGGCATGACAGACTTAGAGGGGAGACAGACACCCTCTTTCAAACAGCTTTCCATGCACAAGCTCTTAAGTTTTTATAATGACATCAACAAACTTATCGATGCCAGCAGCGACATCGTAAGGCTTTTAGAATCTGATTTTGCCATTGATGAGATTTGCTGGCAGTGGTCTATAATGGGCCAAATCCATTTTTTAACCTGTTTTCCCCCACAGCGAGGGTACAGTCCTGCCTTTAGGTGTGTCAGACCCACATTCAAGCTACTTACCCTCTTGAAATTCAAACAAAACCAGCCATAGGGTGAGTCTGGTTCCCTGACGGCGAGCGGAGGGACAAGGTTTGGCTGTGGGTGAGGATGCCAGGCTGCACGGGAAATGCTTGGGTTTCACTCTCACAGTTATGAAAGATGGAAAAAGCAGCAAACAAACGAGGTGGTTTGAAGTTGCCGAGCTCACAGGGCCCCTCCAGGGGCTGAAATTTTGCTGCTTGCCTGTGAAAAAAGGCTTGCAGCTGTGTGGCAGCAGCCTGCCAGCCCTGCGGTGCAGGAAGCCTGTGGTGGGCTGTGGATCAGCGCCCTGCTCACGCAGGGCTGGCATTGCATGTCTGACACCACGCAGACAAGCAGCCAGCCCTGGAGGGAAGAATAAGCTGTGGCTGTGGTGGGGGAATCACAAAAAAAAAATCCTCCCCAAGGCTGTCAGCATAACAGTTGATTACAAAGTGGTCTGCATACTGAAGTCCAGGGACACCTCTGTGTGCACACACATCCCTTCCTCTTACACAAGCAGATCAAAACCTACCCTTCAACTAGAACCAGTTAAAGGGGGAAAAAATACTTCACCAGTGTATAAAAATCCTGCTTAAGTGACATTCAGATTAGTCATAAATGCAGCTCCCTCATAGCCCTCACACCAGTCCAATGTGAGCACTGCTGCCTCCCTCCACTGCACCAGGTCTCTGACACAAGAACATGCCCTCACCCCTCTTGTTGCTGAAACTGCCCTGAATATTCCACAACTACAAAACTGAGGCTGGTGACTTGCTCCCTTCCACCTTTCAGCACTTGCTGATGATCAGTGTCTGCACTGCTGGACACACAGCTCCAACGGGAGAATGTTGAGCTGACAGCAGCACAACTGTCCTGGAGGACCCACAACCCATGTGTGCCAGCTGGCATGAGGCTGAGCAGGTCACTTCAATACCTCCTTCCACCACCTCTGTAAATCAAAACCCAGAGGAACAAGAGACCATGCATTACACTTGGTAGCTCTCCCTTCTACTGCTGCCTCATCTTCTACAAAATGATCTGCCAAGTGTCTGTCACCTCTAAATGAGAGGAGAAGACACCAGCAGGGCAAGTCCTACCATTTCTGTTTGTCCTGGTCCATGCACACCTACACAGCTGTGTGGATCTGAAATAGAAATGATAAACTCCGAGTGCAGTTATTGACAAAGTGAGTTTGCTGCTGTAAGACCTTCAGATTAGCTAAATGGAACATTTTATGGTATTCCTGGTAGACTCTGCAACACATGGGATTATGGGGGGAATCACACTCCTCCAAAGTGAATCCCATTTGTCCACCTCTCCTGTGGAGCATGGGCTGAGAAGGGCTCAGCCAGGCATATGGCTCAGTGGCATGAAAGGAGCTCTCTCTCTCAGAGCTCAGTTACTCCAAAGACTTTCTGCCTTTTCAGAAAAAGACAAAGTCTAATTCATTGATCTTGATACACAAAACCGTCACGTCACTTTCATAGAGCACACACCAACTGCTGAATTTAAGCCCTGCATATTCATAAAAATAAGTTAGCCCATAAATTAAATGTTCCCTTTAGCTATCACTAGTGTTGATGTGCTATAAGACGCACAAGCCCTCTGATTCATGACTAACCTACCAAAGAAGATAACATTTGCATATGATTACATTATTAAAAAAACCCTCCAACAACAATAAAGCCAACTGCTCCGAAGTGGAAACATGGTTTCAGACAAAAGAGCATTGAGTGGTCCTGCCAGGACACTGTCCACCTTGTTTCCTCTCTATGGGGCTGCCATCTCTTGAAGGGCAGTGAAGAGCATACCAGGGATACAGGATTCCTCAAGGGATGCAGCCCTGTGGCTTGTTCCCACACACAAGATGTTGAGGGCACAACACAAATGTTGATCTCTGGGGCCTTGTCATAGGGCCACAGCCCAATTCAGTCACATTTCTGGAGCCCCAGCACTAGCTAAGCTCAAAACTCCTCACTCCAGGTTGTAACAGATAAGTAGATTGATGCTCCCAGGCCCATGGACCCCAACTCCAGAGCCCAGTAACAATAAGAACATCCTGTATGTGTGAGGTCAGGAATTCAACTCCTCATTAAGGTTAATTTTCCTGTTCCCCATCTCCTCATTAAGGTTAATTTTCCTGTTCCCCATCTATCTTTCATAGAGGCCCTCATTGCTAGGTGCTGCTGAGTAGATGAGGTGTAACAATAGCTGGCTGGGATGCTCCTGGACAGGCATGAGAGCCAAAGCATGCCAAAGAGTGGACTTCCATAGCTACCCATGCAACACCCCAAACAAGAAAACAAGAAGCTGCCTCGAACTGTCCTCCTGTCCCTCTCCCAGCCTTTTTAAAAATTTTTTTTGAATGCAAAACCATGATCAATAAGTTGCTGAAATAGCAAGTTTGTCTCTGAATATATAAATCACAAAAATTGATATGAATAAATCTGCAAGTAACACACTGAGTGTGGCACATTTTATCAAGGAAAAAAAGGGAAAAAAAAAAAAAAGCAAGCCCTGTGCTGGGTTCCTGTGCTTTCCGGGAGGTGGTGTCATTACACATAGCCAGGAACATCTGCAAACCCCCGTCTTCTTTGGTGTGAGCTGAATGGAAGCATGACCTCCTGTTCCTTGCCATGAACCTTGAGTTCACACTCATATTTTACATGTTACAGGAAGCCACAGCTCACCCCGGGGGTGCTGCAAACAGAATCTCCTAAGCCAGATGCAACACTGCTTCTTAAGGCACCTGAAGGAGCTGTATTCTCCATTCAAAAGCTTACATACTAGTAGCTTAAGGTCACTTCAGCTTTTGTAAAGAGTGGGACAAAACCAGGAATGCTTATAGGGCTGGGTTGTCAGCAGGGTAGCAGAGGGATTACAAGAAACCTGTGACTCTGCCTCTTTCTGCCTTTACTGGTAGTTTTTTTGTGTGTGAACAAGTGCCATACAACAGATTGAGGCTGGTATAAAGGCCTGGGACTGTGCAAGAGCACCCCGCTGAGCCTCAGCTGTGCTTGCAATTAGCAATAGGCATGAAATGATTATTGTTGTGGTGGCTGATGGCAATCTGAAGTGACAAGTTTTATGGGGGAAGTTGTAGTAGGGATGTTCAGCAAGTTTCTGCAAACCATTAATCGGAGGCTGTAGCACAGTTTAGTCAAAGCTATTTTATGTCATTCCAAAGGTCTCACAAGGATGCTGAAAGAATATTTTTCTGCTCTCAGTGCCTTGGAATGGAGTTTTTCTAGGTCAGGGATTCTTTACTGCCCTATTTAGTGTCAAAAATACCCATTTGCCTCAAATTAGCAGAAAGCTTGTAGTTAAGGGCTGGAGATTAGGCATACAAAATTACTCAGCAGGTGACTGCTGGGTGGATTTGGGGGTTGAGAAGTCTTTAAAACTGACTACAAGACATTATATACTTCTGACAAAAGAACATAGTAATCCTACCTGCTTGCTTTAACCACTGTTGTTTGTCTATTATTGTGTGCTTTAATGCTCATAAGAGCAAAACTACTGGTGATACTACTCAATTACCATAGTAACTCTCCCCTCTGACCTCTCGTTTTAGTACTCTCTTTCCAACCAGAACCAATCCAAGCAGGGCAAATCTATTTAAAACGGTGACACACAAGGCACAAGGAGGGCTCAGAAAGGCCGGCTGGCTCCCTCTCTTTGTCCAGCACATGGACTTGTTTTGAAACGCTGAAAAGCAGCTTTGAAACCAACCCTTGAATTCAAGGTGTTCAAAGGTGGGGGAACAGGCGGCGGGCGGCTGCCTCCACAGTATCCCCGACACGGCCACCACGGAGACAGGGGACCACAGAGGTGGGAAGGGAGTGAGGTGGGAATGGGCTGACTGGGAGGCTGTTTCCCCCCCCCCAAAAAAAGAAACCTGCTTCCAGGCAGAAACCCTATCTAAAAATGACTTGACCAGCCAGGGAAAAAAATGATTAAAATTTTTTTGACTCTTTGTATCTGGTGTTTGAGCTTTCCACTAGCTGAGCTTCCAGCCTCTTGATGGAGATACAGTGAGGCTGTGCTGATTTGCAAGTGACAGCCAATAGAGGTCTGTCCATCTCCCTCCTGGATGGCTCTTGAGATGAAATTATGATATTCAGCATTGTCACACACAGTCATGGCAGCCACCTCCCCTCAGCAGGTACTATCTCTGTTGGTAAGGCAGGGATGCAGCCACAGCAGCTTAGGGCTGCGCTTTCTGGAAATCAATTCTGTTCACACAGCTACCAGCATTGTATGAAATCATGTTGGGTAGACAAGAGCAGGAGCTCTTCTGGTGAAATCTGTCTACCCATCATTGTGTATTCCTGTGTTTGCTCACAGTGTGCCCCAAATGCACATGTGGCCAAGTTTGTACCCAGGAAGCTGGCTGCAAGCCTGTGCCCCAAAGTTCAGATTGCTTGGCAGCAGTTATGGAAGGATCACTCTTAGCCCTCTGGTCTTCTGTGGCCACCAATGTGTTCTCAATCTTCCCTCAATGTTTCTTTAGCTGTTTATTCTGGCCAGTCATTGCAATTACAAAACCTAGTAAAGACAGTAAGAACGAAGTGTAGACCCTCATGGCCAACACAGCTCCCTGCTCTTCTTTAAAAAGAAAAGAAAGAAACAAGACATTCCAAGAAAACCTCAATGTACGTCAGGGGATGTGTTCCCAGTTTGATCATGGGCTTTGTTTGCTGCAGAAGGTGAAGTGCCACCCCCAGGCTGACCCACAGCCAGGAGGGTAAGGAAATAGCAGGGACAGGGCCTTGGTGTCACAAGTCTGTCTGAAACTCTTGAGCTAAGATGCCGGTGGCCCCAGAGAAAGATGAAGAGTGAACAAAGAGTTTTGGTCCCTCAGACACACACATAGCTCTGGTCCCCAGTGTTGATGAGAAGGTGGGGACAGACCTGCTACATGATGAAGAAGGAAGAGGCACATTTCCCCCTTGCAAACACACATCTTCGGGATGACAAACAGAGACCTGCCCCCATAGCAATCCCCATCCCATGCCTTCATCAACTTTTCATACCACTACTCAACAAAACTCATCCTCTATGCCAAGCATCCCTCCACAATGTCCTGCATATGGGTTTCCCCTTCTCTGCTGTTCACTGGGGCAGCAGAAGAGCCATCCAAAGGCAGCTCAGCATTTTGAGCTACAAAACCTCCAGCCCAGGGGGCCAAACCTGCAGCGGGGTCAGGGGCTCAGCCCCACAGGCAAAGAGCATCTGGCTCAGTTGTGTCCCGGCTGCAGCAACGGGTGGCATCAATAATAAACCAGTGACTCTCCCGATTTACACCTGCCAAGGATTTATTTGGCCCATTCCCTCAAGCCTTGCAGGGGCCAAGGCTCAGGGGACCACATACTGTACCTCTGAGCACACTTGCAAGCAGCAAAATTGGTGTGGCACAGCCCATGGTAGAGAAATGAAGTTTAACAGACCTAAGAGCACAGAACTAACCAGAAAATAAGCCATGAGTTAATATCAGAGGCATTGATCAGCTAGTCTTACAATTAATGCTACCTAATAAAAAAAAAAAAAAAGCTCCCCCCCCTTTTTATTCAACAGAATAAGAAATTAAACACTTGTGGGCTCATTCTAAAGAATGAATGAAATTGAATAAGCTACCTAGCACTTGAGATTCCCAGCGAGTGCTTGAATAGAGCAAACCTCCTGAGTTGAATGGATTGCCTTTTGGGACCAATTTGTCTCTTTTCACTCTTTATTCCTCCTTTTTTGCTGACAGATGTACAAAGGCGGAACTGCGCTGTGCAGCTTAGCTACATGCACCCACAGCAGCTGTCACTTTTGTCGAGCAAGTTAATCAAGCAAATGCCACCATATCCCACTTTCTATAAGGAACAACATGTTATAGACAGTAGTCTTGGGAGACGGGGAGGGAGAGAGACTTTATTTTAACTTTGAGTAGCTGGCATTTTTTTTTTCCCCCTCTGTGTGTAAAAAAAAAAAAAAAGGGGAGTTAAAAAAAAAAGGCAGCCAAAGCCGGTAGCACAAGCTGAGACTTTTGTGTTCCCCTAGAACAAATATTTAATATGATTTTAAGTCTAATTTGTACTAGGGGGAGAGCTGTCCGGTTTTAATTAAATTTAAGGGACTTAGGGGGAGGCAGTTAAAAAAGAAATGGAAGCTTTTTGTTTGCATTAACGCTTGTTGATAATAATATATTGATTGTCAATTGCTAAGTCCAGAAGATTAGTGCAGTAAATACTATTATCTGAATGCCACAAGTGAAGTGCTAGCTTCCCGTCCCTGCTTTTCCCTTTGTCAGGCAGTTTGAATCACTGGTTGTTATTTATACATTTTCTTTGATAAAAACCAACTTGTGTGGCTGATTTTTTTTCTTTTTTTTTTTTTTTTTAAACCCTGCCTCATTAAGTGCATAATAGCATTTATGTGTGGGGCTTTCTGCTTTTTAGCCTTTCAAGCTTAAGCTTATATTCCTCTCTCACCAGCGTGTTTCAAAACTTGGGATGTTCACAAACAATTGGATACACACCAATATTGTATGTATCAGGTGCTCTCTCTTGCTATTGCCAAGGAGTAGAAAATAACAGAACATTATCCACAGAGAGTAAATAAATAGTTAGAGGCTGTCACGAGCCAGATAATCACACCGTCCCATCATTAGGTAGCTTTTCTAGTGCAAGTAATTCTTTAAGCACGTATACTCTTGTTAGGTAGGCAACAAAAGGGGGTCTTTTGGTGTAGCTCTACAGCTCACACAACAGCAAAGCACCGTGAGGGGTCTGGGCAGCCCTGGGTTTGCTATTAGAAAGGTAATTCCTCCTCCAAATTCACACACACTTTTGAAAGTATCTCCTCTTTCAGGAAATAAACCCCAAGTTTTGGTAACAGATCACCCAGTGTTAATTTAACTTCTCTGTAAAGTCTTTGGCTTGGTATGCATGTTCAGAAAAAGAGAGCACAATTTGGAAGTGTCTGGGGTACTTTGCCAAACTCTGAGCTCCACACTTACATCTTGCCTGCACGAGCAAACCCTCCACCCGCTGCGCTCTGCCTGTTCCTGGGCAAGCAATCCTCACAAGAGCCAAAATACCCCTCATTTTCTGAATTAAACCTCCCCATTAAATTCTGCATTAAATTCTGGAGATCTAGCAAAGTGCTGAGAATTTAACAAAAGTCCCCATAAACCTTAGGGTCTTTTGTTTTTCTTAAATTTTATTACTTTACTCAATCAAAGCCTTGTGAATCTGTGTAGGCTCTCCCAGGTCACAGTCACACTGAGATATTACTGAAATAAATAGCTGTGTTGGGGTTTTTCATATCACTTCAGTGGTGTCTGTGCAAGTACACACAGTGTATTCTTCAACATCCACCCCAGTGCTGTGATTTCAGGATGCTTTTCACTCCAATTTCCATTCCTGAGCTATGAAATTTCATTCACGTTGACAATGCAGGAAGTTACAAATTCAAAAAAGGACTTGATATTAAAATAATTTGTATTATTATTAAATAAAGTCACGGTCCCAGCACTGCATATTAGGGTTAAGCTGCTAGCCAGAGCAACTCATCATCTGTCTGGGATGCAAATGGCATCACCGAATTACATTATCTTCCTACCCTTTCCACTTCTTTCTCTTCCCAAAAAGATAAACCATAAAAAAACTCCCTTTGAATCACTGTAAGAGCTCTGAGGGGAGAGAATTCAGAATGGAAACTGAAGCTGAAGTGCCAAATGCATCTTTGCAGTACATATGGTACCTGTGATCACCCACTGCTCAGGGATGGTGGTGGCAGGGCACACTTGGGCTGGTGCTTCACCCTTAATTGGCTTGAAGTCAGCCCCAATGGGCTCACTGGGTTGGTGCTACGGGTGTTAATGGGTAGAGGAGACATAGGGCTCCTTGTGGGTATGTTTTCTGCACGAGTTCCTCACTCACCGAAATGGCACAACTTATAAAAATTCCCTCTTCCTTTAATTGTACTCCTAGAGGAGGAAAAAGAGGATCAACATCTTTCATCCAGCAGGGTCAAGGCCCCTGGTAAATAAAGGTGCCTGAGAAGATAATCTCTAACACTGTCTGCTCTCAGTGATGTGCAAAACTGGTTAACACTGACATGCACATTGTGCAGCTGCAGCTCCAGAAGCCACAGTGGGGATAGGTTTGTTTATTCTCCCTATCAGTGGCTTTATGGGCAATCCTTGTGCTCATCACACAGACACAGCTTTCTTTCCCATGGCAGGTACACAGCTTTCTTTCCCATGGCAGGTACACAGCCAGGTGGGAACAGAAAGGGACCTGCAGATGGTACTCACTTCTCCAGAAAAGGAACAACCTGGCTGCTGGGGATACAATGCAGGTGGTCCCAAGTTGCATATCAGTGTGATCTACCTCATAGCCAGACACTAAAATCTCTGCCTGTGCAAAAGTCACACACTCACATCCCAGGCAAAGAAGAGGGCAGGCCAGCACTGGGAACAAGCCACAGGCAGGACATGCCAATGTCTCTTTGAGCTGCCTCCCTTGGGGAAAGGGGGGATCTCAAAGAGCGAGCTACTGCTGTGATGGCTCAGCTCCTCCTAAATCAGGGATGTCCTGGTCTCAGCACTTCAGCAAACTCCTATATGAGCTGCACACTGACCATCTCTGAAGCCCAACCACGTGCTCTACACTTGCTCTGAGGAGGGCAAACCTCCTGAGCCACATGCTGGTCCTGTCTGGATGGAGGGCACCAGGCAGATACAACTGTGAGGGAGACCTCCATGGAAACAGCTATTTATCTATGGCAAATGTAGAGGGGATGCTGTAACTGATGGTCATGGTGATACAGGAAGGAAAGCCCTGACATGAGTCCTGGCAATGCCTCTAACTCTCAGTCACAACATCCTCAAACCAGGGACACCCCATGCTTAAACATGCAAGAAGAGAACTTCAGTGGGTGCCTCCTTTTCCCCCTAAGAAAGGACAGCCCCAGTCCTGGGCACTGCATTATACACCTGTAGAAAACAGTGCCTTTCAGGCAAAAGTAAAGCCTGTTCTGGCTGCACACATTTCTGTGTCTACACAGGGTGTGCTGGACCTCACCATCCCATGGACCTGCAGGCAAAGGACTGAGTTCCCAACAGGTCTTGGGATTCTGGGGCTGCTCTCCCTTCACTGTAGATACAGCTCAGCAAAATGCACATCACCTACTGGGAGCCATCAATTAAAACCTCCAAAAAACCTGCTGCTTTGCAGGATTTTGCAGACACCAGTTTCCTAAATGAAAGAGCTTCTGCAGAGAAAAACACAAAGGCAAGAGCACACACATACACACACAAACCCACTTCTGTATGGATGCTCGTTCTCAAATACTTTTTTTAACCTATAAAATATTCTCTGCTTATTTCCATTTTTCAAAAAAGAAATGAAGATGACATGCTAAAAATCTCAGTTTCTATATAAAGCAGCTTAGTAAAGCAAAATATCCACGCAGTGGGCTGCTTTTTCCTGTCCCGATTCCAGGTCCCTGTTAGTGCAAGGCAGTGACAGTTTAACTGCATGCAAAGCTGCTCAGTGAGATGCAGTACAGTAATGCATGCCCTGGAATGCTGTAATTATATTTTTTATCAGATTGAATTGAAAACTCTTGCAAAGTAGGACTCGATAGACTTTAGCCAGTCATTTTATAGCCTGCAAATTCAAAAACAAAAGCAGTGAGAGGGTGCCAGAGTATCTTGGACTTGAGCAAAGGGTGGAAGCAGCTCCCCTGTATCACCCCTGGAGAAAACACCCTCCCTGCCCGAGTCCCCCTAAGCATTTTTGCCTGCTGATATCATACATCCAGGGCGAGGTTTAAAGGAGCACCGGGAAAGGAAAGAGCCGCAGATCAAGAGAAACCAAGTGACCTGGGACGGCTAATCCCGCACGCACCGCTGGCTGTGTGGGGCTGGGCTGTGGGGGGAGGAAAGGAAAAGAGGGATTGAAGGCACCGCGGGACATCAGACAATTTGTCATTGTCCTTGCTGGGGCTGTCGGCTCAACCCCATGTGCACCGGGAGTTTCTTTGGGCAAAGACCCTTCGTGCAGCCTGCAGGGAGGGAGCAAAGCAGCTGGCAGCCATGGCCGTGGTGAGCTAGAGGGGGGGTCATCCCCTCATATCTTCCTGCACCAGGATGTCCCAGCCCTTCCCACGCTCTTTGCATCCCTCAGATTCTCTGGCATCCACCTGGGGTTCACAGAGAACACTGGTACCTTCAGGCTCCCCTTCCTGATGTCCCACATGAGGGGAGCACCAGTTAGCTACAGACTCTTAAATGAAGATGGAAGCAGCTCTACCTCAGAGCACGACCTGCACACAGTTATAAATGTACCCAGGAGGTTTGGGAGCAGAGAGGCTGCTGAGATCCCCTCTGGCTGGAGGATGCTTTGCTGTCTGCAATAAAGCACGGTGTTATCTCTTCCCCAAAACCTGCCCCGGCTACTCATGTCTACAAGGGAACAAATGATCTTTTTCATTTAGTGCTGGCCCTAAAACAAACATCTCTGACGCTCAAAAGCACTGTGTGGATGATGTGAGCAAGCCTACGCTGACCTTAACGTAACAGAGCAATCAGTCTGCCTTCTTAGAATGATTAATGGAAAATCTCCTCTGGAAAAGAAATCAAATTAACTGTCTTCAACCAAATGTCTACTGGAACATGAAAAGCTGTTCCGATAAAGACATTTAGGAGGGGGAAAAAACCCCTTACAAGCACATAAAATCCAGTAACAGATCTAGGACTTATTTTATTAAGACTCTCCCTAAAATAAATTAAATGGAGACTACTTAAATGAGCACTTCAGAAAAGAGACCTTTCTAAGGGGAATGGGAGAGGCCATGGGTAAGGGCATGCCTGCTGCCGCGTGAACCTCATGTATTATGGGAGTAAAAAAAGGACAAGGGTTGCCTGCATTAAGCTCCTCTCTTTGCTCCTGCACAGCTCTGAGATGCCACATGGGGACAAACAGAGGCTGGGGAAGGACAGAGAGAATTTGCCCCTTCCTAAAAGGTACATTGATGGGGGTAGGACTTTTTTAATAGGGTACAGGATAGCAGGACTAGGAGTAATGGATGCAAATTGGAAGAGGGTAGATTTAGGCTGGATAGAAGAAAGAAGTTCTTTACTGTGAGGGTGGTGAGACACTGGAGCAAGTTGCACAGAGAGGTTGTTGGATGCCCCCTCAAACCCTGGAAGTGTTTAAGGCCAGGCTGGATGAGGCATTGAGCAACCTGGTCTAGTGGGAGGTGTCTCTGCCCATGGCAGGTGGGTTGGAACTTGATGATCTTTAAGATCCCTTCTAACCCGAACTATTCTATGATACTATGATTCTATGATAATTGCTGTTATGATTTTAACTATTTTTCCCCAGCAAAAGTCCCCTGCAGCAGGACCAGCTCCAGGTCCAAGTCTGAGATCTGCCAAGCCAGCCAAGAGATGTGGCAGCCTCTGCTGTGGCTCTTCCAAAAATTCACAGGAAAAAAAAAAAACCCCAAATCAGCAACATCAATCAACATCAATCTGCCTAATTCTCTGCATTTCACAACTCGTTCAGGAAGGAGGGAAAAGGGGGAGGGGGGGAGAAAAAAGGGAAAAAGGGGAATTAACAAATAAAAAAAGGCAAAAAAACAAGGCAGAAGAAATAGCTCAGTGGAGGCCATATCAGGATGGGAGTGGGAGAGAGTTAGTGCCCTAATGAGCAGTCTAGCTGTGTGGGAGGGAAACAGGTTGTTGTCTGTCTCAGGGAAAGCGGTGAGCGCGGCTTGTGAGCAGATATTAGAAGGGAGCCCAGCGCGCAGCCTGATATCCGCTCTTCCCCTGATCCGGCAACCCGTCCTCCTGTGAGTAATCCTGACTCGCTGTGAGTAGCTCCACTGACTCACTGCCAGGCTTCGGGCTTCGAGGAGGAGAAGGAGAAGGGAGGGTGAGAAGGGCTTTCTTCTGGCATTTCATTGTGCCGTGCAAGGCTTTATCCTCCAGCAAGAAATGCCACGATCCTGCAGGCGAGCCTTGAAGGAGCTGCCAAAATTCCGAGTGGGTAACCCCACTGAAGGCAGAAGCTTCCGTTTTTAAGAATAAGCTGATGCCTAAATGCCTGCAGAGGACTTGTTGCATTAGCTGACAGAGATGTCAGTCTGTGTTCTGCAACATTTTCTGTACACTCAGGTGTGACATCAGGTTTCAAACCAGTAGGTTCAGAAACATATGCTGAGCTGCCTGTGGATCCTTCAGTAAACCAGTGCTTGGTCAGGTTCCTGGGAATTTGTAGGATTTTACTGAAGCCTGTGACTCGCACAGTGCCCTGCATCCTCGCTGCTCAGTATCTCTGATATGCAGAAGTCAGTTACCAGCTAGGGCAGCAGCCTCAGGAAATACAAGGACAGTCCCAAGCCATGCCCTCAGGCCCTCCTCCTGGGCTTTGGGCTGGGAAAAGGACACAAAAATCCACCAATTGCAACATCAGCCTTGAAAACACAGAACCAGAGAGTGGTAAATCATCTAGTCCAACACCATGCCCAGAGCTGATCACCTACAGCAAGGAACATGTCCAGGTGGGTTTCAATGTCTCCAGAGATGGAGACTCCACCACCTCACAGACAACCTGTGCCAGGTCTCTGCCACCCTCAGAGAAGTTCCTCCTCATGTTTAGATGGAAATTCCTATGTCCAAGTTTGTGCCCATTATCTTTTGTTCTGTCCCTGGGCACCACTGAAAAAAGACTGATGTCATCTTCCTGACCCTAGCTCTTTAGGTATTTATAAGATCCCTCCTCTTTTTTCCAGACTAGAAAGATCCAAGCCTCATCCTTTCTTGAACCTTTTTTGTCCTTCTTGAACATATCAATGGAGCTTTCTAAAAACCCAGCTGAGCTGTACCTGAGAGACAGAACCTGATGCCACATCCCCAAACCAGGGCTTCTGCTTGCCTGAGGGTAGGGAAGGAGGTGCTGGTTTCTCCAGCATTTGAACCATGGATTCTTCTTCACTGCTGGAAGAGGACCTGAAGTGACCATCCCCCTGCAGCAAGGATATCACAGGGCAAAAATCAAGCCCCCTGGTCTCCCCCATCATCCTCCCCACTGAGCCTGCCTGGATCCCAGCGATCTCACCCTGGCCTCAGGGCAACAAAACCACCTCCATCTTGGCAGAGATGAAAGGGTTCACTTTCTCGTTTCAAGAGAAAATTCCCTGTCTGGTATCTCAGCTGTGACACAGAGCTTTGAGGAAGCAAAACACACACGGAGTGACAGTGAAGTGGTAAAACTGCCTTCTGCAAAAAGCAGGGTGACTCCTGCCACCTCAGAGGGCTGGATCACTGCGTGATTAAGTTCTTACCAGACTTTTTGGGAAAGGCAACCTTCCTGATCTGATAACTGCCAAGGACAAGCCAAATACGCGGGGTCAATCTATGCACATTTAATCCCCAGAAGGCAGATTAAGTGTATAATTGACCCATATAATCCATGTATCATCTCCAGTGAAATGTTTTCTATGTCCGGTTTAGGCAGACATGAGGCCCATAAGAAAGCGATCAGAGACACAGAATTACCATCGCAGTGGATTTCATCAAAGTTAGAGATGGCTTTTTAATCACTGATCTCAGAGACTGCTAGATTTAAGCAGATGAGCTAGCACTAAGCACATCTGGTTTAATCCTTATCTTCTACTCAGGCCGGTGTCTTCAAGAAGTACAAGGAGGAAAAAAATAAATTAATTTTTTTTTTTTTAGGTCCTTGCAATCTTAGGAGCTTCTCTCGGTGTTTTGATCTCTCATATCAAAAGCATGTTTTTGTGGATTTTTTTTTTTTTTTGGTTAAGATATTGAATTAATCATCAGAGAGAAAAATGCCATCTGCGCTATTTAAGGACTGCATCAGGATGCTGGAATTCACAGGATCTTATGGAGCTCACTCAATGCTCAGCTGCCTTTTGTGTTTGTGCTCCTTGCATGTGGCTGGGAAGGAAATATCCCCAGCATGATTTACACGACTGTTTACCAATTTATAAGGAAGAGAGATTGGCATTCACACTATCTGCTCATCAATGATAGACTTTCTGGATCACAAATGTTCTGATGAGTTGAAACCTTTACGGTGAGTACCTAAGGGTGTGTGTAAAGATACACACACACGCACAAGTAACTTCCACCAAAGGGCACATCCCTCTCCAGTAAAACTCAGACTGCCTTCAGACAGAATTATGGATCCACAAACTCTGATCCTACAAAATTCTGAGCATCCTGAGTCAAAAGGGACACGAGTTTTGCAGGATTGATCTGAAGACTCAAGATCTCTCTGAAAATATTTTCCCAGGTTTAAGACTAGGGTTCAGGATGGCAGGACTAGGAGTACTGGATGTCAGTTGGAAGAGGGGAGATTTAGTCTGGATTTAGTCTGGAAAGAAGTTCTTTACTATGAGGGTGGTGAGACACAGGAACAGGTCTCCCAGAGAGGTTGTGGATGCTCCCTCCCTGGAGGTGTTTAAGGCCAGGTGGGATGAGGCACTGAGCAAGGTGATCTAATGGGAGGTGTTCCTGCCTACGGCAGAGGGGTTGGAACCTAATGATTTTTAAGGTTCCTTCCAACCCAAACCATTCTATGATACTATGATCTAAGATACTGCTGCCTGCCTCTGCCTCATCCTTCCTAGAAACACCCACATTCCACAGATTAACTCTGCCCCTTCTCCTGGGAAAAAGCAATAAAATTTTACTTCCTACCTGGCACTACACAGAGTTTGTTATCCTTATATATGCAGAGCTTCACAGTGGTTAAGATCCTAAAGCACCCAGCTGTGCACAAGAATGTGGAGAGAGGATGCCACTATGCTATCCTGAAACTCTTGTTACCACTGCTCTCTACCTATGAGCCTTATTACAGTGTTTTAACTTTAAATGTTATTAAATTAGTGAGCCAGGCCAAGTAAATAAGTCATGTTAGTCTGCAGTAAACAGCACTGCCAAAAAGCTAGTTAGGTTTTGATTACCAGCAGAACCGCACAATCAATCTGTTCATTCAACGAGCCCAAGAATACAGATTTTTAAAATTAAGATGACTCTATTTTTGGGAGGGTGAGGGAGGAGGCAAGAAAACTCCCTTGACTAATTTGCAGAATTAAGAGGATTAACAAACAGACCACACAGAAATATTACAATAATCTTTCATAAACAGCAATATCTCCTACAGACAATCACCCTTCTCTGCAGGCGATGCTGGGGAAGAGAGAGAGTTTCTGAGCTAACAAATCATGACAAATATCAAAAAAAGCACCAAAAGATTACCAGAAGACACTCAAAAAGACCAGCTTCTGTTGGAAGATGGCCTGACACGCCTTGCAGTCTCTGCTCCTGGGAGGAAACAAAGGGGAAATGAATGGAAACACTGGGCAGGACTGGGGAGAAATGTGGCGAGAAGGAATATCCTGGGAGCCACAAACCCCATTGAATGTGCAACAGGGAAACTTGCACTGTGCAGCTCTGCTTTTGCTCTTCTCACAGCAAAAAAAGAGGTCTTTTACCAGCTGCATAGAGATCAGAGGAATTGCCTGCAGCAGATTTAAGCTGTTTCCCTGCCATTGCTGCACATATTAACACATAACACCCTAAACCTGGACTAAGCTTCTGGCCTGGGTGAGCCACCATTGCTGCACTAAGCCAGTGGAGGAGCTGGCCTCAAAAGTGTTAATAATCTCATTGCCTGGAGAAACTCTGTTGCTAAGAGGATTGCTCCTCTGCCATGCTGGGCGAAGCCAGAACAAAGTCAGGCCCAAGTCTAATTCAGAACCATTTTTGATCATCCCTCTTCTCTTTCATTATTAAAAAGGTAGCTAACACCTAAAGCGTCCTTGGAAAACAGGAACATCAGTGCAGGGACCAAAGGAGCTTAAAGACCTTGATGCCTTAGATGAAGGGAGCAAAGGGCTGTGGTTGAGATTGAGCAGTATTAAGTATTTGCTCCTGTCCTTACCAAAATAAAGGTGAACAAAGGATCGATGTAAATGGGGTGTGACCCCCATGCACCCATAAATCCTTCCAGCAGCACCTCAACCCTGCCACGACCCAATCTCAGGGGCAATTCACTTCTTCAGCTGCAACCTGGTAAATATGACACATGACCACTCAAAGCTAATTCCAAATTTTGTGGTCTAGGGATTGGTACAGCCTCTCCTTCCTGGCAAACCAAGGGCCCTGGAGCTTGCCCTGCTCACAGGCACACACTCCCATACACAAGACACATGCAAAGATGATGGTGGCATTGGTACCCAACAGATGTTGGTGCCCATTGGTAGCCAATGCCACCCCAACAGTGCCAGGAATGGGGATGGGAATAGAAATGGGAACAAATCCCATGGCAGCCAGCGTGGGTCAAACCAGGTGGAGCAATGTGAAAACCCTACTCTTGTTTATTTTATTCCCCACAGACCAGGGAGATTTGAAGAAAGCAGGGAAGGAAAGGAAGGTTTTGTGCTGTTTGCTTTCTACCAAGTTAGCTGCTCTTTTTATTTTTTTTTCTTCATGTCTACTGTTAATTTGTTTAAAATATGGCTTGGTAAAACTAAATACAAGCAGATCAAACCAAAATCAATGTTTGTGCTAATTACAGCCTTTTGAAAATTGGAAATAATGGCCCCAAAGGGTACAAACACACCAACTGTGATTCATAGGGAAAAGATGAGGGAAAAGGCAAGTGTGGGCATTGAAAAGAACAGTCCAGATGAGCTCTGGAAATTTAACTGCTCATGGAATAAATTTCAACACAAACGAGCAATGCTCTCGCAGGCCTGCTGCAGATGGAAGCGACAGTCTTTTGTTTTATGGGGTATTTTTTTGTTGTTGTCTTTTTTTTTTTTTGGGTTTTTTTTGGTTTTTCCTCCCCATGCCTGCTTGATGGGTGATGTGTGTCTGGTGCTTGCTCTTGTGCTGCAAACTCTCCCCGGAGCAAGCTGGCCCAGAGGAGGCACTGCAGTGCTCCGTGCATGAATGAGGCATTCTCAGTGGATATGGGTCATGCTAGTAGATGTACACAGCAAGATTATTTGACTCTAATTCATGCCACTTGATATAATGTGATAAAACATTTGACATGAGAGATAAGTTCCATTTTAATCCGATTAGGTAATGAGGGGAAAGAAAGAGTGGGAGTTGTAAAGGAGGAAGAGGTTTCCAAGGGACAGGTAATGCGCAGAGAGAGAGACGGATTGAGTGAAGGAGAAGGCTGGTGGGGGAAAAATAAGCAGCTTCCCCTGCACACTGAGGAAGCAAAGGAGCAAGTAAAGAAAGCAAAGAAGATTGTTAGAGTTCCAGAGCCAGGAGACTGAGAAATGGCACTGCTGAGAGATGAAAGGAAGGAAGGAAAGTAGGAAGAGAAACTGCTTCAAACATAAATTGATATATGGACAAATACCCTAAAGGAGACTGAAACACTACAGGCTAGCCATCAACAAAAAACCTTCACTATACAACAAGGACACAACAAGAGCAACAGAAACAAAGATACTGGTTAACATGCATCCAAATCCAAAACAAACGGGCATCACAGGTCACTGTTCTCTTACAGTCCAATGAATTTATCTTGTGCAACAGAAAAATAGCTCTGAGCATCTGGGTCAGTTCCTACCACTCCACCTTCATCAAGGAGACCCCATCTCAGCTTTATCTTTGGTGTCAAACACTACAAGGTGGTCCTCCCAAAATACAAAAGTCTGTTACTAATCAGCTCCATTTTGGTTAGCTTTTTTAAAATTAAAATTTAGTGCACTCCACTGCCAATTTTGGAGTGCTTGTCAATGAAAGGCACTGCAAAAATGTGCAGGAGAGATGGCCCTTAGCAAGAGCATCTGCCAAAAACCCGGCTCAAATTTTAACAGTGAGAACAATGACCAAGATGTTCTGAAACAGAGATTTTCCACAAGCTTAAACACAGTAAAGAACTCTCTTAGAAGATGCTTTTCCCTTAAAAATCCACACATGGACAGACCAAGACACAGTAGACTAGAGTAGAGATTTAAAGCAGGCAGAGAGCAGATACGAGCCTTAGTCAGAAAGAAAGGAAAGATTTATTTATTTTTTAAAGCTATAACCAATAAGCTTTTCTCAAAATGTGACTTATCCTCCTGTCTTATTTTGTCACATTTTGGGTCTCTCCTGCTTGGTGTCCAAGGAGGAGAAGGCATTTACTTACATCAAATAACCTTTCTATATACATCTCCTCATTGACCTTATCACGCAGGACATCCTGAGAGTGGCGGACAAATGTCACATAGGCATCAGCAACATCCATCCCCGGCTTCTGCATGGAGGAAGAAGAAGAGAGAGAGAGAAATGTGAATAGTAGTCCAGCTCCTCTGTGTAGCCTTGTTGCTCCTTCTTCTCTTCTCCTCCATCTCATGCTGTCCTCCCGCAGTGTGCCCTCTCCTTACATGATAGACTCTAAGCCCCATTGATTTGCCAAATAAAATACTGTGTCAAGGCCATGCAAAGACACTTGCTCTTTCTCTTCTTTTGCCTAGAGTGAAGCCTGTCAGAGGAATAAAGCTCCTCCTTGACATACCAATGCCTTGAAGTTGTCTTGCTACCTGTGGTGCTGTTGACCCAATGGGTGAAGTTGGGCTGGGGATTGGTTTTCTTGGGTCTCTTTCTCTATGCAAGCACTATGGTTTCTGCAGTTAGAAAGCCTACAGCCAAGAGCTGGGCTCTAGGTTTTCCTTCCAAGGTGGGAGAGGTGGAGGAAGCATCAGGTGCTGCAGGAGGCATGCCAAAATCACCTTTCTTTTTCTTTTAAGAGCCCTCATATTACCTCACACTTAGTGCTGCTCTTAAGAATAAATTTGGTAAATGATAAATCAGGGAATGGATGTCTACACAAACATCTAAGACATTGCAAAACTGCAGGAAGCTTCCCTGTGCTGCCACGCCTCTACAGCTTTCTGCAGAATTGAAGCAATTTTTAAACAGCAAACTACAAGCATACAAGACTTAGGGGACCACAGAATTTCTTTAAAGAAAATGAGAACTGAAGCAGGTAGAAGAGAAATTACTTTAAAAAAAACCCCCAAAACCCACATTGCTTGGTATATTGGAATCAAACTTACCTCAAAGGAAACCCATTAAAACACTGCAATGGGAGTCATTATAAGAGCTGCCACAAAATCTTAAATTTCCATGGCACATTGTAAGTTTGTTAATAACTAGTGTCATTAGTTTTCATTACTGTGATTTACCTCAGATCACAGAGTATCATTTCTCTGCAAGATACGATTGTCAGCCGCTGTAAATTGAAGTTAGTTAACACATCTGTGTAATTTCCAGGGTGAAAATGAGGACAGTTTGGAAAGCAGTAGGAAGGGAGTTTTTTAATACAAAGCAAACAATTATCAAGCAAAGGGCCAGTGCTTGGCCCTTGGGATGCCAGTAACATTTCTTAACACCTACTGCAACAATGACAAGGTATTAATTTGAAAAACAATGAGGACAACACAAACGTGGCAGTAGTCAAGTGTTACACTTTCAAGCAATTTTCAGCACACTGATCGTGCCCATTTTGAGGTGGTATTAAAAGGATTGGTTTGTACCCAGACAATGATAACAGCATTTGCAAAATTAGATTTAACCAGTAGTTTTCAACAGCAAGATTTCCCCTCTGTCCTCTAAAACAGGAGCCTTGAACCAAACAGGTTTTTCTTTCTCCTTCCCCCAGAAAACCAGTGGCTCATGGACCAGGGGGTGGCCTCCCACAAAGGAGCTGTCAAGGATGCTACTCTAACACAGCTTTGTTTCCTGGGGGAAGTGTGGGAAACAATCAAAAAATAACCCAGACAAACTATTTCTGCTCTATTTTATGCAAAGAACTGTAGCATTCAACTGGCTCTGAGGACAGGAGCTGAGCCATGGACCTCAGAAGGGCCTCCCAGCTACAATGAGAAAATTGTAGGAAACTCTGTTTTTGGAAACTCTGAAAGACATTTTTTTTTCCACAGAGACCACCTTCCTGAAAACACCCTACTTTCCAGGAGTGTAGAGGCCTCAGAGAAAGTCACAATTTGCTCTAAAGGTTACTTAAAAATTATTTTTCTGTGCTTAAATTTTTGATGACTGAATATTTAAGGAGCACTTCAATGACTAGGAGTTTCAGCTGAAGGATCTCCATGCTTTCTAAGCCAGAAATTAATTCTGAGCCTGTCTTTCTAATGGTCTCAATATCTTGTTTCTACTACTCAAAGGCAACAGGATGCTGATCACTGTATTGGGATATTCTGCCAAATTTACCAGACCAAGTATGATCTCTTACAGTTGAAGGGTTTGTCATCTCCACTCTTGGCTTAAGGTAACTTTGTAGGCAATGTTTAACTAAAGGGATGGAAACACCAAACATAGATGATGTTGTCCAGAATGTCTGATAAATTTAACACATTGTCACCTGAGAACATGCTGAGCAATCACATCTGTATTCAATGTACATTCATATATTATGTGTACAGGTCATCATAATTAAATAAGTTATTTTTGATTCACACTGCCCAGTCTAGCTGGATGCAGGAACTGGTGTGCTATATTAAACCCTACTTTTTTTTCACTTGTAATTGCCCAGGATCTCTCTGCTTGTAAATGTTACAGTAACCCCTTGTTCCAGCCAACATTCATATATTACACTTCCACTCAATTTAAATGTAAATTTCTGGCAAGTTAAGTGCTCCGTCTAAGAATATTAAGGGCTCTTTTCCTTATGAATCAAGGTCTAATTAGAGGAGAGGGTGCACAGTTTTCCTATACCAATTACAGAAAAAAAGGGAAAAAATTATTTTCATTAACAATTTCCCAAGCACATGTCGCTAGCTCATCGCCATTTCCCCCAAAGTAATGAAAAAGTCATTTTCCAAAAAAGAGTAAAATAAACCAACAATTAGAAGAACAAAAATAAAATAGATTAGCTAATGTGTTAGATGTGTGTTGGCTCAGTTCTAACATGTCTGGACCTTTTTGTTTGGAAATTATACTCTATTTGTACAAGTCCAAATGAAGAATTAACAGAATGTTCTGCTCCTGTTTGGTTTGGTATTTTTTTGTTTTTTCTTCTTTTTTTAAATATTACTCAAGCCAAATGCATAAATATGGCACCTTTTTGACACCATCTGCAATTTATTGCCTAAACAGCCTCGTGGGTCTCAATAAGAGGGTAACTGCTCATTATTAACATCATGGAGATATTCTTTCCAGTTCAAATGTTAGAAGTCTGAAAGCCCATGGTTCAGCCATTGGCTGTTAATGCATAATGTGGGTTGCTACAAATGCCATAAACCCAAGCACAGTGCAAATTACTACGACAGAAGTTGTTTAAATGGTGCTTACAGGTACATCCACGTATTTGGAAGCAGCCTTCACCTGTAAAAGGAACAAGAAGAGAGTTTGCAACATCAGTACATTTTCAGGTCTCTGCTTTCTCTTTGAACACCTGTCAGAGCTTCCCCAGACAAGACTTAGGAGAACATAATGCTGAGTGAGGGAAAAAGGGTGATCAAAGCTATGTTTCCTATCTAAAAGAATAGGCAAGGGTGTATTTTTGTTGTTGTTGTTTTGGAGAGGTAACTTTACTGCTGCTAAAGCTCTAATAGCAACAGATGATAGTGTGGGAGTTGTGCTTCTCCTTCTTTTACTTCAGTGAGCGGGGGAAGATGGGGTTCGTAAGTAGACATCATTATTTTCTTCAGAGGCCTGGTTCTCCACCCAATGCCACGTGTCTCCGAGGGCAGTGTGTGTCTCTCCCATCAGGATTTGTATCCCAGGGACAGTGGGAGACTCTGGCAGCATGAACACAAGGGCATGGAAGGGCCACAGGCACCTGCACCAGGGTGGCCATCAGAAAGCATCCATAATTTTGCTCACTGCCCATAATCTCACAAGCCACATGTTTCCCCTGGCTTTGCTTGATGCAGTCTGGGGCATTATTTTCCCCTTATTTTTGCTGGACCTGATGCTGCCAGGAGCTTGCAGACTATGTTGGGACAGTTTGTTCACACTGCACCACAGAGACATGTCCCAAAGCTTTTCTGCTTCCCTGTCTACACCAGCTATGTTGGAGCTTCCTATGATTTTTTTTTGTCCCCCTCCTCTTTTAAAAGATATTTTTTGAGGGAGGGTATCTGAGAGAGGTTGCTGCACTCTGTGGTGTCCTTACAAGCCATTGGGGACTGCAAGATCCTAGGTACACTTTGTGTCTGGTTTGCCATGCTGCAGGGCACACATCACCTGGCATGAGGGACGAGGTGGTCCCCAATGTCAGGGCCAACTTTTCCAACTGAGCAGCGCCCAGCTGGCCAGAGAGACCTTTTTCCCACTGCAGCAGAAGGCATCTTGTCTATAAAGAGTAGGGCTGGGATTTTCCACAAGGCTTCTGCTTTTAATTAGGGGGGAAGCGTTGCCGGCCATCTTTGTTTGGGTGTAAAAGCTCACCTGCTTTTAAATATTTCTAAAGCTACCATTAAAACAGCCTAAATATAACACGCACACAGTTGCATCTTGGGATGAATAAATTATGTGTCCCGAATGAGAGAATGAATGTATGTGTGAGACAGAATGTGAGAGTGGGTGGAAGCACTCATATGGTGTGTGTGGGGGGTGCATAATTAAGCACAATGAGGCGATACAAAAGACCAGACTGGTGGTAATTGCCGAGG
Source organism: Turnix velox (assembly GCA_013400935.1). Classification (NCBI taxonomy): domain Eukaryota; kingdom Metazoa; phylum Chordata; class Aves; order Charadriiformes; family Turnicidae; genus Turnix; species Turnix velox. The sequence goes on along the minus strand of VZTY01023048.1, from coordinate 129,682 downwards.
TGAAGGCTGCAAGCATTGGCAGTGCCCAGGCTGCTGAGCTGGGGGGCAAGAAGAGAGAGGAGGGTAGAAGGAGGGCACCAAGCTCCTGCCGCCGGGGTCTGCCTCTCCATGGGGCTGGAAGGGGCTAGGGGATGTCCCAGCACACCAGTTTATGAAGGAGGGAGCAAAATCAGAGCCAAACTCTTGCTCCCAGCAAAGAGTGATGCTCAACTTGCCTCTGGGTATCCCTGTTTCCAGCCATTCACCTGAACACATTATTCTTTTCACTGTATTTATCCTCCCAACTTTCTTGGGAGGCAGCAAAGTGCCATCCTTGCTCCTGATGAAGAAGAGAAGAGGAGCCCCAGCCTCCATGCATGGAGCTCTGGAGGAGCAGGCAGTCACAGAGCTGGAGTGGAGCATCCACAGGCAGGGCTCTCTCCGCTTCAGCTTTTTCTTAGCTGGCAAAGCCAAACAAGCAGGAGGAAAGCTTGGAAAACCCTGTGGCTCGACAGCCTGCATAACTGAACCTGTGTCCATGCCCAGGGCTGTAGTCCTGAGTATCTTCAAATATCACAGGAGGCACGAATTACTGCAGTGGCACCACAGGGAACCTGCAGTTCCAGCCTGGATTTAGCACTCCCAAGTCCAGCCTGGCTCCAGCATCTCAAGCTGCCTTCTTCTCCAAAGCCAAGAGGCGACAAGAATAACTCAGTCAGCTTTCTGCTATCTCCCCTCTCCACCCACAAAAAAACTGAGCTGCTTCTCCTGCTCACCCCCTTTTAATCAGAATAATTACTTGGGTTTTTTTTTTTTTTTCTTTAAACTCCGATTTGGCTACATTTAGTGAAATTTCCAAACTGCCGGATGTTGTGTGATTTTTTTTTTTTTTTTTTTTTGCTAGGCTGCCGTTTCCCACAAAGTATGTGACTCTGCCATGAAACATCTCAGTTTACCATACAAATTTTGAGTGGAATAAAAATAAGATCTTTTACTTCTGTCTCCCTTGGGTAATATGCAATCTTTAGTTTTAATTACTGTAGGTGTAACTCTCTGCCTACAGAGGCCATCCAGATTAAAGGGAATTTTAGCAGCTGTCATTCCTGTGACTCAGTGGATCTGCACATACAGACACTCAGCCAGGGCCTGGGCTTCTGCTGCTGAGATGCACTTAAATGAAGCAACAAACAGGAAAATAAAAAAAAAAAAAAAAAGTCTGGCCAAATTTAGAGGGGTATTTTCCTCTCAAAGTGCTCTGCAAGTACAAGTGGCTAGTGAGAATTTATTAGGACAACAGATGCATTAATTTTATCTCAAATTTCGAGGCAAGAATTGGAAATGAGGATATCCTACTAGGTGATAAAACTGTCTGTCACAAGACCCCCCGGGTTGCATGTCACTTGCAGAGAGCCTGGAAAACACACCACGAAAGAAGTCGGTGGAAGGGGGTGGGAGACTAATGCTTTCTAGAGCTCAGCGGCTTGGACCATCACACTCTGTTGTATTTGTTCAGACAGGGAAAACGTGGGAGGTGGTGCAAGCATGCTGTTGCAAAGACTAAACACAGCAAATCCCTACTACTGCAGGAAAGGGAGACTTTCTAAGCCCAGTGCCAAAGGGGTGAGGGCCATTCCTTCTCTTGCTGCTGGTGCTTCCCAGTGTCTCCCAGTAACTGAGGTGGCCAAAGAAAGAAATATCCCTGTCCCAGAAAAGAGCAGTTCTGCTCCTCTGCAGTTCACTCAGCCTCCTTTCTGGGGCTGTGGGCTCAGCACCTTCCTGGAGATCTGCACTCTATTTGGATGCTCCCCTTCCCAGCTGGAAACTCAAGAAATTGAAGCTGCCCCCAAGGCTGTGGGGCTCTTGAAGTGGGACAGGCTGTTTTGCTGCTGCTGGCGCAGTTAATTGTCAGAAGATGTCTGAGAAGCAGCAGAGTGAAGATGTCTGACCCCCCAGCCCAAACATGGCTGAGGGCTTTGCTCTGCAGTCCAAGGGAGCAGCACTTGGCAGCGTAAACAGCAGGTTGTGATGGGAACAACATAGCATCAACCAAGAAACAGCTTGGATGCAGGGAGAAGGAATGGCTGCACATTACACGGTCTGTCCAGGTTGATGCTGATACATCTGATGCCTAGAAAGCTGCCGCCTCCACATCCTCTGCTGCTGGCATGTGAGCATCTCCTAACTCACAGTAGTGTTGCAATGAGGGAAGGTATCCATCCTAAACCATCTCCTGCATCACTCTGACCTGTAGCCACAGCCCTGGGACTGCAACCATGTGAAAGTCATCCTGGGAGAAGAGCTACACTGTGGAACAGTGAGTGGGATGCCTTCTCTTCCCCTCCTTCTCCAAGGAATAAAGTGCCTCCAGCACATTTGAGAAGCAGTGACACTGAGGATGACCCCCATGGCAGTGCAGACAAGTTGCCAGACTGTGTGCACACAGCTGCCTGCAAGCAGAGCTTCTTGCCTCAGCTGGTGAGCTTTCCATTCTTACCATCCCTATTCCCAACAAATCCTACACAAATGCCGCATACTCGGCACAAAGGGCCTAAGAGTAGCAAAAAAACAGAGAAGAGGAGATAGTGGAAACTCTTTCCAGTTTGCCCCTTCTGCTGCCCACCCAGTCTCCATGGACAAGTAGGAGGAGAACAGGCTGCACTGTGGGGCTGGGGGTGAAAATGTTGCTGCAACTTTCCCAGCAAGCCCAGACACACAGCGTACAGAGGTCTGTAAGATGAGCTAAGAGAAGCCACACTTGCAAACAGACACTCTCATAAACTTTCTGGCATGCATTTCCAGAAGACCTTTGAACATCATCAGATCAGAGAATCATAGAGGTGTCTAGGTTGGGAGGGACCTTTTTTATCAGAGTCCAACCATCAACTCAACACTGACAAAAAACATCACTGAACCATATCTCAGGACCACATCTACCAGTATTTTAAACACCTCCAGGGATGGAGATTCTACCACTTTCCTGAGCAGCATGCTCCAATGAAAAGATAACCCTTTCAGCTGCTATGGATTTGTCCTAAGAAGTTTTTACAACACTTATCTGGACCACAGCTCAGATTGCTAAACCCTTACGGATAGTGAGGCTGATTCTGCATGGATATTGTTCTTGTCCTGAACTTTTCCAGGGAATATGGAATGGGATTAGCTGTGGATTGTTTCTGCAGTGTTGGGGAGAAATGTGGCATGAGAAGAACCATGTGCTGCATAACCTCATGGCATTTTCCCCACCTCATTCTCTCTCAGAACCATGAAGACACTCCTTAAATCTCCCTTATTTTGTTTTTTATTATTTGAACTGGTCACTGTTGTGGCCAGAAGAATGAAAGGAACACACCTGCCATACAAGGTGGCAACAAAGCAGCTTCGTTAGTTATGGAAACTGCATGTAAAGTGCAAGGATTTTTCTTCACAATGTTTTCACCCTCAACAGAATAAACTCCACCAGCCTGAATGATGGCTTTACAGGGTGCTGCAATAAGATGGTCTGTGCACCTTGGGTGTTTATGTACTGTACATCTGCAGACAGGATATGTATTCATGTGGAAATTACAGTGTTCAAACATCATAAAAACTCAGAATTATCATGTAGCTGACCTAGTCCTGGGAGAGTTGGAGATTACAGCTCAGAAGGGGAAAAAAACAGAAGAAAGGAAAATATTTTCTGTACTTACAGTAAATGACAGGAAAGAAGAAAACAAAGTTCCTTCATCATATCTAGACAGTTTGGCCAAGACTCCTTCCAAAATGGTGACAAACTAGGAAAACAAAAAAAAAATTGCAATTACTTTTAATAATTGAACAAAGGGCATAAAAATCAACATCCAAGAAACCAGTTGCGCTCTCAGCACTGCCAACCTGTCCCTGGGCACAGCAGGATGGGGAGTGGGCAGAGAGGAGTATCACCTTTTGAGCACTACATCTTGCTGGATAGGAGTCACCCCTTGGTGTCATGGGTGACAGTGGGGACAAGAGGTGGGTGCTGTGTGAGGAGAAGCCATCAGCCTCTCCGGTTGAGGAAGAAATCAGTGGTTTTTGCTCCCAAGACATAGTGTCAAACACATAGCTAGTGGGGTATTCTTGCAGAAGAATCAAACTGGCATATGTTGATGGATTTTGTTTAAAGGTCTCCACTGTATAATGGGGATGACTTGTTCTTGGAAAGTTTGAAACTAGTGAAAAACACACCCCACCATCTCTCTCCCTACATATCAATTCCCCTCTCTGCTAGCACAACACACCAGACCTACACAACAACCCATGGGAAATGCTGGCAGCTGAGCTAGAGGAACTGACTCCGATGAAAAACAACTTCCCAACAATTAAACCTGACATTTTGGAATACATTTCCTACTACTGTCACCTCGAAATTAAGTTCTCAGAGGAGCATATGGTGATCCTGCACAAGAGGAGCTATTTTGTCCCCACAACCCTGTGTGTAGGAGTGATGGCCATTTCCTTGTGCCACCCCAGCCTCTGTTTAGCAAAGTCACCCCCCTGACTATGGCGACCCTGAGTGCCATGGGGTGATGCTGACCACTGGGTGGTACCCCCATCTGTTAAAGCAAGTTCTGCCCCAGCATGGCAATCCTGCTTAGCAGCACATTACATCTCACGCAGCTCCTAATCATCAAAGAGTCACCAGGAAAGGGACTGGGAGATGTAGGATCTTGCCTGTGAGAAACAAGGAGCCAATTCAACATCTTAATGTGTCACATTTTAATGGAAATGTAACGTTAGCAGTGAATCACTTCACCTGAAGCCGAAGGTTACCTTTGCCACGAGGAGTGTTATCATTTCCTTGACGGTTTCCTCAATTAGTTCATCTATTTTTGAATGGTACTGGTGCTAAAGAAAAAAATAAAAGGGAGAGGGGGAGGAAAATATTAGCATCGATCACAGGCAAGAGCTCGATGGTTGTCAGCTTCTTCCCTTGGCAAACTGCAATATTCACAGTATCATAGAATCACCAAATCACAGAATGTCAGGGACTGGAAGGGATCTCAAGAGATCATATCCCCCTGTTAGAGCAGGAACACCCAGACCAGGTCACACAGGAAGGCATCCAGGCAGGTTTTGAATGTCTCCACAGGAGACTCCACAACATCTCTGGGCAGCCTGTTCCAGTGTTCTGTCACCCTCACCGTGAAAAAATTTTTTCTTATATTTCTCTGGAACCTCCTATGTTCCAGCTTACACCCATTGCCCTGAGTCCTATCATTGGAGGTGACTGAGAAGAGCCTGGCTCCATCCTCCTGACACTCACCTTTTCCATATTTATAAACAAGAATGAGGTCACCCCTCAGTCTCGTCCAAGCTAAAGAGACCCAGCTCCCTCAGCCTTTCCTCAGAAGGGAGATGCTCCAATCCCTTCATCATCTTTGTGGCTCTGTGATGGACTCTCTCAAGCAGTTCCCTGTCCTTCTTGAACTGAGGGCCCCAAAACTGGACACAATAATCCAGACGTGGTCTCACCAGGGCAGAGTAGAGGGGGAGGAGAACCCTTTCTAATACAGCCCAGGATGCCATTGGCCTTCTTGGCCACAAGGGCACATTGTTTGCTCACGGTCATCCTGCAGTATTAAGCCTCAGAACAGCTACAGTGACCAGGGATGGTGTACACTTGTAGGAGAGACCTTGAATTCAGGACACTCTTACACACTGGTTCAGCCAGCACAAGGCTCAAATTAAACACTCCTTTAAATGCTTTACTCAGGGACTGTAGGAAAGATAACTCCCCCCCCCCACCAAACCAAGATTAGCCTTTGTGTCCCCGGAAAAGTCCCAGCTGTGAGCAGATCTGGCTGCAGGAGCCTGGAAGAGGCTGACCAGCACCAGCATCAGCCTGTCTGAGTCCTCAACCCGATTTCTGCGCATGCCAAACCTCCCCTTGCTTGGGAGCTCTGATGCAATCAGCTGCAATATGGTTAGAATAGGTACTGAAATACAGTCTTCTTCTAATTTAGAAAAGACCTGTTTCCAATACAAGATTTTAATTAGCGAAAACATACAGTATATTCTTATTTTCAATGGACTGAGAAAATACTGATTATGACTGCTTTCCAACACAAAACATTTGATTTTTCAGTCAAACATTTCAAGCACTGGTGCTAGTCACTATATTCATTACCACTTGGCATTAATATTGTTTTAAAATGTTAACATCAAATCACATTGAAAGAGACAAATCTGCTTTCAATACTAATCAGACTTTGGGAAGGAAGACTGCGAGGGCTTTGCAAATGCTAGACGTTGGTCTCAGCAGCTGAATTGCTCTGCAGTCAGTGGATTTTTTTTTTTCTCTGAGAGTAACACATTAAACCAGGATTTTGGGGGAAAAAAAAAGACAATAAAAGGAAAACACACTTACCCACTCTTTAGCAAACTTTTCAGATGATTTGGGGACAGAAATAAAGAGGGAAGTGCAAAAGACAGGAAAAAAGAACATATGAAGATAAACAATAAATAAATGAAAATCTTAAAAAAAAAAAAAGGCACATGAGAGAGAACAGTAGCATCATGCAAAGGAATGATAAGCAATGGAAAATGAAACGTGATCAAAACCTCCTCTCCCTGAAACACCAGGTATATATTGCCTGTAGTATCCGAGGGTGATAAAACCAGGGGAATGAGGGAATTGTACCCAAGTTCTTACAGGCTCTTATGATTTGCTTTCATTCCAAAGACATATATGAATTCCTTACAGGACCATAGCTAGAAATAATCTGTTTAATGCATTGTTAACCCTTATCAGCTCCTAGGATGTTCCCAGTGTTAAATCAAAAATAGCCAGCAAAACAAGACACTGTAAAATGCACTGAAAATTAATTTCCAACTAAAAGCTTGTTTAAATAGCAACTAGGAGCCCTGCTAGAATAAAACTGGGTCTGTGTGAGGTGAAGATGCTGTACATGGACCAATGTCGTGCTGAGAGAACTCTGACCACTCGTTTTCTTGTGTCTACAGACCCTTGGGCAGACTCAGACTTGGTGACAGGACCAGTGGCTGCACAGAACAGGGCCTGAGAAGCAGTGAGTCCTGCCCTGGGCATTCCCAGTGATGTGCACCCATTGCTACCCACCCTCCAGTCCCAGCTCCACCTTGAGATGACTGGCATCAGCCAGGAAGGGGCTGGAGAAGGTGAGAGCTTGGAAAACCACTGCCTGGTGCTGCTTTCACAGGCTCCAGGCTCATCAACCAGTACTTCCAGCAGCTCCTTCTGCATTTGTTATGAGAATGCCCAGGGTTAAAGATCACAGAAGTGCTTTGCTTCACCCAGTGCAGGCCCTGCCTTCGATTAAGTTCTCCACAGCTTTCTATTAGCTCAATTATTACAAACCATAATCAGTGCACTACAATGATTCAACTTGACTCTATGTGATGAGTATCTTGCCTTGTCATGTAACAGATTGTGTGTACGTTGTATTTCTCTAAGGACCATCTGACCTTAGATATTAAATAGAAACATACTAGCCCAACTGAGAAACATTTAATACATACATTTATCCCCTTAGATGTATTAAAAATTCAGAGGAAAAATAAATATTTAAGATGGTAAAGTATGTTTACCAAATGTTTTAGCAGCTGCCTTTAGAGACAAGGAAATGAAAATGAAATGATGGGTATTTGTGTCACGGGGGAATGCTCACAAAATGCACTCAAGTATCCACCAAAGTGAGACCCAACCAAGGTGATCTTAAAGGGAAGTGGGGTGGGAGGGAAACTGAAAGAGTGAGGTCAAATTAAGTGTTGAAAGAGTCTCTGCTCATGCACAGCTTAGATCAGTAAAATAAGACAAATGAAAAAATCAGTAGTTTGTTACTCATCAAAAGTCTTCTCCAGCTAGGTTTGGGCAAACAGCCCTCCCTGAGCAGCATGGGGGGCAATTTAAGCTCTTTTTGCTGCTTTTGCACTGTCTGCAAGGGACTATATAATTTAGGAGCTGTGCAATGGCTGTGGCACTGGAGGAAGGTTGTATCTGTCTCTCTCTCCACAGTGGGGCTGCAGATGGTCAGGCACCGAGGACTGGGGACAGAGGGACTCCACGATCACAGACCCAGCTCCCTGAGTTATGGAGGGAGATGCTCAAAACCCAGTTTCTCATCTCTCTGCTCTCTACCTGACTGTGTCATCAATTCCACTGCAGACAGGAGAAAGTGGGCTGGCATTTTGTGCTCCCCTCATGGGCTGTAACAATCTGTAATGACCTATATCTTAGCTTTCACCCTTGAGCAGGACCAGCTTGGCACACAGGTTTAGGTTTCTCCCAGAAGAGGAGGATGGAGGCAGCCCAAATACAAAGTGGAACCAGTGAATGGAGGGGGTGGTAGGAAAGCTCATTATAAGGAAGAAAAAGGTCACATGTATAAATTTCTGCAGCCCTTGCTGGTAACTTATGCATTGATAATTTACATCTGCTTTACAGGTCTGTTAGTTCAGCTATCTGTGAAAAACCTCTGCTTGCCACGGGAGACAGGCTGTCTCCAGGCTGACATACCAAACACCTTCTGGAAGTGGCACAGGCAGATTTGCAAGGTGAATCCTCTCATTTGTGTTAGACTCAGGACGAATGTGCTACGTGACTGATACTCAAAATCTGGAGGAGACTGTGGCAAGCACAGAGCATCACAAGTTAAGGAAAGATGCAGCCAATACCATGTCACACTATATCCAGATGCAGGTGATGTTACCAGTTTCTTGCCATCTTAGCTTGAAAATTTTATGAATGCAATGAACTTGCTGTGTCATGATATTGGAGTCTGCTTGATCTGCAAACATCCTGGACCCCAGGGACTGTGCTTGTGTAATGCAGAAAGGTTTGAGCCTGGTTTGCAGTGGGGAGCATTACAACCATTGACCTTCCTGGCTGATAGTGCACTGTCAGGGGTGATACTGCAGTAGCTGTGCACTGTGGAACTTGGGGAGATAAATGGGATGAATGTATAATGGAAAGTGGTGGAGAAGTTCATGTTCAATCTTGGACAACAAAGGCTCTCTCAAGATCTCCCTGAGCTGAGCTGGAGAATAAAGGAAGAATCTGATGATGAGCAGTCTGAAACCTCTCATGCATGCTGACTGACACAAATAAAATGTCACAACTGAAACATATATATGAAAAACTAAAAGAACAGCAAGGCCTGACACCAGAGCAAGGATCCCTGCTGCATCCAGTTCCCTCTGGAGCAAGTCCTCTCAAAGCAACAGGGTGATGTAAACAATCAAAAGCCAAAAACCAACTTGCAATGATTCACTACAAAATCTGTCCATGGAAAGTTGTAGTGAAAGGGCTTATCTAGGAAATGCTGACAAGCAGCAGGATAGGGGAGCCAAACAATATTTGTGAATTTATTCTAGACTGGTGTATGAATATTTAATTTGGCTTGAAGCCACTGTAACAAAATGATCATTATGATGCATTTAATCCAGTCCAATTCACCAATCTACTTCATAGATCAATTCACAGAAACTTCAACTATGGCTTCAGAAGAAAAAAATATATCAGCAGTTAACCAAAACAAGTTTGCTGTTTGGTAACTTGAGTCATTAAGAACTTGGAAATCCAGGACCACCAAGTGTGCTGATTATAGTCAGTACTCAAGGAAGTCACAGCAGCTGGAATTTGTGTCTACTTTTGGAAGTTATCTATTTTTGTGGGGTTTTGTTTTGGGGTTGTGGGTTTGTTGGTTTTTTTTCTTACAAGCATCACAGCAACAACACTTCTGCTTTCCTTATGTTTGCCTACAGAAAATAGATACAGAAAGTATTCTGATGACACCTGTCTCCAAGGTGAATTTAATGACTTGATCTCTATGGCCATCATGCATCAATCAAGCTTAAGAGATCCCTTGTGCACAGCACAGTCCTTGCAAAAAGTCACTCCTAAATCCCAAGGATTCTCAATGTTTAAATTATTGGCATTTCTTCCAGAGCAACCCCCAGCACATTCATCTGCCCACTCTATAGGGAAGGGTAAATCCACAGCTGATAATGCCTCTGAAACCAACACAACAGGAGACAGGAAAATTCATGACATTGCCTTGAAAAGCTGTGAAAGGAAGAACCTGCATTTTTACCTCTTGGCCCATTTCCATACTGCAAAGCTTTGTTGACTGAGCTTTGGCATCCACCATGACATTAAACATGGTGCATATTGATTGAGGGACTCGGAAATCTGTTGACCGGCTGGTTTTCTGCAGCTTTACTTCAAAAGCAATCCTGGTTCTGTTAAGGGAAGTAGAAAAAAGACATTTCAGTTGCTTTTAAACATACTGAAGCTAGTAATAATGTGAGACAATACTGAGAAGAGTTCAACAAACCAGAAAGCTGAATGCTGCTAGGAGCACTGTAGTGCTTCAAATGTGCTTTTACTAAAAATGATTTCCCAGTTTAAGGAGAAATCCACTTTCCAGAATGCAAACTATTTATAAAGTGTGCAACGGTCTCAGGCAAACTATGACTTTCTCATGCTTGATAAACAGTGTGATGATGCTACAAACAGCAGTGTCAAATGTACACCTATAATTTGGTGGCATTCGCTGATTCCTAACAGCAGACAAATAGCAACCCTGATGCATTAAAGCAAGCTCCTCTTGCTCCCAGATATCACCTACAAATAAAAGAAGTGCATTCATCAATTCAGTACCTAAAGGGGGCCTACAAAAAGGCAGAGGTAGGACTTAAAAGGATATCTGATGGAAGGACTAGAAATAATGGATGTAAGCTAGAAGAGGGTAGATTGAGGCTAGATATAAGAAAGAATTTCTTTACAGTGAGGGTGGTGAAACACTGGAACAGGTTTCCCAGAGAGGCTGTGGATGTCCCCTCTGTGGAGGTGTTTAAGCCCAGGCTGGACAAGGCACTGAGCAGCCTGATCTAGTGGGAGGTGTCCCTGCCTGTGGCAGTAATCTCCGTGTCTGTCAGTCTTTAAGGTTCCTTCCAACTCAAATTATTCTATGATTCTATGATCAATTGACTGAAAAGACATTGCCAGATCATTGCATTTATAGGTCTACAGTATTTTATTTGCTTGCTGCAAGTTCCTAATCATCTTGTAAGTTGTCAGAGGTGGTTTCTCCGAAGTGTGTGTACTCACCAGAATACACCTTCAAAATGTGCATGGGGGAAGTGGGGCAGGTTTGAATACAGGCATCACATCAGCCTGTACCTCTCTGCTCTCCTGAGCCTTCACTGTACTCAGATTTGACATCCCTGGAGGTGTTTAAGGCCAGGCTGGATGAGGCATGAAGAAACCTGGTCCAGTGGGAGGTGTCCCTGCCCATGGCAGGAGGATTGGAACTAGATGATCTTTAAGGTCTCTTCCAACCCAAACCATTCTATGATATTATGATATAAACCATTTACACCAAGAGCTTTGTTGGGCCAGAGACAGCAGGATTTGGTCCCGTGTAGGGTTTTAGAATCCCAAGGAGTCTGTGACTCTATCATGGCGAACACTCTGCAGCACTGCGGGCATCGCCTTGCCTTTCTCTGGAGCCCCTCTGCAGATTCCTGAGGTACTTCACTGATCCAACCTAACACAGAACAATTATCACATCAGGCAGAATCTGCCAACAAATTAACATAGAATTTAGAAATAACAAACAATATCAGCTGCAGCTCAGGAATAACTCTGATCTCGAAAGATCCCCCAAGGGTTATGCAAATGAAAACTCATTTACAAACGTGAAACTCCCATTCTTGGGATGAGATCTTGCTCTGGTACATAGGTCCTCCTGCCTGGATTTATTAGTGGAACAGGCCCCCTTTGCAAGGGCTGCTTTCCTGACAGCACCAAAATACAACCAAGCGGGGAAAGCGGGGTGGCTCCTCTATGGTATTCAACGGTTCAGAGACAGACGTGAAGAAAAATGTTGTGTCAAATTGAAATTGCTAAAGAAACCTTAGCCAGGCCCTGTTTGCAGGTGATATAAATAGGGAAGGCAGCATATTGGTTTACATCAGCAGTGGCATTTGAACTGATTTAATTACCAGTACCCGATTTAGCCTGGACTCGGGGACTAGAATCTTGATAATTACTGAAAGGACCCAAAGTGGCTGGGATTTTCCATCTCCTCGCAGAGATGAGCCTGTTCCTACTTCTGCTCAGAACCATTATATATAGTTATACCACTACAAGCTGAGCCAGGTTTTTACAGAGGGGCAACATATTTGTAGAAAGGTTGAAGCAGTTGGGAAGAAAAAACAAACCCCATCTTTCAGGCACAGAAGCCCTTCCTCAGATGCACCTGGAAACCTGCTTACTTTTCTGAGTCTCAGCTAAGCCAACCTGGTCTGATTTCTATAGGTCAGTGCAGCTATAGTGCACTGCAGGAGTAGAAAAAGTGCCTTGGTTCCAATTAAAAAAAGGAAAATTAGCATTTTACTGGTAGTGCTGGGGGTAGAGAACAGAGATCCAGCATTGGCTTTGCTCCTAAAGGATGATCTGACAACTGGAGGACAACTGAAGCTCAGATAAAGGACTGAAGTTTTTCTGCTGCAATAAAGGGGAACTTGCTCAATGTCAGAGACACCACAATCATCTCATTGTCCTTAAAATGCACTGGGGTTTATTCCAGAAGGGTGAGAGAGCATGCCTGGAGTCGTGGGTGACTCTTCTGCCTGCATCTTGGAGACAAAACGTGTCTTCTCCTTCTGACTGTGAGGAGCACATGAACAATAAATGCCACGCTCACACTTGCAGAGTGGCCAGGCAGTCATGGTACAGAACAGTTACATCACACATTGCAGCTAATATTAGCATATACCAGCTGGATTTGCACCCATGTTCCTGTGGTTCATATCTTTTTCTATGAATTTCTGCACAATGAAAAGCAAAGCTCATTTATTCCTTCTGCCTCATCACCTCTGATGCCAAACAGACATGAATGACTGTGGAAAGGCTGGAAATTTAACCCCAACATTTTGCTTTCGTAATGTACATTTAGAAGATCTGTAAAGAAACTTCTGCAGGTGAATATCCTGTAAAGCAGCTGATGGTACAACAGCTTTTCTCAGTTGGTGGCAGATGCGAAACCTATGTGCCAACCTACACATTTTCCCCTTTCTGGGGTGACTTTTTTGCCTGTTTTTAACATGGATCTGTGTTTTTCAGGTGGGTGCTGGGATATTACTTAGGGCAATGTCTTCAGCACTCAGTATTATTTAGAGCAAACTGCATTTACAAAGACTTGACTTCATGTGTGGCACCAAAAATAAGTAGCTTCTTATAAAGCTTAAAAGAATGGGTGATTTATTCCCTAACTGTGAATATTCACTCTCCAGGGTCTTAACAGAGAAGGGTTTGCTTGGGTGAGTCCACAGTTTGCAGCAATAGGGTGGCTTTCCACCATGTCTGTACTGGGCAGAGGTGAGTGGGCATTTCTAATAAATGGTGGCTGAAGTGAAGCTTCATTGATAATAATAATAAAAAAACCCCAACATTGTATCCCGTGAGCTCCTATGAGAAACATGACTAGTTCACTCGTGGGCACGTACCTTTTCACACAGGACTCAATCATGTCACTCGCCATGAGCTTCAAGCGTTGCTCCAGGTGTTTTCCAAACTCCTCCTCAGGCCAATGCAAATCCCTAATGAAGGTCTGTAGGGCATCAAGTTTCCAGAACAGATCTTCCGAGGTGCCTGATCCATTGCTGGCAGGGCAAAATGAGAACAAAAGTCATAAGTGGCATCAGGCTCTTTGTCACCTGATGTGGAGACCATTCCTGCAACAAGTGTGGGGCAGACAGTAGTTTCATACACAGGACAACGCTGGCAATCTCCACCATCAGGATTTTGAGTTTTACCATACAGTTGCCTAATCTACCTTGCTGTCATCACCCACGAAACTTTCCAGACCAGATGAGTAAGACAACATCATGGGTTACACATATTAACAGGGAGAATGTGTGTATGGTAAAAATCAGCCTTAGTTAATAACCACATTCATGAATGTGATTATTAAATATTAAGGCCAGAAATTGGGGTAGAAAATCCTTGATCAGTAATAACTGTCATACAAGGCTGTATGCAGTTATTAAGTGTTTGGGCTTCATGCAATTCTCCCCCCTCTGAGTTATACCTGGAGTTTGCCTTGTCCCCCTCCCATTGAGGCCCCCATTTCCAGGCAAGGGACAGTGCTAACAAGTGGTGAGCGAGGACACACTTTATCTCTTGCACAGCTGAAAAAAAATTGGGGTAAGTCAATTGAGCTAAGGGCACTAGACATCTCATCTCCAGGAGTTTTAGCAGGATTGACCTCTGCACCTTTTCACACATCTGCCTCTTTCAAAGGCATCTGAGGACAACAAATTTCTATTTTTTTAGGAAAAAAAATATTTTGCAACATCTTTGGTCTGTCACAAAACTCAAAATTTCTCTCCAAAGCCTATATTCTCATACTCACACCCCTGCCCAGATGGAAGCCTTTGGTCCTGCAGTGTGTAGCTACCCCAGCTCTTCTCACGGTATAATTATATCTCAAACCTCCACTTGCAGAATAAAAATACAGAACTGGATTGCGGTCTGTTTGTGCAGAGAGAAATTTATGCATCCATCACCCTCTTCTCTCCCTCTCTCCTTCTCCCTCACTTTTTTTTTTTTAAATGTTTTCAGAGCTATTACCAAGGGAGCCTCAAGAGTTTCAACCCACTCCTCGCATACCACTAATGCTAACACAGTAGTTGGTAAGGTATCAAACACACCATGCATTACCACGTGTGCTGACATCCTCTATAGAAACAGACGAGGGAGGGTGTTTCTATTGTGACAGATGCCAGCTGCATTGAGTTAATGCTAGAGAAGACCAGGGCTAATGCACACAGGAGCTGCTGCTATATGAGAACCACAGCCCCAGCATGCCAGGGGGGTCCTGAGGGGTCCTGCACTAACAAGAGTTAACGAGATAAGGAATGAATCATCTCGGTTGTAGGAGGAACGTATCTGACACTAAAGCAACAGGTAACACGTCCTTGATGGAGGGGAAGGGTGAGTAGAAGGAAACCAGGGAGATGAAAAGATAAAGAATCAGGCATTTCCCTTAAGCAGGGAACTGGTTTGTGCAACAATCTTGAGAGTTCATCTCCCACCAGCTTTAAGTTTCAGACCTGTGCTTGGGCAGAAATCAGCTTTAACAGTCATAGAATTATAGAATAATTTGGGTTGGAAGGTATCTTAAAGATCATCTAGTTCCAACCCCCCTGCCAGAGGCAGGGATACCTCCCATTAGATCAGGCTGTCCAGTTTTGGAACTTAATGAATTTATGTTTTAAATAATTAAATACACACAAATACAATAATTCATGTTTACTACAGCAGCATTATGACACCCGTTTGATTGTGGAATTTTTCAAGGATTACTCTTGGTGGTTTTTTTTTCACTTTTGATTTGGGTAAACAAACAATCTATGATATTAATTTCCTGTTAATATTTTGCTTGTGAGCACCACAATTACTCCAACCACGCAGGCAGCTTGCAATACACCATTGATGCTCAAGAATTTTCAGAGGGATTATCCAATTTTCTGCTATGACATGATTCTTATCTTTTCACAGGCAATATCACAAAGCATGCACAGAGAAAGATTAAAACTTTCAAGTACTCTTTACAGACAACTGCCTAAGCTAGCCTTTTATATAGCTATCTTAGCATGAATATGAGTTGTATAGCTTTGAAACACAAATGACTGTGCTAATATTGTACAGGTTTTAAAAAACTGTTAAAAAAAAATCAAACACCAGCATTTATTTTACTTCTGGCTCATTACCACTGCTCTGTAATACAACCTGTGCAAGGCAAGTGGCATTTTGGTGGACTCCAGGTGTAGATGTAATTGAGGGTGTTTCAGTCACAGTGAAGGGGATATTTTTGGGGGGCTTCTTCAGTTTTATCTTTTAAGTGAGAAGGTAGTGAAAAAAACAAAAGGTCTGTAGGGCTGGCTGAGATCACCCATTGCCAACTCTAAAGAAAGCTCTAGGAATTCAGATGGAGAACTGGAAAGATCTCAGTCCCTGTGGTAGAACATCTTGGGAGATGAGCGACCTCAAATGCTGAGATTTGGGTTAAGTCCACTGTGTACCAGGCTCCCCACTGCTCAGTGGCTGGGAAAGCAAAATCTGCTATAAAAAGTTGCCCAATCTGTGCTCAAGATCCCCGTGAGCAGCAACTGTGCACCCTTGGATGCTCAGACAGGGATCTGGGAACAGGCTCTTAAAAATTGACTGCTATGACACCGTGCCCAAATTTCCAGGTCATAAAAGCTCAGGTTGAAAACGCCTTTCTTGAGTTGGTCATGGCATTATTCAGGCTGTAATGATGGCTATGGAGCTCTCAATTGCTCTCTTGTGGCTCCCCCAACATGAATAAATGGCTCCTCTTTGTTTAACTGCTTCATCAAAACTAGGACAAAAATTATTGTGTGGGAAAAGTGGAGCTCGCATTCAATAAAATTCACTTTTAGATCTACATCTGGTCCACAGAAATTGTGTGACTGGCACTGAAATTGGTTCATCTTCTCTTTTTGGCCAAAACTCTTTGCTGAGACACATAATGCCGCATTGTAAGCTCTGTGGTTCATATGTTGCTCAGACCAGGTCCCATTGTTGACAGTTATTTTTTTAAAGCAATACACTTGCTCAAACTCTCAGTGGGAGTAAGACAAATTTTCAAGATTTATACCAAAAAACCTTCAAAATACACATGCCAGAAATTCACTCGTGTCTCATTCAGAAAACGTCTAATTAACCACATCACTCTTTAAAGTTTTCTATAATGCACAGAAACAAACAATACATATCCATGCCAAGATTACTTTAAATTTAAATGAGATCTAATTTGAACTGAATACACACTCAGAATCATAAATAGCAGCCATCCATGACGGTGCAGAAAAGCTAGGCATTTGTGGGATGCCTAGTGGGATGTTAACTGGTAGATTTGGTACTTTAGGGAGATTCACATTTGGTAGATTCACATTGGGCAGATTACTTGTTAAACTCCTGTGGAAGAAACAGACAGAAAGAAAAAATACCATAACAGTGACAATGCAGATGTAGCAGAAGCACGTGACACTCATAAACAAATCTGCAAAGTTCACAGCACAACAGACAGTTAAAAAACTAAAGCAAAACATTTCAGGAGGAAGCATGAATATGGAAGCTTAAGTGTACCAGGGTTTGCAGTCTGCAATAATAAGCAGCTTACTTTAAAGAAAAAATAATTAAAAAAAATTAAAATAAGGAGAATCACAAAGTAGCAAATTAACAGAGTAGTCGAACGCCTACAGAAAATAACTCCACCTTTGAGTTCTGATACCATTTCAGAGTGTGGAAAGCAGCATTTTCTTGGGAAAAATCTCTCTCAGAAGGAAGCAAGTCTCAGTTCCTACATCCTGAGGTGGGTTGGATGAAAGAGCTAAACTAAGGGACCCACTAGGGAACTGGTATTCAAAAAAATAATCAGAGAGTTTGAAATCCCAACCCTGCAGAAGCCTTTAAGAGTTCTTCTTGCCATCAAATTTAGCTGAGTTGGGATTTCACCTCCCTGCTTATCTTATGCTCTGCTAGTGACAAAGACAAGCTGATCTGGTGAACCACAAGGTTCTTCTTCAGTGTAGGCTCAAGCCCTGAGCCCTTGCATCCTTGTGTGGGGAGAACATGGGTCCTNAATTTAGCTGAGTTGGGATTTCACCTCCCTGCTTATCTTATGCTCTGCTAGTGACAAAGACAAGCTGATCTGGTGAACCACAAGGTTCTTCTTCAGTGTAGGCTCAAGTCCTGAGCCTGTCCTTGCATCCTTGTGTAGGGAGAACATGGGTCCAGCAGGTGGCCTGTGAATGAACTGCATTTGGTAAATCCAGGGCTGGTCTGTGAACTGGAAATGGGTCATGGACTGAACAAGACATCCAAAGGTTCATTTATGAAGCAGAAATTGGGAAAGATGACTTCAAGAAATATTTTCAGATGTTTTTTAGAAAAAGAGATCTTTTAAAAGTGAATAAGAGCAGTGATTTAATGCAAAGAACTCTCCTGAAAACACCATGCAATGCAACAGCACCACAGGTCCAGAGCTTGTTAAACACCCTGGTCTTTTACAGCGTGGTCCCTAGTTGATATTTTATTTTAATAGCTATCTCATCACAATTATATTTTACGTGCTAAATAAAAAAATTCACGGGATTTGCAAATCAGAAGCCAGTTTCAGAAGGTTATCTGGTCTCTGTACTAATCCAGTAATACTGTATGTCATCCTGGGACACAATTCAAAGATTTAAAATTCCATTTGAGGGATCTTTGCTTGGCCCGAATCACAACAGAGCCAGGACTTGGGGATTTCACCTTCACCCTGCACTACTGAAGATACCAAAAGCTTGGGCCTTCAAACTTCCTCATCTGAGTGGCCACACATGCCACCAGAGGAGCTCTCTCCCATACCCCTGTCTGATATTTGTTACTGTGCAGGCAGCAATATCTGGACTCCTGGAAAACTACTATTTCTTTCAAGGAATCTTAAAATCTTAGCAAATTCCTTCAGTCATATTTTGAAATCTATTTCTTGCTGCAAATTTTATACTTCAAAAACCAAAGTAATGGAACTGAGTTGCTGAATTAAGTAAATGTTTCCTGATGCAACAGAAGAACAGAATCGCATCCCTACAAGAGCTCAGCTTGTCATTGGTGGAAAGTCTTAGAGGATGGAATTTATCCTCATCCTCCCTTCATGAAGAAAATCCCTTGTGGGGAGGAAAACCTCAACCCAAAGTCTTTCTAGTGGGGAAAAGAAAAAAAAAAGTGTGCTCTTGTCTTCTTTTGTTTGTAGGTAGATTTGACTCCACACTCTCTGCTTGTTCTCTTTGTCAGGCCATAAGTAGATAGGAGAAATTACTAATGTAATAAAGCTGCCCATTGTTTCCATTCATACTGTATCTGCTATTAAGATGACATGATTATTGAATGAGACACAGACTCCATAGTGATTGAGAGAGTGTTAAATCTTCCGAAATGGCAGTGCATGTGGTTAGATACTGATATGGAATAAATAAAGAAATAGCAAGAGGTGGACAACATATAAATGTATAAGGAAAAGCAACTTAAATAACTTAGCCAGATGGTAAATACATAAATCAGAGGACCTTTGGTTTTAATATTAAAATTCAAGAAGTGACAGTGTTATATTAATAAAAACACTGTATTAATAAAATATGACTTCTAGAGTAAACAGTATACTATATTCACATGGAAACATATTTCTTTAATACAACACATTATTTTGCTGATGCAAGGATATGTTGCAAGAATAAGTTACTACTCTTAACAAAACAAAACAGCAAAATAATGGAGTATATTATGTTAACATTAACTAATTTTAAAAATATTCCCCTGAATTGACATGCACAGTTTTGCAGGTTCAACCAATCTAATTATCTGACTAACAGTTGCAGTGAGACCTGAAAAAAATTATTAATATTCCCAACAAATGTTCCAGCCTGCAGTTGCTCAGACCATAAAACTACAGGTCCAAGACGAGAAACTGTTTTCTAGAAGCCAGCCATGCCTATTTAATATAGATGGCTAAATATAACCTCAGCCATCAGGCAGGGAATGTGGGCATTTGCATCAACAAGATGAGGGCTGTCTGATTTGAGACGACTCAGCTTCAGGACTGGAGCCTGATAATGTTTGATAAAAGAACGCGTTCTCTGGAGCTGTGTGCCTCGTTTTCTTGGCTTCTTCTGATTCACCCTCATTTGTGTCTGGTGTAAAATGGCTTTCACCTGCACTGTCTGCTGGGAAATTCTCAGTGCAAACAGACTGGCAACATACCCCTTGACAACATCCCAACACTCACACTGTACTGCAGCACCGATCACAGAACACAAGTCCAATTGCACAGGGGAGGCTCCCGTAGGGCTGCTCTACTACTGAAAGGAGGGCAGAAAAATCACAGCATTTTCATTGACTTGTTTCCTGGTTCCAGAACAAAGGGGGAAGGAGAGCCTTGACCATGCCTAAATGCTTGCGTTCCTATAGGATGACTGAATTTATTTTAGTGATGGAAGATGCAAACGTCTGTCTCTTCCATCACTACAAATGCTCACAACCTCACGGCTTAGGCTGAGCAAATGCTCAAGAGCAAATTTCTTCACAAAAGCCTTGATGTAAAGCAAAGAGCTTGATAATGAAGTAGGCAGTTAAATCTGTGCTCTTCCTCTGACTGGTAACCAGAATAGTAACAAAAATACTCATTTTCACTACTAAGGTGCTTTCTTTTGAGGGGAAACATTTTACACAAGCATTTTGTAGGAGTACAACCTCATCAAATGATCAGTATATTCCCACTGTTTGAATTCTCACATTTATATTAGTGACACATTTATAAATAGTTTGCAAAGAGTCAGTGAGCAATTAATAGATGCTAAAGCCAGGACAGCCATAGGTCAATGAGTAACGTCCTAGTCAAGCAGTTGAAATTGGTTGCCATTCCAGCACCGGCTTTAGCATTTGCTCGAAAAGATCTTTCAACACAGACACACACACAGAGACGCACACACACACATACGTGTCTGCTGGCTGTAACATAAATCAGTGCTCTCTGAGAAGCTAGCATGAAAATAAAATAAAAAAAAAAAAAAGAAAAACAATTCCAACAAAAAAACCAACCCAATGCAAACCCTACTTTTCCAAGACCTCTCAACTCACCAGAGAACAGACCTACTCTGTATCCTCCGTACTTGGATGACTGTGCGAAGGACAAGCGTTCCACATTGCTCTGCGTGGATTCATACAAGCACACCAGCTGCTCTAGCTATAGGGCACGGACCCCCTGCAAATTCAGCAGCTCTGCAGAGGCAGATTACAGAGCCCTCATGAGCACATTGCATCGATGCTTTTCCCCCCCGTGTTTTCAATCCTAAGCGGTATCTCTTTCCCTGTTTGCGATTTCTATACCTAACTCCTCGTAGCATAAGGTGCAGAGTATACGGCAATGAAAATAGAAGAAATACATGCTTGCAAACTGCCATCTGGTCAGGTTATGAAGGGCTATGTATTTCAGCCTTGATTGCAAGCACAAGTACAGAGAAACCCTTTCGCAAGACTCTACGTTGTGGAATAATTTCTTGGTTAATAGAAGATAATGAGATTTTTTTTTTTTCTCGTGATTCACTGTAGAGATCTAAAGCAGGACAACAGTAAGCTCAGTGGAACACAGAGACACGATGATCTACCTTTGCTGGCCAGCCTGAAGGGCTTTCTTCAAAGGAGAGGAAAGGAATGGAAAAATATACTGCAGAGTGTTTCCGACTCCCAAAAATGCAGTAATGGAAGGTCATGACTTGGATGGGAACTTGTGCGTCCAAAGGATTTGAAAATCAGTGGCCAAAAGTTCAACTGTGCTGCAGTAAGGATGTGTGGGGGGAGAAGGAGGTAGATACGTGAAGGCAAATCAAACCAAATAAGTCTCTAACCTGCGTATTTCTGCAAGTTCACTGTCGATCAGACAAAGAGGAGCAGGTGGTCCGCCCAGGAGGCAAAAGATGAAGATGCTTTAACATTTAGTTCTGAACAGCGCATCCAAACTGTCACAAGATCCTAGGAATGACACCCCTCTTCTCCCTTACACAGTATGTGCCACCCTCTGTGCATTCCTCTGTGTCTTCCTCCGCCGGGTCACACCGCGGTAAGCCAGCATTTGCAACTCGCACTTCTGCGTGCGAGACACAAGAACAAAATACCAACTAGTGAAGAGAAATCAACCCCACCAACCCAGAGTGCATCTTTTCACCAGATGGACACGAGCTTTTTGTGAAAAGCACCCACTTTCCTGCTGGAAGAAAGCTTTTAAATACCCAAGTCTGTAAGACAGATAGTCCGTCCTGGGCTTCCGCTCGAAACTGCAATGCTCAAAGCACTCTGTTACTGGAACTCCAGAAGGGAACAACCATTACAAGAGAACTAAGAAAAGATCTTTTATAATTAGCAAAGATAACTTGAAAATGAGAGATAATGGCATACCCAGGGATAAGGCATTTTGACAGGCAACTACCACAGCCAAGTGATTACGGACATCTATAGTTAAGCCACAAAATTTGTTAAAAGCCAAAATGATGTCAGCTTCTGACAAAAGTATGAAGCAGAACAAATTGGCTGTTGACTGTTTGACTGAGGCAGACAGGTACAGGGAGTTAAATATCTCTCTTTCATAACAGACAAGGAAATACAAAGATACTCATTACTAAAGCAGAGCTCTGAAACCAAAGTTAATGCTAACTTCGAAGTGCAGTTCTGCTTGAAGGAGTGGCTGTAAAAATGGCATTCTCCTACTCGGAAGATCTATTTCTTGTATGTTTTCTGGGTCACATCTGCTTATTTGAAACAAGATTTTTTGGGATTTTTAATCCTGTTAGCCTGCAGACCAAAGACAGCAAATGGAAAGCGAGAGAGAATCCTGAATGCCAGCCACGTAACCCCACACAAAACAGAGGGGATGATCAGGTGTCAAGAAAAGGCCTGAGATTTGGCAGGCAGAATCGTTATGGATGCCGAGGATGCACAAGAAAGAAAGGAAAAAACCTGGGTACTCCAGGTTGCATATGGAAAGCTGGCTGCTGAACAAAATCTCTTCTCCTTGTGAACAGAACATATTTGGTGTGAAAAGCCCTGAAAGACCACACGTTCTTTTATACAGCAACCTCTGCCACCTCACTTCACCTAGAATGTCACAGGAAAAGCAGGGAAAATAGTCTTTCCAGAGGACACCTGGACTGAATCCCCTGTCTGAGCCACCGTTTGAATGACGTTTTGTGCAAAGGGTTGATCTTTCTCTTTTAATACCTTACTTAAAAGGAAAAGTCAGTTCTTTTCCTTTGCAGGATCTGACTTGGCTCTTCAGAGCAAGCATGACAGGGGTCGGCAGTGTTTCAAAACCTGTGAAATAACAACAGCAATCCAAAGCACACACCACATTTTTGTCATTCACCAGCTCTTGAGTTCAATTTGGGTTTCTCTCGGGCTACTCATTCCTTGCTGGTAAATTCCTAGTTCTCTAAGTCTGATGACTGGTTCTGCTGAACCACCTCACCCGTTTCATTTCTCACTCTGCAGGCCACAGAGCTGGGACCCACAAGAGCTGCCCTGGGACATGGGGACACAGAGCCACCTGCCTTGGGACTGATGTGAGAAGCACAACAGGGCACTATCTTCTCATGGGGTGGGTAGAAAAAAAAGAGTGTTGGGAAGAGGAATGGCTCACATGAATTACAGGGCTTTATAGTGAAAGAAGGGGGTACATTTTTCTGAAAAGGACCTACTTCTATTTGAGTTCAAAAGTGGAGTTGGGAAAGGCCTTTTAGAATGGGATCCAAAAAGCCCATGCCAGTTAAGAAGGTTGTCACATTTTTCATGCTTACATGTCCAAAGGCATATGGTTGAAACTGAGGCAGCAAAGCAATAAAAAAAGCATGTACCATTTCCCTCATTAAAAACCTTGATGAGATCAGACCTTCTATTTTAAAGCATTAATCTAAAGCACTTTTTGCATGTCCAGTCTAACGTTTGCTAATGCATCTCTGTACGAATCTCCATCCATTTGCACCCAAATTCCGATTGTATCAAAGGAGGTTTCCTTACTTTACTGGCTCCCATGACTCCCGCTCAAAGCCCCTGTGAATTGACTGTGCAATTGAGGACTCCATCAGATCGACATATCTAACAACAAGTGGAGCAAACAGGTCTTGGAGGTGTTTGTGGAATTTTCCATTGCACAAATTATCTAGAATAGATAAATAAAAGTATCGTAAGACACTACTGTTACTGACAGCTCTGTAACAAACCACAGCGTGGCACTTCATTACACAACAAATTCGTCAGCAAACAAGAAGAAACTTTAAGAACATAACAGGAGCTGGCACCAGGCACCAAAGTTCACAACAGAGACAGCAGGAATGGCTTCTTACTCCAAACAAATAAACAGACAACAAATATTCTTCTCCATTAATGTCAAACTTACAAATACATTATTGCTCCCTGTGAACCAAATGTATGTAAGAAATACAGCACAGCAAACATTATGGCTTTTAGCAGGTAGAGGAATAATTTCTTCTTTGGTGACTCACAACTATGATGCTAGGAACTGGCTTCTGAGGAGGAATCCCTGGCTTTTTCATGTGATCTTACTGAGGCCCTGGTCTGACACCTGACTGAAGGCAATGCCAGTTCTGCCACCAGCTCCTCAGAGAGCAGTAGGACCACTCATGAGAGTGCCAGGTCTCCAAGGGCTTTGGAGACAGGGGTGCATGTGCTTTGGAGAGGAGCCTTATTTCACAAAGCACTGTTCTGTTTTTCTAAACTCCTCCTGCTTCCATTTTACTTGAGTATTTTCTTCTTCCATAAAACCTTTTAAAGCAGGGACTATTTTCCTCCTCGTTAAAGAAATACAGTACACACATATAAAACAATACACACATACTTAATGACAGTGAGATAGAAAACCTAATTCCCTGCTTATCACACAACCATTACCAAGAGACATGAGAAGATGAAGCAAAGTAGATGTTCAGCTTCTCACCTCTGACTGAGGCACTTCATTTAAAGGGTGTCTGCGTGCTTGGTTTTTGGTTTTGGAACAAAACTAAGGTGTAAATCTCTACCCATCTCAGTTCTCTGTGCGGTGTGGAGAGGCTGAAAGCAGAGTGAGTAACCTGAGCTGCCCACTGGTAAAGGAAATGATGAAAATACAATACATACAGTCACTACGGAGGGAATCATTTAGGAGTTGAAAGAGCGGGAAGCTGTCCCAGGTGTCTGGGGGTTGCACCTCTAGCGCAGCATCCATATCCACTGCAAACAGGGAGAGGAAGGTCTCCGCGTGCTCAACCATTAAGTCTGACCACCAAGCAAAGGCCTTCAGAGTTGGTAGAAAAAGATAACAGAAGCAGCATATTAGTTCTGATAAAGCACAAGGAAAGATGTTAGGCCAACATATCTCCAAGAGAAAAAGAGAAAAAAAAGAGGAAAAAAAAAAAAGAGAAAGTGCATCCTACTAAAACTACTTTTATTGTAAAGAGAACAGTGCTTTAAAGTGCTGGAATGCACTGACAGTGCTAATTATGGGAATTAGGCACTGCTATTTGGAGACAAATGTTTTTCATAGAGGATCTGTTCAGATCTCCACTGTAGAGACCCATAAGTACCATGACAGATAAAGTTTTGTCTGTTCAGTTTACAATAAATAACTTCATTCATCATTAATTACCCTAATTATGAACAAAATTAATTCTAAAGTACAGAAATTTGGGAGTTTTCTTCACTGTGCTTGTGGGTTTACTGCTATACTTTTCAACAGTTTAAATTTTATTTGGATTCGCTACTTCTGCCTTGAAAAAATAGAAGCCTAAGACATCAAAAAAAATCTGTTTCCTATGTCACTCACACTCTCCTTTAGAAATAGTTCAAGCATCACCAGTAGAAGTTGTTACAGCACTGTTCATTTTACAGGGTTAGCTATACACATCTATAGAAACACACTACCACCTTCATAATGCTACTGATTAGGAAACTGTTTACAAAGCTCTATTATCAACATGCCAAGATGAAAAAAAAAAAAATTAAAAATATCTACAGCAAAGCCTGTATTTTCAAAGAGGCAGGGAGGAAAAAAATAAATCTAAATTTGAAAACCAAAAAATATCAGTGAAGTAACTCATTCTCATGCACATGGGTCCTTCAAATTGAGTGTCCAGGCCCTCTGGCGTGACATTCACATCGTACACAGCTCAGATGTGAATGCTGCAAAGGCATGCATGCGTGTTTAGTGACCAGTTCTGGCTGGGAACATGCAATATGGGAAGTGCTGTCATTAGGACCATGTGCTGTCATTTCAAAGTGAAGGGAATTCACTCAAGGACTTAAAAGGTTCTACGTAAACAGCTTTGCAGCACTTTGCAAAGAAAATAAGCCCCTAGCATAGGCACAAGACTGGAGATGAAAGATTGGGAAAACATAAATCAGTTCAAAGAGGAATTGCCAGTTCGGGTTAGGTATTTTTTGCAGATTTTAGTAGATACGGATAAAAAGGATGAACTTTTCCTCTCTTGTTCAGTTCTGATTCCCTGATGATGAATAGCACTGATGTGCATACCACAGCTCCAGCTGCTGGTTCACTTGGCCACAGTGCCCCAAAACCAGGTCACTGCCATGGAGCCCTTTAATTGTTCCTATTTTGGCCTGACTACTCACTTGCAGTGATACAGAATCATAGAACGGTTTGGTCTGGAAGGTACCTTAAAGATCATCAGCAAGGGACTTCTTCCATTCCTTCATTCTCCCAAAATATAAAGCAAACTGACATTGCCCTGCTATTATTCCATGAGTTGAGAAAAAACTGGTGTTAAGACATACGTAAGTTAGATGTGGTGCTAGGCTTTATGTGCCCAGAGCATACCCAAGAGGGAAAATCACCAAAATAATTCAATAACTCATCCTAATATCGGGCCTGCCCTGTCATAAGGGTGAAGCTGTGGATGAGGTGGGCTATATCCTGGGCTAATGTGATGCCTGGTGTGGCAGTACCAGAAGGTTACAGTGTCCCTGTGGTCACAGTGTGGGGTCAAGGTGGATCCTTTGCCTACACACTGACAACAGCCCCAGGCACGTGGAGGAAGCCAGTGGGCACCACAGTAGGAACACCTGCCCTGGAGTGCTTGGAAAGCTCGGTCTTGGATGTTCTGGTGGCCCTAGGTGGTGGCAGAATCATTGTTTTGGAAAAGACAAAACTAAGGTGAGGGAGCCTGGAGGGCTCAGCACACATGGCAATGCTCTTGAGATCTTCCATCCTTCCTTGCTTGGAGCTCGTGTCCAATCTTGGTCTGGGCTAGAAACCTGGGGGTGCCACACTGGGGGACAATGAACCCCTGCAGAACTGTACAGGAGCCAGAAATATCAAGACAGGTCTGCTCCTGATGTCTTCTCAGATCTTCTTCCCAAAGCACAGGTAGGACCACCAGCAGATGCTGAGCCATGGGCTGTGGGGGGTCCTCTTAAAATCAGAACCTCTTGCCTGTGGTGGTTTCAAGGAGTATATCAGACTGTCCTTGCATAGACCTAGTTTCTTTGGCTGTGACTCTGTCTGCCAAGAACCTGTCAGGCTGTCTCCCCATCAGACACTGCCCAGCGGTCTGTGGGTGAAGAGTGGTCCACCATGAAGGATCAGTGACAATCAGCATTTCAAGGGGAGGGAAAAGAGAGAAGGCCAAAGAATATCTTCTGCAACAAATGCCAACAGAAACATTGCAGACTCCCGCAAGAAATACCTGCTTCCATGAAAAAAAAAAAGTTAAAAAAACCACAGAGCTATTTTAAAGATAAATAATGAAGAAAACTATGTGATTATTTGTGGAAAAAAATGTCCAAACCAGTCACAACTTCCCTTTAGCTGGAAAAGTCAAACTTTAGCTCTGTAAGTCTCCAACTATTGTCTGAATCCTCAGCTCTCTCCTCCCTAGCTTCAGTGAGAAGGACTTTCCTGCAGTGAGAGCAGTAACATCACATCTTGAAAAATCTTTTTCAAGATGGTAATATTTATTTACCATCTACTTACCTTCTTTGCTCAAAACACAATGTGAAAGGGGGAGGGGGGAGTGTGCTTTCTAGCCAAACACACCTATTGTATATTTTACACATGGATACACATGTATATATGTATGACCTCTAGGAGTTAAAATACATATATACATATACACATACGTATACATAGAGAGAGAAAACATAAGTTTAAAAATAGGTGAATGGCATCGTCTCTGGCATGTGGCATCAGTCATCCAGAGGAAGGGAAGGGGTGGGAGACATCTGATGGGAGAGATGACACAATGACAGAGACCTCCCGCTCTCACAGATGTAGGCACACACTTCCTGCACTGGTTTGCTCCCTTCTTACAGGCAAGACAAACCCAACTAACTACACAGAGTACTTCTGTTGTAGGGTTTTTTTCAACATTTTCCATGCTCTGAGTATTATTCCCTGTGTTCTCATTAGGGAGTCTGCCTGAATGCCCGTGCAAGGAAAAAAGGGGCATGCTACAATTGCAAAAACTGTTGGCTTTCTTAAGGTATTTCTTCAGTAAATGGTACTATTTAATTTTATGCTAAACATCCAAAGTAGACCAACGAGTTACAAGTCAAACCTTCTCCAGGTGAATGGACAACACATCAGAAAATCCTCACCTGGAATAATTTAAAAAAAGAAAAAAACCCAAGAAGTGCAAAACCTCTGCATTTCTGATTGCACAGTGAGAGAACAACGTGGCTACGATGTGTAATAAAAAGATAGTGATAAACCACCCAGACTCTTCTCTCTCTTCCTTTGGGTGCAAATCCAAGCGTGTGGAGAGCTGGCCAACTGCCTGTACACTGCTGAAATGCCACAGCCACCCTCAGGACAGGGATTCAGCAACGTACCGACAGTGTGCTGGGTTTCTGCAGAGAGATGGATTTCACCCTTCCAGGTCACTCTTCAGAAGAAGGGACCAGGATGCCTCCAATCCGTCTTGGCACCAACCTTCTGTCTCTAATCAAAACCTTGTGACACAAAAGATGCTGGAATACAGCTTGGAATCTTCCTCCTGGTGAGGATGTGGGAAGTTTGGCTGGCTGAACGCGACTGGCCCTGCAACAGTTTCCTTCAGAACCTCACTCTTTTCAAAATAACCTGCATTTTAAAAACACCAGGTTGTTCATCCAGCCTGTGCTAGTGAGGAGTGCAACAAAACACCAATTTACCCTCAGACAGGCAATTTGTGCACCCCCTAAAGGATCCCCTCGCTCTATAAAAATGAAGTTCATTTCACTCTTCACCCCATATATTCTCTCTCTACATATAAATACTGTATATCCAGTACAAGGCACATACAGACAAAAAAAAAATAAACCAGAGGAAGATCACTACCATTCTAAGGCACTGGTGCATCGTACTTGGCTCATCTCCACCACAATCTACCAGAGGTGGGGTGAATGAGAAACGACAGAGGTAACAACAGGCTGAGGAGCGTCCAGGCAGGTGGGGGTTGTGTTGGGATGTAACTGCAGCACTCGTAAAATATACCCATTGCTACATGCACGGACCGGGCTGCTCTGCCACATTTACCCTCCTGGGTCAGGCCACCAGCTCTGCAAGCAGCCCACTCCAAAGTTGCTGTTACATTCCTTGGTCAAAGTTAGGGAAGCGAGGGCAAACCCGGGGGGTAAAATTCCCAGTAGGAAACATGGCACTGAGAGGGCATGCACGGAAATATGACAGGAGTGACTCGTTTCAGTGGGTTTAGTCACATACCTCTTTCCCCTGCCAGGATCATCCAAGATTGAATGAACAGTAGAAAAACAGGGAGGAAATTTAAATATGCAATCAGGCATTAGTTGGGTGTTGCGGATTGTTGTGGATTATCAATAACTTAAATTATACTGCAGATTTAATTTACACTGGAATGATTTTTAGGTGACTGCAAAATAATTTATCAAATGCTCTTAATGAAAAATTGAGTATATATACCAATGGGAAGGAAAAGAGAAAATAGTGAATGTGTTACATTACCTACAGTCATAAACAGTAACTGTTCCCTCTGAATTTCAAAGAGATTAACTTTTCAATATGTATCCAAGGATCTACAGAGAACAGAGGACTCGGTCCTGCAAATACTTACACGGCTACACAACATCACCTGGGCAGGCAGAAATGTCCCCACGTGCTGAGAGCGGGACTACAGCCAGCAATGTCAGCTGCCCACGGTGTCAAACGCTTCCAGGATCAAGCCTCATGATTTTCCTGCTCTATGTTTATTTACAACACGGTTTCAGAGGTATTAAAACACAAATCTTTCTGCTAAAGTGTTCTGAAGAGTCAACAGTAGTTGCATTAGGCTGAGATAACGCATACACTGAGAATAACTCATCCTACACTCTGAGGCTGGTAACTGAGGTGTTCCCAACAAGCCAAGGCAGAAGAGGCCAGCAGGAAACTACATACAATCCAGGGAAAATTCCTGAAAACAACTTGAAGGCTCAGAAAGAGATAGAAAAAAGGAATTGCTTTGGTTTGTCATGGCTTTCCTAGCTCCAGTTCTGGGCAGCACTGCTGAAGGGACCCCACTAATGCTGTCTCTGGGCACTAACACACAACACTTCTTGTGGAAAAATGATCTTTCTCAGAAGTAGATGGGCTTGCCCTGGTCTGCAGTTGGTGGTGAATGTTAAGCCAGATTCAGCTCCTGCTGTATGAAAAGCTGATGCAGGGGAGAGTAGGAATTAATTCATCCCTCCTTTAGACCTCCCTCCCCTCAGCAACAGCAACCTTCCTCAACTGAACTTCACCTTCCTCAAGCTCCAGTACCAACCATTACATTTCAGAATCCTTTTTGGCTTTTTTAAAGAAAGGTAACCCAGCACCAGTTGGGAAGACACCACCACAAACAGCCGGAGCTGCCAGCAAGCCACCAGAGGCCACCAGAGCCCTGGGGGGGAAAACGAACTCACTGCTCACCTCTGCATGGTGCTCTTCATTTTGCTGTAGGACTTCAATTACCAACTCTGCCAGGCGAATTGTGTCTTCTAACTTTTTAGCTGGTGTGACTAACCGGCCTACATTCTCTGTAGTACAAGAACTCGAGTTAAAAAGGCAGGCAGAATGAAAAGTTTGACGTACAGTTATTTCAGAGGTTTTTTTTTTTTAAAAAAAATCAGTTAAAAAAAAATCCCATAATACTCTACAGCTTTAAAGATCTTTTCATGCATATGTTAAATGCTTATATAATTAGTACTAAGCAAACCAGAAAGCCACATTCGTTATTATACTATGAAAATACAGTGCTCCAGCTCCAAATTTCACAATACTGTCAGGGTTGTTTTGCTTTATGGTGAGATGGCAGCACTTTATTAGCTCGAATAAGAACATCACATTCCCTAAAGACAGCATCTGGCCCCTAATACATGAACAAAATGTCTCTCCTTCAATATAGATGATGCTGCTATAGAAATCACGTGTATATTATTTTAAAAAAAAATATTCTTTTTAAGAAGATCAATTCAAACAAATCTGTCTGCACTTTCAATAAATAGTCAGATTCGAGCGATTTAAATGTCACCTGCTACTGAAAGCAAAATTTGCAGGTCTGCCTTGCTCCAGGATTTAACTCCACAAGGGTCAAGGAGGTATTCATGCTGGAGGGAGTGGAAAGTGGGAAATTCCCACTAGGGAGTTCATAGGTAAGATTATTTGGGAAAAGAGATGCAACTTTACAGCAAAAACCCTGCAAACAAACCGAAGAGTTTAAATCCTGGAGCCTGGTGTTTAGCTACATAGAGCTCTTTTGTACTAAAGATTTTGAAGAAGAATTAAATTATGTTCTTCTGAGTAATTTATATTATTAATAAGAAATTAAAGATCTGAGGTGGGAACAATTTGGAACATTCAGTAGAAATAGCAGAGAGAAAAAGAAAACCGAAAGCTGTCACTTTCTCATTGAACAACAGCTTCTGCAGAGCTGGCCCTAAGGTGTGCAAAGCCAAACCCCTGCATTTTTAACTCTCCAGGATTCCAAAGCTGGAGAATTCATAAATGAGTGAAGAACTAAACCTGCCCAAATGGAAAAATCTATCTGCAGTTAGCAGAGTTCAACAGACTCTGTGTCCAAGCACAGCAAAATACCAGCAGTGCAAGCACCAAAGTGCTTGCAGTCCTGGCACTTCCAGAGGAGCCCAGCCAAGGCTTGGGCTGTGCCAACATGTGGGCCAGTGGTTGGGCACCTCACTCCAGCCTCCTGCATGCACTGGTTTTTTTGCTAGTGATTTTTTTACTAATGACACTTGCTATTGGAGACAGATGGCACCGCTCTGCTCCAACAGGTCCCTGCCTGTGTTGAGGCTGGATGAGCTTTGAGGACTTAACTCTCTCTCTCAAGACCTTGTTTACAAATAATAAATTTCCTATGAAAAGGAAAGCTTATTTTTCAGAACAGACATACTTGAGTGCCTGAGGGAGGGGCAGACGGCTGGTTTTCCCAGTTAGCTGAAGCCTGGCACTGTAGAGGCCCATCTTGGCTGAGAGATGCAGGATGGATGGTAAAGCACCGTGCAATTAAACTCTGCATTTTTGTTAATTTTATGCCACAGAAAGGGGCCTGGGGGATTTTCTATCAACTTGTACTTTTTTTTTTTTGTATCATTGTGAAAAACAATTAAATCCAGGTTCCCCTTAATGTAATTTATTGGTCAAATACTGAAATGAGAGAACCTCTGATTAACTCATTCTTTTTCCAATTCAATCTAGCACCTCGCTGGCTACAAGAAGTAGAAACCTCTTCCTTTTGCAAAAGGAGCCCAAAGGCACATCCTTTGGTAAACTCTGGTTGTTTCTGCACCTCCAAAGCCAAGGGGAAGTGTTTCCATTGATGAGAGCAGCATCAAGCCCATTCTCATTTGCAACACTGATCTGCTCTCAAATACAACTAAAAGACAAAAGTGTTAATAAGAACAACTGCTCAGAGATGCTGTCTTTAAAGAAAATATTGATGCTTATACAACTTTGGCAGCCAGCAGATGTCAATCTTAATTTTTTTTTTCTTCTTATTTTAAATATTTCCCTGGTTAAGTTACTATACATCAGAATATTCTGCTAAGATAGCTGGAGCACTGACAGTTACATGAAACGTATACGATATACTTATCAAACATTTCATCCAACATCATGTAAAGCTCATACATATTTATAGTTTTTCATGCAAAATGTTATGCAACAACAATGTTATTTTGTGCTGACGTTGATATTTGAAAATGTTGCATATGTCAGACATTGCTAGACAAAAAGAAATGTGGACATTTTGAAAGAAAGGCTACCTCTAAATCTCTATAAGACCTACCACGTCGCGCTAAGGTGCTCCGCATTGGAGCTGCACGTGAGGACTAGCTTTCTACAACTACAAAAGCAACTGCTAAGCTAGTAGAACCACTGAATAAAAGGAAGACTATTACAGTACTTGGCGGCTGTTTGGCCATGCCTTTGAGCATATGATTTATCATGTTAGTCTGCGTTTGAGGAGATGATGGTGGTGGCCCAGCCGGCGGCTTAGGCTTGGACGGACGGGCTGCTGGTGCATGACGGAGAGAGAGAGACGCCAAAAAAAGTAAAGAGACAAATGACTTCATAAACAGTGACAAAAAAAGGATGGAAACTTCCAAAGGAACACAAGCAGAAATGATCAGATACAAATGGAATAAGCTGCTGGGTTTTTGCTTATTGGTACTTTAGAAGTTATCACACGGCAATGACACCATTTGACAACACGTACTCTAGAAGTCAGCGGGTTCCCACATCCTACAGCTCTGTGCAATCAGAAAGCTAAAAATCCGATGCAAGCATGAAATCACTCAGCCACGTGAGGGGAAACTGGAACAGGTTAATTCAGTTAAAACCTCGGCATTCAGGAAAGGTAAACTAAAAAAGATGACTTGAAGTCAGCTCCCCGCTGGTTAGGTACGTTTAGCAATAGAATAATGAGCCCCAGGCATTAATTGCTTTGCAAATATCAATTACACATTTTAGAATTAAACGTCACTGTTGGTTAAAGGGAGCTATAAAATATTCTTGTGCAATTTAAACATGTAAAAAAATCTGTCACTTAAAAATGTGTGGTTCCTGATCGTTTCCAGCTCATTTAATTATTTTCAACTTGGAATTCTAGTGGCTTTTATATTCTGGGTTGAATCATATATAAAAACTTGCCAGCTCTATCAAATATGTTACTTGCTATTCCAAATGTTAGAATACTGTAATCAGGACTTGACCCATCTGTCATATAGTTTACAATATCAGCATAGGAAAAATTCAAAGAAAATAGCCTTTCCTTTTACATACACTCAGAGAATCAATTAGAGACCGTGAACATATTAACACAATAGTTTCTGTTCCATTTAATACCACTTTTTAGCAGCACTGCGACTATTTTTAATAATGCCATTTGCAGGGAATCTGGCATATTTATCTGGACATTCTATTGCCAAAAGTCCTTGCCATTTTGCTTGCATTTTCCAGTGGGGAAAAAAAAAAAAGGCGGTTGGCTTGTGCAAAGTAGATTTCTGATTGCTTTTAACTCTCACAGAATTATAACACTTACCAAAGTACAATAAAGAATATTCGAGTAAACCGTTAATTAAAGAGTATAGGTTAGGTTTGTTAGGACTACATACATACATAAACACACATACAACGCACACATGCACGCACACACACATACATTTTTAGTCTTTTAAACTGTGCAATGATTTGATTCAGATTCTTAGATTCCAGCTACTGGTTTCTGTCCCTTTTTTTTGTTGTTGTTTTCTGACAGAAGGAAAAGCAGATCTATTTTGTTCATCTCTGGAGTTATCCTGGTCCTCGTTCAGCATTTACCAAGGGTGGCTTTGTCCCCAGAATCAAATCTCTCATCCTCAAGTGCCAAAAATAACTGCTTTTTTGGGCATTGGCCTAATGATTTTCATCTAATCTAAAGCTCAAGCAAGAATTCAATTTGGCTACTGACTGATGGCTCCTGAGCTCTATATGTAGAAGTAGGAAGAATTATTTTGCTGCCCATACCTATGGAGGGCAGCTCGTTCCAAGCTCCTCAGTGGGGAAGGGACCATGGGGAGAGGAGATCCTGCATCTCCTCCAACCCTCATCATCCAGGTCAGTCTGTTTGGCCTTATAGTAGAAGGAGGGAGGTCTTGCTAAGAGTCTCAAAGCCAAGGGAAAATGGCATCCCAGAACTACATCCCAGCGCTCCTCAAGCACCCTTAAATATCAGTCCAGCTCCTGCACCACCTGCAGCTATTCATTAGCAAATGGATTTCAGGCTGCACAAACAACCAGACCCCATAGTGTTAAACAGGTCTGACTGTGCAAGTGTTTTCTGTCCTAGAGAAAAGTTACTGACAGAGAAGGAAGAGGAGGAAGAGACAAGAGATACAGCAAATTGCTAGAGAGCAGAACAATTTGGAGAAGGCTCCTGCTGTGCCATTGTCAGTGCAGTACCCTAGGGTGGTTTTCACTTCTCCTGGGGGCCTGCAAGAGATTCCCCCCAGTGCCTTTACCTCTACTCCTGGCACTTCTGATATGCCACCAACCCTCAAAACCAAACTTCCACAAGAGATTACAGCAGGTTGTGCAACAAATCCTTGATGCCATTCTGATGTGACCCAATCTGCACAAATATTCAGCTCTTTTGTTCTTTTAAAATTTTCAGACTCAAATCCAAGGCTCTTGCACAATGGCTGCAAAACCACCTGGAGCTAAAGAAGGGGAGATGAAGAGCTCCTTTCCTCGGGGCACTGAACACCTCATGAACCCTGACCCGTGCTTTTCTTTGTTGCCTCTTCATTGCAAGTAAATTTAAAAGATTAAAGTCTGGTTAAGGAAAGTGATTAATTTAATTTAAATTTAAATACAAATGGGGCTGTGACAGGGCAATGTCCTGTGAGTTTAGGTGCTTTTCCTGGGCCAGGTGTGGTAGATGCTACGTGAGGTCCCTTTCATAGTGTGTCTCAGTTCCTGCTGGGACCGAGGGAGATATGTGATGCTGGTTGGGGCTTGGCAGCGATGGGCTGCAGTGTGTGTGGCAGGTTTTGTTTCACTTGGGCTTTTCTTTCTTCCCTTTTCCTTTTCCTCTCTAATCCCCTGCCACAGCCAGTTTAGCATCAGAAATGCTCTTGTATTCACTGCTCATGTGTGTCAAACCGGCAAGGTTTAAACACCTCCATCACTGAAATCAGAGGTAGAAGCAGCTTCTTCCTCACTAACAACCTGCACAAACTTCTGCCAGAGGTTTTTATGCTTCTGCATGAAATGCACGCAGAAAGCAAATTACTTGGCTAATTCGGGAGCTCTTGTAATTAATTGGCTTCAGCCTGCAAGGAGTATAACAGGTATATTAAAAAAATCTGTGTTAATCTAGGTATGGGTATTGAATACAATTCATTGTGTGCAACTCCTTTATAGAATGGAAGGTTTTCAGATGGTGTATTTGTCACTCAGCATCTTGATTTTTGCTCAATGGGCTACTCTCACATTAGGAACGGCGAGAATTACACTTGCTGTAGGAGAAGAGCATTACTGACTTTTCATATTTTTAAAAAGTAAAGCCACTGACTAAATGATTTCCTTGTAGTAATTAAAAATATACGACCCCTGCCAAAGTGTTATGTGCATGGTAATTTCTGAGCCAGTCATGAAAACAATAAAAAGAGCTGCTGTTCTCAAGATAACTATAAGGAATAATAGACTCAAGCCTAAGGATGAGGCAAAGCAGCCTTGTATTATATTTGTGAAATGAATTTGTGTGCACCTGAAAGGAATTTCAGTGATACCATCTTTCTTTCAAAATAAGATGTGCTATCTTAAAAGTTAGAAAAACTCATCTAATGAGGTTTTTTTCAGCTCAGAAAGAGCCTCTAATTCAGCTCTCTAAACTTGACATACCAAAAAGAAAACTGATCCTCTGACTTTCTGCTGATTATTCAGCCTTGTGAAGAATTTGTGCATGTCTGAATTGTATCTCCTGCCTCAGGCAGCAAGTTGCTCTGCAGTTGGTAAGGGACTTGCAGAGAGATAATGGCACAATGCAGATCTTTGTGATTTCTGCAGCCCTCATAATAACTTTGATGCTGTTTTAAACACTGCCTTGGAAAGGGCGAGAGGAAATCTTGAAAGCACAATGCATAATGATTCTTCATTAAATACAACAGAATGCCATTTCAAGGAATGAAGCAAATAAAGCTGCAGTTCAGCAGCACACAAATACAGGTTGTATTCATGCCTGAGTTAAATTGTGTGATTTATCAATGACTTCAGCCTCCACTCTCACATACAAAGACTGATGTTTTCACACATTCTGCATCCCTATTTATTTGAGGAATGTAATTTTCTTTTCTTTTTTTTTTTTTTCAGCTTTGTGGTTTATCACAAATGCTGGGAGTGATTACCCAGAGGTGGCTGGGCTGACAAATCACACAGGACCTCTTCTTGTCTTGGACAAAGCTGACCATCAGACAGCTCACCCCCTAATCCTTCAGTGCCCAGAGATATGTCTGTGCACAGAAACAGGGAAGGCAAGTAGCATTAAGTCACTAGGACTAAGAGGAAAACCTTGAAAAATACCACTGCTACTTAATAACCTGTTGTATTACTCTAGTCAAAAGTGAACCCCTTCTGCACTCTCTCCCTCAGCTGAGGATGCCTTCCACTAGTGCAACGTGCAAGATGCTTAATTTTCTTTTCCAGCTGAAGTTTATGCAGCTGAAGTCACCACACTCGGTCTCCTTCCTGTAGGTACATTGGGGTCCCCAGCCCGGCACAGCCACCTGAGAGATGTCTGTCTCTGCACTGGCACTACATCTGCACCTCACTCCTCCCTGGGCATCACTTCAGTGGGTCCCTCTGCTCCACACCTGTGCACTGTGGCTTTGTTGCCCTGGCAGTGAGCACCCAGGAGAGAGCTGCTTCCATCCCCACATCTTCTCCCCTTTTCATAAGCGCCCATCAATTCAGCAGCACCACGATAAGCCTTTCTTTACAGAGACCAAATCCAAAGCACAACAGCAGAAATAGCTTGGAAACTTAAAATAAAAAGAAAAGCTTATATTAACACAATTAATTGCCAAAATGATAACTATCACCTTGGCTGGCATCAGCTCTAGAGCTGCCTGTTCCCAACTCCAGCCATGCAATGTGACACTTGTGCTTGTGGATTCCCTCAGTACCATGGCACTCCAACACAGGGCAGCATGTTTCATAAATCCTGTGCTTTAAGGGATGGAGAAGTTATTTCTTTCTTAAAGGAACGATGGATTCCTGACTTACAATAAATAAGCAGACTAACGCTTATTAAAAGGTTGCTTTATTAATCTGAGTGTTAGTAGTTTTGTCTGATTAATAATTAAAACAAGTCATTCATCTTTAATTGTTTTAGTCTAATGTTCTGTTTAATGTTCTATTTCAAATCAATATTTCTGAAGATACTAAATGCTTTTCAGGAGAAAGGACATCCAAGGGTGACATTGTGTTTAAGGAGAAGTTGTTTTCACTATCTAATTTTTATTCTTGCTTTTGGCAAAATAAATAAAAAGTCAGTCCAAAAACCTGGTCACTTTTTTGACTCCACTTAAGCTGAGGAACTAGTTTCAAGTTGAGTCCTGCTGACCTTGCCTGGAAAGTTTTCATTTAAGATAATGGGAGATCTGTGGGCACAGAGCAGAGGAGTCACAGCTCCCTGCCTCCTTTCACTTGCTCCAAGCATCGAGAAGCAGCAGTTTTATTTTTAAGTGAGTGGGGCCTTAGAAATGTCCTTCTGAATTTCTAAACAGGGAGCACGTGATGAGCTGCTACCAGCAAACATGATGCTTGGTGCCTTTCTTGTGCTCAGCACACACCAGCTTTTAATCCACTGCTGTGAATGGCAATAGTGAGGACTATTCAATTTCCTTGCACCTCTCATAGCCATAGGGAAGAATCATTCTCCATTTCCTAAATGTTTATTCCTATTCAGAATTAGTTTTAGTGTCATGCAATCCCTCTAAATCCTGGCCCAAGCTTAAGCTGCAGAGGCCTGGTGAAGCCAGGGCAGAACCTGGCGCAGCCTCTTATCCTGCTTTTTAAAAGCAATTTTCCCTTTGCACAAAGAGAAANCCTCTAAATCCTGGCCCAAGCTTAAGCTGCAGAGGCCTGGTGAAGCCAGGGCAGAACCTGGCGCAGCCTCTTATCCTGCTTTTTAAAAGCATTTTTTCCTTTGCACAAAGAGAAATCAACCCAATCTTTTTTT
The DNA here is from genome assembly GCA_013400935.1 of Turnix velox. NCBI lineage: Eukaryota > Metazoa > Chordata > Aves > Charadriiformes > Turnicidae > Turnix > Turnix velox. The sequence continues at coordinate 90,865 of VZTY01023048.1, read as the reverse complement.
TTTTTCTTCACAAAACAGAACAATCTACTCACAAAAAGAAATGAACAGTTCAGGTTTCAAGGACTTTTGACTCCAGGATACAACAGAAACAAGAGCAGGGGCTGCAGAGCTCCATTGTCCCTTTGGAAGGGACAGGCACTTGAGGTGCCTGAGTCTGAGCTGAGCCTTTGCCCTGGTACATGTCACCACAGGTTATAAACAAGAGACAAACATGACTTCTGTCCAACTGGATTGTTCATTACACATTAACAAAATAAAATATATATAAAAAATATTAAAAACCCAGTCCTTCCATTGGGGATCAAACAGAAGATATGAAAAACAAAAATGAACGTTAGTTTAGTTATAGATGTTCTTGTTGGGTGTGTTAAATTAATGGCCAAATCACCAATGTTTTAATACCAAAAATTAGCCACGGTTTCTTTTGGAAAACACAAAACTTCCTCTTTACAAAGGCTAGATTCTCCTCTACAACTCTCTCCTAAGAAGACACTGTAGTTCTAATCTATGCTCTACTCTAAGGAAGGAGGAGAAGGAGATTAGGTAGACAGCACAAATTAACTCCTTAAGTATCAATGCATCTCCATGTTCAAGCCTGAAGGAGTACATATCTTAAGGAGCTATGAAAAAGAAAACAAAATAAATATAACTCAACAGTCCTAACAATTTATAATGCATATACAATTGTTCACCTGCGTCCTTTTGATTCTCTTTATGAAAGAGAGAAAGCAACAAGGAGAGAAAAGAGAGAAACAAGAACAGATATGCAGGATTAATGAGCAAGTGGACCGCACAGCCCCCCACTTATGCGTGATATATGACATTTGAAGAGAAGAAAAGTCACCCCGTCTCACCCCTCCACCCCCCTCCCCACCAAAGCATGGGGTTACCAAAAGAAGCTCCTTTCACGGAGGTGAAAGAAAACGCTGCACAAATAGAAAACCAGAGAGCCCTGAGGACACTGAGGGATCTCCAAGTGACAGCAGGGCTGGGATGTCCCCTCCAGAGCTCGGTGCAAAGGAGTCAGTAATAAAAATTGGAGGAGGAGAGCGAGTAAAGCGCATCCTTCCACTGGAGAGCTAACAGACAGGAGACATGTAGGATCTGATGTACAGAGAAAGGACAGCCTCATATGATCTTGTACACAGGGTCGGGTAAAGATCTTATACGCAGGCAAAGGGATGGCTTTTTCCAAGTGTCCTTTATCTGACCTCTAGCTCACTGCTCCCCGATGTAGCCACTACCTTTTGATTGTGTACCAGTGACAAGCACTTTACAAATTGGGGTTACACAGAAGCAAAGTAAAAATGCATTCAGGTCACGGACATAAAGAAGAACTGAAAAAACTTACAGACGGTCTGAAGTTTGTCACAAACAGATGGGTTAATTGCCTAACCTGGTTTTAGGCTGATAAAAAGTGACTGGACTTCTCACACTGGGTTTCACAGACAGAAGCAACAGACAAGCCAATGCTAAAAGACTTGAAGCAAGGAGAGTGAGTTGGTTTGGATCTGGACTTTCTGGAGGTCATGGAAACGGAAAGAGTGAGGACAGCATGGAGAGGAGGGTGGTAGGTACTCACGAATGGTTAAATCCATCACTTGAGAGGCCAAGCAGAAGACAGGATGCTCATACATTTCTCTCTTTTTCCCTATAAAAGAGGATTTGGGCATGCAAGAGGCTTAGGTCAGAGGTAAAGAGGTTACAGGCTACAGGTCAGAGGAAAACTTTATATTAGGTTAAAAAGGAAAGTAGCTGTAGAGTATTTTGGGATACACACAGGATAAAAGGAAGAAAATGAAAAAAAAAAAAAAAAGGAAAAAAAAGAGGAGGGTTAAAACTGGAGATCTAGTGGATTAACCATTCAGCATGCCCATGAGTCACAAGAGAGGTTGTGACCATGACTCCAGAGTTTGCTCTGAACTGTTTGCAAGAATATAATGATCAAAACGTCATGAGTAGAGGGGAAATAGAATTTCATCCGTTTCAGGCTCCGAGATACTAAGGATTTCAGCCTTCAGTATCTAAGGCTTTCACAGGTATTTCTTCATAAGCATAGCCTCTAGCTCCACTGCCACTGATTTGCTTTTGCATCTCTCATAAAACTCTCCTAAACATGTGGCTATTCAAAAGACAGCTTTTAAAAAGCAAGAATTCAAAGCAAAGGAATGCATCTGACCAAGGCAAATTTGTTATTTGCTCTGTGAAGAAGTATTTGAACACATAGTGGACTATGCTCATGAGAGAAAACCTGATGCATGCAGCTGGCAGATGTTGGGTTGTTCCAGTTGACAATCCCAGCATGCTCAGAAATTGGTGCTACAACCACTTTTAGAGAGACAGTATCAAAAAGTGGCTGTGGCCAATCACGGATAAAGGAGGAGAAAAGCAGAAAAGAGCAGGTAGTGTGGAATGAACTATTTCTCTGAAAGGGTAGCTGGAAAAAATAAAGGTTTGTTGCTTCAAAGTATTCCCAGACCTAAAAGTCACAGTGCAAAAAAGAGGGCAGGTAATTAACACAACCAAGAAGAATTGAGGCACAAAAGGAAAAGTACACACTAACTGTGCTACTTTGGAAATGAATGCATTTTTACTTACAGATCATAAAGTTTGTTTTTGCATAGATTTATCTGAAAGAAGAGAGCAAATCTTACCAAGGAGTTAGTGATATTTATACAGAGAACCTAAGGGAACCAGCCCCGGATAGAAGCATCCAACAACAGAAAAGCTGCTTTTGATTCTCAGTCCTTCTCCATCCTTGTCAAGTATATTTAAACATTGCATTTTACAGAATACACCAATTAAAATATCCTGCGAAGTTGAGTACTTTGATAAATTGCCTGATAATACAGTGCTTATGAAACCTTCGTTCCTTCTCTATTTTTGTCACTCATTACCAAGTCAAGAGCTGATAAACATCCTTTTAGTGCCCAATTCTTAAGTGTTTCTCACTGGATGCATAACAATGAATTCATTACCACTGGTACACAATTTGCATCGTTAGACAGAAAAAAAATGGAAAAAGAGAGGACATGTCATGTACAGAACCTGGACAATTTGTCATATAATAACCCAATTTTTTATGTAAACAAGAACTAAGAAGAAATCAGAGGGAGTTTTGGGGTTGTTTGTTTTTTTTTCTCCTCTCAATATTGTCCTAGAGGCATACAACAATAATCTCAGCTGTGGGAAAGCTTCACATCACACATAACATAAACCCAGAGTATAGAGCAGAACATACCATTCATCTGGAACATAGAGGTTTAAGCAATTGGGAACTCGGGTGAAGTTGGAAAGGAGTTTCAAGTTGGGAACAGCAGCCAACAAGGTACCAACGTAAACTGATTAACATGTAAAGAACAACTGGATCATAGAGCTTCAGCTAACACATATCCTCTAGCAAGCTTTAAAATGTCTTTTTGATGGCTACATGTGTCTCTGGTCGCTGGCTGTTATTCTCCCATAACTTAAAAGGTCAGTAATATCAGCTCTGCCGGATTGAGAGTGACATGAAAGAAATCTGAACCAAGTATGGGATCACTGATCAATGACTGATATGCAAACTGCAAAGACAACCAAACACTCCCAGAAAAAAGACATTTTAAATTGGCTACAAATGATTAAGCAGAGATTAAACAGTTTTTCAGCTTCTTATTTTTCATTTGTTTCCTGAGCTCCACTGTCACAAGCAATTAGCTGCGCTATACTTTCAGCTGCAAATATGACATCCTAAGTATTTCTCAATTTGTTTCTTTAAAACCACGACATGAGTCTGAATACTACACCACTGGCCAAATGCATTATTGATCAAAAGAAAAAAAAAAAAAGCTACAGTTCTTTTTAACTGTTTCCTCCCTCTTTGCCAGAAAAAGAAACATTTTGTATAGCTTCCATTCTTAACTGCTTCCAAAGCCATCACCACAGAAAGGATTCAGCATCACATCAGTTTTATTGACAAGCGTATAAATAGCAAATGAGCTTCTTTTAAATAGCTCCCAGCCACAGTTGCCACCTAGAAATATAACAAAATTGTAATTTGCCACAAAAAAAAAAAGCCTTACCTTCAATTTTGGCATACTCTGATAGTCGAGTATAATTGACTAGAGCTGCTTGCTCCAAGCATTTACGGATGACTGTTTTTACCTCCTCTTGAGGGACCGGAGTAACTATGTCTTTCATCAGAACCTTGACACAAGAAAATCTGATTTGTTGTGGCATCGGGCACACAGAACTGCTTTTCTCCCAGCCCAGCACATCCTTCCATTCCTACACTAGCACTGTGTGGCTCTCGGGGCATGTGTACAACACACAAGATCCACTACAGGGTCACCTTGGCCAGCTTGAGATGTGGGACCTATCCCTGCTGCATTGTTTCTCTTCTGTATCTATGTCCTATGGCATGCCCTGAAAGGCTTCTTATTTTTTGGGCATGACACTAAGATTTATCACAAGTTCCCCGGTGGCAGGAAATGTGATGCCCTTCTCAGGCTCTGCAGATCAACTTGGGTTTAGGTCTGGGTTTGGCCATACTGAGGGTTAGCAGAGGTGAGAAGGATGTCAGAGCAGCAGGAAGGCTGCATTAAGGATGGGGAGAATGATGGTGAGCAGGTTTCGAATGCCCAGAGGGAACAAGGATGCCTTGAGATGGGAATTTCACCAGACAGCAGCCAGGCATCATTTACAATGGTTTTGCTTGCCAGCGAGATCCTCCATCATTAGCTATCAGCACAGATGCAGGCTGTGCTGCTTTAGTGGCCAGGCAACTAAACAGCCCCACCTTAAACCCCACATTTCAAGATTAACTCTGTTACTTGCACATCCTGTGCAAACCCAACAGTCCCTCAGGCTCTTCTAGGCAGAAAGAACAAGGACCCCAGGTAATTTTTAACCACCCTGTTGTTCTAGTGCTTACCCTTTCCAGCAGCGATAGGGTTGCTTTCAGTGCACCTTCTGGACGGCCAAATGGAAAGCAGTACCTAGAAAAACCACAACATGTTAACACCAGACCAAGTGCGTGCAAACAAGCCTTTCCAGCACTATAACAATGCTTTCCTAAATATGCTCAAGTGACAATCTAGTCCCTCTGCCTGTAATGAATGGCCTGTCTACAGGATAACTCTCCAAAGGGGCTTGATGATGTGGACACTTAAGGCAGTAAAATAGAATATGGAATAGTAATAAATTGATAGTTTTTTTGCCACATGAAATCTGGGCATCACCCAGAGAATTTTTACATCTCACAGAAGAGACAAATAACATCTTTTCCTAAAAAAAGGAAAACAAAAAGGCCCTCTGTAAAAGATATTCCCTTTACAGAAGACTCAGTGCACCAGACTGAAGGCAATGAGCTGAAGCAGCCACTGTCCTTAGCAAGTAGCAGTTCCAAAGGACTGAGGCAAGGACTCAAATCCACAAACCCCACCCAGGACCCCACAGATGAGTAGGGGCAATTGATCCCTTTGTATGTGGGCAGAAGTATCCTTTCCATAACTATGAGATTCCTGCAGAGAGCCCTGCCTGTCTCTTTGCCAGGGAGAGGGGAAAATAAACGGGTGATAACTGAGCAGAGGGGGAGAGAGAAGTTAAGAAGACAAGGGATTTTTCTGTTGTTGCTGTATATTAGAAAAAATCCACAGTGTCACTGTGTCTATGGGAGAAAGATGTTTTTAAATACCTCTTTAAAGGTTGTTTATTTTAAAATCTCAAAGATGCTGCATTGCAAGCTTCCCTGCCCTGGGTAGGTCTGTGCCACTCATTCAAAAATTCCCGTGTGCATTCAAAACCTGCCTTTTTGGCTTTGTTGCTTATAGGAGGGAGCTGGGAGGGAATCAGTCCTCTGGCATTCAGCCTGGGCTCTCTGCTTTTACCTAAAATGCGTGATCTGATTCTCCAGCAGCAAACGAAGACGCTCCTTGATCTCTTCAAAGCGCTCTTTCTCGTCTACGGTCACGGTTCCTATCCCATCAGGCCTGGAGGAGAAATGCCACAAATGACTAAGACTCCACCTTGCCATCCTGGTAACTTGGTAACTCATCCCCACAACCCTTTCAGAAAGAGATGTCACCACATGTGACACCGGGGATAGAGGATGTGCCACATTGAGACATGGGCGGCTGCGGCAGCATCACTGCTGAGCTATCAAGAATAAATAAATAAGTATTTTTTCTCAGAGTGATAATCATGATGTAGACATCCCACCCCTCCCACTCTTTATTCTCCCTTTGATAGAGAAGTTGGAAAAAGCGGAATCCCCTTTTAAATCTAGGTATATGACAGGAAGAGCAATGCCAACTCTCACTCCAGGATTGATCCCACTGCTGGCAAAATAGGGACTTGATTTCTACAGAAAAATTCAGCTAATAGATAAATACAGTTCACAGCAGAAAAGAATAACGACAACAGGCATATATACAAACAGAATATAAATTCCTGCACTCCTTCATAACGATCGAATCACTCCCTTACAGTGATTTCTTGAAGTAAATCATCTTCAGTGTACTCTGCCGAAAAGCAGAGTATGCACAAGACTTGCATTTTGAATTTGAAAATGCAATGCCTTCTCTGTCATCTAATTTTCACTTATAAACATGACACTATTTATCAAACATTTTCTGGGAGTGCTTACGACACTCTGGTATTTCAGGAGTGCGTGGGGAGGCACCCAGGTCCTGCCACCTTGAGCTATTTCTCATCTGTCAAAGAGCACAGAGCTGAAGCAATCCCAGGGCTGGATGGTCCCCCCTGCTCTTCCACCCCTACCTCTGCTGATGCCAACCCATCTGAGAGGTGAAAGCAGCAATCCCTTCCTTCTCCCCCACACCCACACGGCAAAACACTCCACACACAGCAAGAGGAGGGAGAGTCTAATCCATCCACCACAGGCGGGCGGACAATCAGCGGCACCGCTCCCCGCTGCCGGTGAGCAAAGTCTATGGATTTAGGTGCTCCTGGGCAACTCCTCTAGCACAGGCACTCTTTAGGTAACGTAAGAAGTCTTAAAAATTGAACAAATGTTCTTACTTAAAGGCCTCCTCCAGCGTTCAGCTTAAGCTGCATAAATCCGCAGTACTAGAGTGGGTTTGGCTATACAAAAGACTTGGCAAGGGATTACAAAGCTTCTAATGAACCTCCTGTCAGGGGTTAATTGGTTGGCTTTATTTTCCTCTTAAAGAATCAAAGGCCCTAAACTTAAAAAAAAAAAAAACAACAACCCAAACCAACCTATAAAAAAATTTAAAAGCTATAAAATCCATACAATCACTTCTCCTTGACTCCGCGTTTAGTCCGCTCTTAAATAAATACTAACTCTGATATTCCAATACAGGTGAATAAACTGTTAAAACATTTTGGAAGAGGAACTAGAAAACTACATGATCTTTACAGCAAAATTTCAATGCTAAATATACATTAAATTAAACTTGCAACACGGACACAGAAAAATACTAGAATACCAGGGGATGCATTTAAATTTAAACAGCATTTTAATCAGAAATCTTTACTTGATTATTTGCCAAATTCAGTTGTGCATTAAGGAAAAAAAATAAAATAAAGGAAGGAAGACTTCAGGCTGAAACTTGGATAAAATGTCTCAGCTGGGGAACACATTTCATAAACAGTTTTGGAAGTATGGATCTGGTCTCATTAGTACCTAATTAGGACTAGTTATTTTGAAGAAATGAGCAAGCCACAGAAAAACTAAATTAGATACCATGCAGAAATTAATGTCTGAACATACTTAATGTATTTTTATTCCAAAGTCCCATAAAATATTTAATATTTCGGCAGAGACATTCATGCCTTTTGTGATGCCTCACGGTGCCTGCTTTGCTCCTGAGCAGAAGAGCAGGTAATTCCCAGCTGATGGCAATAAATGCCATACATTAAGGGGCAGGGTCAGAGCATTCATTTGACTTTTGGCATTTGGTTGTCCCCTGTACCCATAACAGCTCACAGAGTGTCACTGGGTTAATTGTATCAGGGCTTACAAACGAGGTAGGAAAAGCCGCCTGCTCTGGCAGTGATTTGCTGGTGGACTGGAAATGGTCTGAGAGTTATGCTACCCTTTGCTGGGTCAATAACCTCAACCAGCAAGATTTAATGGCAGGATCTGACAGCTCGGGTTGGGTCACAGCCCTTTCACACACATTGCAGTTTCTCACTGTATTCAAAGGGCTTTGGTTTTGCCAGAAACAGTTATTTAGTGTTCACTGCATAATGACTCGTGGTGGACACTCAAAATGGGCTGATGTGAGAGCATCAGTCACATCCCAGCTGAGCACCGGAGGCTCAGGAAGCATCAATTTGAAAATACTGACCCACAAGAAGACAAAAAAAACACTGACCTACACGAAGATGAAGGGTGGGCTCTGGAGAGTTAACCTCTGGCTAATGTGGCTCTTGCCCAAGTCACAACATCCCAAGGAATGCCAACCCAACCACCGAGGTGCACACAGGCTTCACCCCCTGATCTTTGCCTTTCTTGGGGTCATTGAGAGCCAGAAGGATATCAACCTGGTGGATATGGCCACCATTCCCTCCACACTGTGTGGTGTAAACACACGTCTCTCTCTTGTATCATGCTGCTGCAAACTTGAGACAATCTACAGGTCAGCTGTAGCCATTTTTGGAGCAGCGTGGATGTCTGGAAGGGCCTGCCAACCGAGAGCCATCACCACGGCAAGGACTCCCTTTCTCACCCAGCTGTGGACTATATTGCATCTGACATGATGAGCATCTCTTGAATCTACCTTTCAAATTTTCGGCAAACCATTTTCTCACTGTCCTTCACAAAGTTGACATTTTCGGCAGCATGATAGGAAAGATGTCATGTCGGCTGCTTTTCAAGTTGTTGTCACAGTGGTTAGCACCAGTTCTGTCATCTTTGCTTTCCTCACAATCCCCCATCTTGAGCCATGTCACAAATAATAATACTTCCAAGGTTTTTGTCAAATTTCAAATACTATAACCCAGCTGCACATCTTCAGATTTACTAGTTATGTTAATCTTTGTTGCTCATCTTCCCAGAAGCTGAAGCATTAGGAACTCATTAATTAGTGACAAATGCAGGATATACATAGAACTGGAAAAACACTACCCAAAGCCTTGCACTTAATTTATTAGCTTGGTAATTTTGAAGTCTAATTAAATATTCAAGTCAAATATACTTTGAAAATGTAATTTTTTTTGAGGGAACATATTTATTTTCCCTTTTGCAAGAACACAAAGGGTATGTAGCTTAGCATGACTACTCCTGTGCTCTAGACAATTCCGGTACATGGGTGATGGGGGTGAAAAATAATCCTCAAGAGCAGCTCAACTTACACCAGCACATTCTGATGCTTATTAGCAATTTTGTTTTCAGTTTTGTCTCTGGTTCAACTTTGATATTTGCTATTTGATCTCATGGACAGAAATCCCAGCTCCTCCAGCAAGCAGTACTTCAGCTGGAGGAAAGGGATGTTCTCACAAGCAATCCCTGTTACACTGAGGTGGTGATGGGGAATGAGAGGAAAGCAAAAGGCTGAAGCAAAATTCTGGATGTACATGGTATATACAGATGCATGAGGGACAAAATGGATTGGGCTATATGATTTTGGGTCAACAAACAACATAAATGTCTCCATCTGTGTGGAGATGCAATTTCATCCGACTCCCTATGGCTCCTCCTCACGGACTCTCGAGGTCTGTGGCAGAAGTTGTGGGCAGAGAGAGGAGCAGAAGGGCAAAAAAGGCAAGAAAAATAAATAAGGAAAATTTTAATTATAAGTAAACAAGTTTCAGATCACTCCTTCTGCTGCAGATTCACTGTGTTGGCTCTAAACTAGTAAATTCCCACTGTAAATATTTCATCTGAAAAGTTTTAAATGCCGCTTTCCTCCCCTTGTTTTTAAGTTTTAAGGCACGAAAACAACATCATCAACAAAGCAGGTGGTGAAATTAGAAAAAAGGGCTGCAATTTCAACAGCAAAAATGATAGTCCTTGTTTGGCTTAGTTGGTTTGTGCAAATTCTGGGGTTAATTATAAATTATAATTAGGACCTGTGATCCTAAGGCCACTGCTTTATTCTACAAGCCCCGCCTCCCCCCGTGCCCTTTTCTAATTATACCCAGTGCCCCCAGGGGTAGTTATGCTGCTAAAACAAATATATCAAAATGATTTTTTAACAAAGACTAGTATATGAAGCAATAGCATGCATTTGTATGTAATTAGAAATACACAGTATAGCTCCAGTGGGTTAATCTCTTTGGCATAAGCCCGTATGAAATACCACAGCAGCTTATAAATGAAAAGACATACCATCTTTTACACCTTTTATGTTGCACTTGTCTACACTTTTATCTTTTTTTAAATTTTTTTTTCCTCAAACTGGGGAAAATATTGCTTACACGTAGCAAACAGATCCTTGCACGCACTGTGAGCCCTGGCACACGGAGCCAAGGGAAAAAAAAACAATGTCAAAAACTGATGCAAATAATTTGATTTTTTAAGTAACAACTCAAATATAAAACACGTGCTGCCTTCAGCTCCCTTGCTGGCTGCCAGGTGCAGCACATATGAGCTATACAGTAAACATCGATGATTAGCGCCTTGGACGGCATGTGTCAGGATCGGCTTTCAAAGGATCCCTTGCAGGAAGACTTCCCGGCACAGAGCCCCACCGGTTGCACAGGGAACAGCTCAGGGGACATGGGCAGGACCACAGCTCCCTTCCTGCTGCCTCCTTCTTCTCCCCAGCAAATTTCAACCTGAAAGAGCCCGCCTGTTTAAACCTCTTGTTAAAAAAAAAAAAAAAGTATTCAGCAAATCTCGATTTTTCTTTCCCACCCCTGACTCTCATTTCTCCTGGGAATTCACACCCTAAGCAAAAAGCTGGCAAGCTGGTTGAAAACCCTTTTGTTCAGCATTGCCCCAGCCAGGATGTTGCAGAGCACGGGAGACATTTCATCCTCCCAACTCCTGCCTTCATCTGGCTGGGACTCTCCTCCCTGCCGCCACGCTGAGCCAAGTCACGGCTCATCGCATCTCCTGTGCGATCTGCACCCCTGACGTAGCACGGGCTGCACCGGATGGTTTCTGAGCACTTCCATCCTACACCCATTGGAACGCATCATGTCAGCAGCCCCACAGAGCTGGTGACCTGCTGGTGGCTGGCAACCCACCACCCTTCAGCACAGACACCGGATTCTATCCGACAGACGGCCGTAATGCACGCTGTGTCACTGCACACTTATCATGGGGACTGTTGGGGCACCTAACAGAAGGTTATGACACAATGTCCTGCCAGATTTTAACCTGCTGTACCACAGAGAGGGCTACACACCTGAATGAGACATGAAAACCCAAACACAAAGTACCAGTGAAGCACAAGCAGATACTGTGAAGAAGCGGTCATATATTTACTACTTCTTCAAGGGACCAAAAAGGTCTTCTTTTTTGTTTTTAACCAGCTGTATGGAAATCTTGCCTCTATATGAAACACAATCAGAATAAAATGGGAAAAGCCACAAATATGGTTATGCAGACTTTTCAATTCCTTGTGGATTATGACAATAACATAATTTTTGCTGCCTTACACTTGTAAAAAACTAATAGAAGCTAATGGTGATATTGGCTAATGGAAGAGCTATTTCTTGTAAACAAGGCTGATGCCATAAAACACAGCTTCCAGAGGAAAGTCAGGTTACTTATATACCATAATAATTAATAGAGAGACCTGTGGCTGCTAGGACCTTGGGTAAATAGTCATTCAACAACTCACAGAGCAAAATGTTGTTCAGTTGTTATTGGACCAGTGGGGATTCAGTCTGGTGTCCTATTTTAGTAAGCTTACTGTCTGCTAACCCTTAGCATGCACACAATCATTATTTTAGTCTTATTTTTAAAATTTTGGAATTAGTAAGCACAGAAAGAGTCTTTCTTGATTCCAATTTTAAGGTTTAAAAATAAAGTTATTACATGGCTAAATCAAAAAAGTCACAGCAAAACCAAAGTCTCTCCTAAAAGCCCCTCCTTTGAAAGGGGCAGGATTCACCACTCAAGGTTAAGGGGCTGACTTTGGGCCTGGGAAAGCTCCAGTGGTACCTGATGGACAAAGCCCTGTTACTGACTCAGTTGTGACTGCAAGAGAGAAAAACTCTTGAGTTCCTCAGTCTTAGTGAAGAGCAAGTTCCTGGCAACAGAAGAAAACCATGTGGATATTCCCAGGCTTTGGCTGGTCCCTGCCTTCCTGACAGCCTGCACCTTCCACATTCAGGTATTGGCTGCTGGATGTGAAATTTAGGATGAGTAATTTACATTTAACTCTTTTTTTACTTGGAAGAGGATGAAATTAACAAAAAACGTAAGGAGGCTGTCATGCAAATAGCAGTGATTAACAGCCTTGGTTTGGAGAGAATAAGCCAGGCTTTCAGGGATCTGAATAAAACCTAAAAAGGGGTTGGGGGCAGAACAAACCACAACACATCCAGCAATGGGGTCCTGAAACATAGAATCATAGAATAGTTTGGGTTGGAAGGGACCTTGAAGATCATCGAGTTCCAACCCCCCTGCCATAAGCAGGGATATCTCCCATTAGACCAGGTTGCTCAGTGCCTTGTCCAGCACCTCCAGAGAGGGGCNTCTTATGTCTAGCCTGAATCGACCCCCTTCTAATTTACACTCATTATTTCTAGTCCTCCCATCAAACATCTTGATAAGCTACCATGAGGTCCCCCCCTGAGCCTTCTCTTCACCAAGCTGAACAACTCCAGCTCCTTCAGCTTGTGAAACATCCCGAAAATCCCCTTTTGACCATTTCACCTGCTGAGGGGCCACTCCAAGCTGGAGGTGTATTTCCACCCATATCCATCCCGCCCCTTGTCCTGGCTGTGGCACAGTGGCCACGGCAGCAAGGCAGGAGCCGGACAGGCGAGGAGGAGGCATCGTACCCTGCGCTGACGCCTGTCATCCTGTCAGCCTTGACCTTGGGGCTGTCCCCAGCCTCGGCACCACAGCCTGCCTGCTCTTCCCCGCTGACTGCGAGCGACTGTTGTCTCGCTGCCTGACCTTACGCAAACACGATGCAAACAGACAGCCCACCTCAGCTCCATCACTGTCTGCCGCTCCTACCGGAGATTGATAGCCACATGGAATTATCTCCCTGCTCGACCTTCATTACTGGGTGGCATATTCTGACTGACAGCCAACCTCATCCTGGGGAAAGCTAAACCACCCGCTTGGGTTTTATTTTTTCCTTTTTTTTTTTTTTTTTTTTTTTTTTCTCCTTTCGCTGTCAAAAAAGTGAAGGAACTTCCCTTTGTAAAGAAAATCAACACTTCCTCAGTTTCGACAGTAAAAGGAGCCTTTGTTAAGCTGAAAAAAAATCTCGTAATTTGAGTGTTTCCCAGACCATGGTGCTCCAAGATGCTCGGTTGGATGCAGTGCCAGCTGCCAGGGATGGTGTGTTCCTACTTCTATGAATTTTACAGGGGAAGTTTTCCAATTTTGCCACAAGCTATAGGTTTACTGGGGAGAGCGTGGTCAACCCTAAGGTGACAGCAGTGAATGGTCATGGCTGGTGGGAGGAAGAGACACAGTTAAAGCAAATCCATCTTCACTCACTACCCAACTGCCAAAAAGGACTGCATAGGTAAATATTTGCTTCACAAGGGCCTGATGCAAGTGGCCTGAACAGCTTTCTGAAAAGAAATCATGATTCTCCTGCTCAGATATTAAGAGAGAGAGCAGTGACCAAAAAGGAACATATGAACCTTCAGCCTTCTGATGTGATGTCAACCATTAGCTAACACAGTGAAGTCGTAGCAAAATGCCTCATTCTTTTCTTGGAATACTTTAGACAAAGGACCTGGACAGTCCATCAGTGACTGAGCTGACCTTTGGCAGTGCCCAGAAGTCACCTGGCACAGCACGGCAGCCACACCAGCCCTGGGCAGCTGAACAGGCATAGGACCAAGCTCTACAAACAACATGGGTTTTAAAGTAAGACATTTTCCTGATCCCACAACTCTTCAGCTCCACAGGGAAGGAATGATGGGTTATCACCATGGCCAGTACTGTGAGATACCTCTCCAGCCACCATCCACAGTGGAGTCTCCAGTTTTGGCTATACTGGACCCTGCGAAAATGTACACGATGACTAGCATCCAACCTCCCCTCCATTATGGGCCAGACAGGCTCTGAGCCATGTCAGACTCCAGGATGAGTCCTGCCTATGGAAGATGGGTGATAGGGGCAGCCAGTTTCCCCACCTGCTCTCCATCCCTATAAGCTATGTCAACAATCGCCTACAAAACTAAATTGCCTGAAAATCTCAAGGCCCTGACCCCCTGCTTGGGTTCCCAAATGTCATCCAGCTCCCAGGAGAGCATATGCTGGTGCCACAGTGGGTCTCCCAATGTCATGAGGACCCAAACTGCTCTTTGTGCTCAGTGACTGAGGAGCTCGGTGCCCACCACAACACACTCCTGTGCACTGCCCACTCTGGCTTACCTTTTTGGTTCTGGATTCGGATTCGTCTGGGATTTGGAATCTTTCCTTTTTTTGGACTCCTTTTTGGAATCCTTTTTTGTCTCAGCTTCAACAGCAGGGGCATGAGAGACTTTGCCCCCCTCACCTTCTGCACTTGGCTGTGACCCACCAAGTAATTCTGCCATGTGTTGGCTTTGGGGAGTGATCGGAGGGCGGGGGGGCAAGGCCGGCAGCAAAAAGTGGAAGAAACAAGAAGAAAGCATGAAAAAAAACTCGAAAGGAAACAAAAGGAAAGCAAATTGAGAGCAAACAACTCAAATCAAATTAACAATTGGCAAAGAAGAAACGAATGAGCAAAAGAAAGTCAGAACTAAAAAAGAAACTCAGGAAGCAGAAACTCGGTTTCCATGACAAGATGTATGAAAGTAACTGGGAGAGCAAGCGGCAGCCTTGCAATGTGAAACCTGGGCAATGTGTGTCTTAGCTCAGGATGGTATTTACCAGAGGGTTTATGAAAATCCATCATTATTCTATAGCATTCCTCCCTTCAGCAGCATATGCAGGATAGAGAGCAGCATCTCAAAGTACACAATGCAACTTAACAGCAAAAAGCAGAGAGAGAAGCTGCAATAGATGCTACAGCTGTCAGTGGAATAAACAGAAAAAGCTCAGTCTTAATTCCCCCCCATGAAAGGTTTGCCACATTTGAGAGAAAGGAATGGGCCACTTCTGAAATTGAAATTGCTCTGCAAAGACAAAATGTTCAGCTTTGTCTAAGCAATTTCTGACCTGATGTCACAGGGACTTTAAATGAGACACGGGTGCTCAAGGGCTTAAAGCCCTTCTGCACACTGCAGTTTGATACTGCTGAAAATTTCACCACTGCAACTTGTCAGATCCTCTCATGCAGTAATTAAATCAGCAGAGTGTATCTTTTACTTCTATTTATTCCACCCGTGACAGCCACGTGTGCTTCAACTCTACCTTGTCCACAATTGTGTCTAGCAGGTGCCTGGGTAAGAAAGTTAATACCCCTCATTCCTGGATCCTCTATGTGCATTTTTATTGCTTACATTAAACAAGCAAGGAAACAAACAAACAAACCAACTATGCCACTAGAAGCGCTGCTGCCAAACATCTCCTGTGAAAACAAATTTGAGGAACTGTTGTGCATTATCCAAGGAAAACCTATATTTGACAAAGTCATCCCTGGCTGGCAGGGAGCTGCCAGCCAAGAAGAATTCCTTACCTGTTGCCATGAACATGTGAAGCACAAAAGGCAAAGCTGTAGTGAAGCAAGGTGGGATCAATCATAGCTCCGTTTTCTGCGCGCTCTAGCAAATCTCTGAGGTAGCAGAGATGTCTGTGACAGCCTCTCACTCCATTACGTGCACAATACTCATCTAGCACAAAGACCTGGCCAGGACTAAACCAGCCCTGTTTAGAAATAGAGAGACTTGATTTTAAATATAAGTTATTAAAGGCAAAGGCTATCAGACTTGGAGGTGCAGTGGTCAACTGTTCTAAGAGAAATACAAACCTAAAGCTACATTAAGGAAAAAAAGAAGAGAGGTCACTCTTACAAAACACAGTCTGTACATCATCACCCAAACACAGCATAGACCCAGTGCAACTGTTAACAAAAAAATATAATGCTACCATTAAAGGGAAACACCATTTAAAATGCTGAAAAGTTAGGCCAGTTCATGTCAGAGCCTAGCTTCAAAATAGAAAAGAAAAAAGAAAAAAGGAAAAAAAGACTTTCACCTTTAAGAAATTATAAAGGTTTGGTTATTTAAACAGTGTGTGAAACAGTGATCTCATTTCAGGGATGGGATTGTGCATTTGGCCAGGAGCAGGAAGGCTGATCTGGGGGAGAGTATGGAGGATTGCACTGAATAATGATGACTCCTCTTGCATCTGGCAGGTAGGAACATCCTGCAAATGGAGGAAGGCAGCTCCACAGTGTTGGAAAGGGATGTTTCCCATTATCCTTAACAGTGTCCTGCTGATGTGCTCTGCCATCACCCACCTCCTCCTTGGTATTGAAGCAAAGGGAAGCTCTGCTCAAGAGCAGGGTTTCTTTAGACATCCAGAAACCTCAGGCTATTTCTGTCAGTCCCGGGAGGCTGGTGACACATGGCTTGTGGTACCATTTCTGTGCTCCTGAGAAAGACACTCTTTCCCATGTGGGGATGGCTCCAGTGAACATCCTGGGACAGCCGAAGTAGAAGGTGCCTCTGCTTTTGGGGAAAGGCACCAGCAAGAACGAGAATATTCTTGTAGATTGCTTTTCAAAACGCTGCAAAACCATCAATATTTACATGGAAATTTGGGTGCTAAACAATTGCTAAGACGCAGCTCTGGAATGCATCAAGCTGCAAAATCTTTCATCGTTTAATTGAAAAGTTCCTGCAGCGGGCGGGAGAGTAGTTGAGGCAGAGCACTGCCCCTATAGGCAACTTCTTTGCCACCCCATCTGTTACCCCAAATGCTACATCTTAGAAACAACACTGCTGTGAAAGATTAAAATATATTTTCTACCACTCAGATGACACCAAATCTTTTCTAGATGCCAAAATAGCTGCTTTGAAAAGAGTTGAAGAAATATCAATTAAGAGCTCAAAGACATAGAGAAGGATTTGCTCATCCTTATTGGGCCAACTCCAAAACAGATTGAGAAAAGAATTAAAATAATGAGGGGAAAATGATAGATATAGGGAGTAGCTACAGTGCTGGGATCACTAGAAGTGCACATTTCAAAATGAAGACACAGAACAATGCAGATGGGACGACACTCTGGAAGGCTATTTTTTTGGGAGGGGGTATATTTGCCTTCACCGCTTTTAGGAGTATTTTTGTTTGCTTTTTGGCTGGTGGCATTGTGCTTGATTCTGGATTTCACTGTGTTGTCTGTTTGTCACATCCTTAGACCATCTCTTCACCTTGATGCTCTTCACACAAGCCTTTGGCTACCAGGCATGGGGAAAGTGCACTTGGTTCATGGGGCAGAAACGCAGGTTAAATTGTTATATTCACATAAAACATACAAAGGACTTGGTCCTCCCTATGGGGTGAAATCTTGGCTCTCTGACATCAAAGAGAAGGCTGAGACTAATTTCACTGGAGCCAAGAGTTTGGGACAAAGGAAGCAGAGTGCTGGGCCAAATCAATGAATCACCCCATCTTGCTCCCCTCTCCTGGGTTCTGAGAAGTGCTGGTCCTCAGGCAGATAGATGGGATGGGGGCAAATACTCAAGATGGCAGAGTGAGGAGAAGCCTAAACAGGAGCTCAGGGGTTCAGTGATGAGCCTCACACTTCATGAGGGGCAAGCAGAGTATGGCTAGAAACACCCAAAATGGAGGAGAACCAGGTGGTCTTCTTTAGCATGGGCAAGGTAGGAAATAAAAAACCCTACTGCTGAATGGAGCTCCAAAGGAGCAGTAAGTGCTGCATCCCACAGCCCTAGAAAAAAAAATCCTAAGGTTTCATGAAAGGTGGTACTCAGACAAATCTCCCACATTTTCAGGCAGATCCTGGCTCTTAAGATTTCCCTGGCACCACCAGCTGACAACCAGCCAGTCTGGCAAAGGCAGCTGATAGTGATGACACACGGGGTGCCACCACAGCCAGGTGTAGCTCAGTGCAGACTCCCAGATGGTCCTTAATGGCATGAAGAAAAGTGGAGTGGACAACAAAGAAAGGGCACAGAGTACATGAGCTACACTGATCATGTTCAACAAGCTGAACTGCACTGAGAAGGAGACACGAGTCTCAAGTAACATCAAGGATTGCAAGTAACATCAAGGGGAGCTTTGGAGCAAGGCTTGATGGGGGTCGGTGAAATACTGGCAATATTTCTAATGGCAAATACAGCTTTTGTAAAAAACCCAATTTCTGTGGGAACATTTTCATTTTCCAACAGCTGATTTTCCCATTTACCGTTGGAAAATCAATTTAATTTTTGTGACCTGTTCCATGGACCTTTAAAGCTGACTTCCACATCATCTAGCCTAGGCTTGGTTGTCTGGAAGACCATCTCTTCTCAGTACAAGCTGAGATGTATTATGCAAATCCTAGGATTGCTGACACACGCATCATGGGCAAAACATCCAGCAGGGACCCAGCAGCATAAGCTGGACACCAGCACTGGGTCAAGAAGTCTTGGGAAGAGTTGAAGAGCAGCCTCAGAAACAATTCATGCATCCAAGGAATGAAGATCCACATACACGTGTGGTCCATACCAAGCTGAAAGAGCTGCATTCTCTTCCCAAAAGCCCAAGAACTGTGAATGGGACTGTGATACCAGTTTGTGGTCGACGAGCATCAGCCCTCAGCAAGCTCTTCAGACAATGCTCTTCCCCTTTGCCAGTGAACATCCCTTCTGCCATGGCTGAGATGAGTCAGCAGACCACCTAGTTCTCATAGAGAAGGTGGGCTCAGTCAGCAAGATGGCTTTCAGTAACAATGTTTAACCTTGGTTTCACAGGAAGGAGGTGATGTTGAGTTATCCTCTGTGTCAGGGTAAGCCACTGTATCCAGGTAAGTCTTCCCTGGGACCTCCACATCCATGTTTGAAAACAAGACAAGGTGTGATGAGACAAAGCTCTGTGGGACCTTGCATGGGAATGTCCTGTAGGGAGAATAACAATTGCCCAGCAGCACACAGAGTGGACAGAGCAGGCTTACCATGGGCTCACAGCTCCTTCTGGCCTGTCAATGCAGTGGCATCACCAATATCCCATCAACACATCAAGAACAATAGGACCTCTTTGCAGCTGAACTCCATTTTTGAGGTAATTCTGGAGTTTTTTACCCCATCATCAGGACAAAATTGTATAAAATAAGTAAAGAAGCATGTGAAATCCCAGCATAGGTAAATATAGCTCATTCTTTTCTTTATAACACTCTGCAATGGGTGACTTGAAAGAAGATGGTTAATCGGTGATGCTCTCTTCCGAAGGGGCAGAAGTCTTGGTTGTGAAGGGAGCTCCACTACTCCAGTAGCTTCTAGCAAGAGCCTAAACACCTCAAGCACAAGCAGAGGTATGGCTGGTGGGCTTCTTGAAGAGAAATATTGTTAATAATTTTCAGCAATAGCCTTGCACCTTTCCATGACTTGAATTCAATGGCCACAGCTCTCTCACCAGGCCTTAGACTGCACAGAGACAAACCAGCTGCAAGCCAACCTGTCAGACATGCATGGATGGGGATGGTCTTCCTAGGGTCAGCCATGCATGGGGAGCAAAAGCTGCATGCCAAAGTCACTGCCTGCTGGAGCAAAGACCTCAATGGAAATGGTGAGGAACCTGCTGCAGGTCTGACAATGCTCCCACCAAACCTACTTGTACCACTTGGGTATCTGTGAGTAAAGTGCAAGCTACAGCCTTCATCTACCCCATCCTTACCTCAAGGGATGTCCACAACTGTTCCTCCCAGCCCTGCTTCTCATCAGGAAGGTGCCAACTCACTACCGCTAGTGGCATTTACTGTATCTTTGCCTTTCTGAGGAGATCAGCCCTTGCGTGAGATTCAAGGAGCAGAGCAGGTGGGGAGGGATATGGAAGATGGGATTTAAAACCGACAGCCTCACTGCCAACTGCTCAGTTGTGTTCCCAGGTTGCTACTTTTAACAGCAAGCCACTTAGGAGACACAGCTCCAGGGACTGCAGAGCTGGCAAAAGATGGAAGGATATGGGCACTGAGTGGTCCTTCTTAGGACTGGGGTGGTCCTTAAGCTGAAGAAGCTCACCAATGACACCCCCATGGGGAAATTTCTGTGCAACTCTAGGAGGATGGCAGGCCAGGATCGGTCCCATGTCAGGGGATAGGACCTCCATTTCAGACCCCTCTAAAAAGATTTCCTCAAAAGCTAAGAGTCTCTTCATCCTCCTTAATAAAACTGCTAATAGTAATTGCTCAAGTTGTGTTGTTAAAGGTAATTTGTCACAGGTTATTTGTCATTTACACCTAAGTGCCTCCAAACTCTGCACCCCAGTCAAATGCTACACGCTGACCTGGAGCATCTCAGTGCCATCGTCCTACAGAACACACTGCACAGGAGTAGGCTGAGAGCTGCAACCAGTGCTTGTGAGAATTATTAGGATGGGCATGCAACTACATGAACATGGACAGACTGCAGCATCACCACAGTAATCCACCTAGTCCCATCTGTTACCTGCTTGGGATCCCTGCCCATAAAGAGATATAAAGCTGGATAACAGTTACTCCTGGTAGGACTCCATTGGCATGGGAAGTGGTACCAGACTGTCATCTTTCCCCTGTTCTTTCCTCCAGAAGACTCTGGAAGGCAGTGCGAGGGGCTGCAAAACACTGCTCTCTACTCCACATCCCCACACTGGAGTTTGTCTTTGCAGGAAGAAACAATTTAAGCATTGCAAACAGAAATGGTAAAGACAGTGCAACTGGAGAAGAACAGCAGTCAGCTCACTGCAGGTGGCCTCTCACAAGGAAACACCTCTGGGCCAAATTCAAACCTGGTGTAAACAGAAGTCAATCTTCCAGCAACAGGGGGATTAGCCCCCACTCGCACTAGCTTTGACTTTGCTGCTCGATGTTTATATCACTAGAGACCAAAGAATATACTTGCCAGACAAGAATAGGAATCATTAAGTCTGTGGTCCAAAGTGAGGCGCTGAACCATCTCAAAGAGTGAAGCGTGGTCAAAGTTACAGGGATTGGAAGAGATAAATTCATCCATGCCATGCTTTTGAGCTCTATCTGCATCTGTTCATTTATACATATAGAGAAAGACACCATTTAGAGAGATATAAGACATTTTAGTTGACAAATACAACAGAAAAAAAATATACAGTATGAAGCATGAAAGCTAAATATCTCTTCCCTACATTGCCATTAACTTTTTCTCTTTGCAGGCTGTACAGTACACACTTTTCACCTCCCATTGTCAACTTGCATCAGTTATAGACTATCTGATTGCATTTAGGCAAAAGATTTTAGAATTAGCATCTTGTCCACTGCTCATTATAGTGCATTTATTTTGTACTTTAAGCTAGAACGCAACACAAGAACTTCCTCTGCATCTTACAAGAGGCTACAAGTTAACAGAATTTTGGCTCACATAAGTAAATTAGCTCCTATTTAGATAGTTGCAGTTAATTATAATAGATTCTGCCATTCTAAGAGTTACAGCTGTAGCATTTTCCTCTACATTTGCTAGGTTTTCTAGGTAGCAGACCAGCTACGTAATTCTTTATCCGAATGCCAATGTTTGTCTCCCCACGGCAATTGTTTTTCTTTTTTTTTTTTTTCCCTAATGGCAACTTTAAATGCTACCTCACCAAAATAAAAAGCTGCTCTTTTAAGCATGGCTGAGAAGTTAAATTGAGATGTAGTAACCCGATGGGGTGGCGGAGCTGCCACTCATCCCGACGGAGGGACTGAATTTCCCCCCGCCTGGATCACGAGCTGCCATTTTGGGGTGAATTAACAGCCGTAAACGTCTTCACACTTCTCTGCTTTTTGGGTGACGTTTACAGGCACTAACTCCTAGGGGCTAATTAATTAATCTCAACATGGTTAACCAAAAATACACCGAATTCAGCAGTTGAAATGAAGCCGCCAAGTCGGCCTGGGTGCGGCCAGCCGGGACCCCGCTGGGAGCTGGCTTTGTTCTACCAGCGGCCAGGGAATTAAAGGACACCTTTCACTGGGTTTTGTCCCTGCTCAGCTTCCTACTATATGGGTTCTTGCCAAATCCTCCACAAAGAGAATAGGATTTAAATCCTTCCCCTGTTTATAGCCTCCTAGGGGAACTGGGTGGCCTGGAAACAATGTGGCTGAAAGGACAGAAAAATGCAGTTTTCTGCAGTAGGAGTATATGGGAGCTGTATTTGTTTTAAAACAAAATCCCTCTTTGCCAAAAGAAACAAAAATTCTTAATTTACAAAAAAACCCAACAAATTAAAAACATAAAAAGAGCTTTAAATGACAATGAGACACTTTTCTTTTATGTTTCATTAGTTGATATTCAGCTGTGAAGGATGTCATGTCTCCCTAAACACCTTGTTCATGCCAGTGTTCCCAGATATTACTGATCATTGAAAGCAATTTTTCTATTTTTTGTATAGTCTGTCATTAGCTATATACAAACTACATAAATAACATCACCCACTGGAAAGAAATCAGACAAATTAAAACATGTAACATTGCAATTAGCTGCTAGCAATTTTCCTCATTGAAACCCTGCTGAATAAACACTGATTTTTTTTTTTCCCACCGCTGGTTAATTTTGGAGAATCCATTCCTCTGCTACCCTCCAAGTGGTGGAGGTTGTGCTGCCTCCTCCCCACATCCTTTCCTGGTCTCAAACCCCCCCCTCCATTAGTAGCTCCATGCATTCAGAAGCCACCACCAGTGCTCACAAGGGCTGGATTGGGATACAGGGACAACCTCCCCGACACCTCTCCAGCATCCCTGGGGGTGGGATGTGAAGCCCACCCCACCCTGGAGATCACGGCAGTGGTGGCTCTTGTCTATTTTGACAGCTTTCTGCCCCATCATCTCTGTCCCTCTGGGCCAAGATCGATTTGATTGAGTTCACTTCCAAAGAGAAGCCTATGCTGCTTCTGATTCCACCCTCACCGCCTGCAAAATGTTTTAACAGATATTATCAGACTATTTTTAATGGCTTGCTGCTCTGCCCGGCTCCTCGGAGTTGACTGCAAGCTGACAAATTGGCTGGAGGCCTTCATTTGCCAGCTTCGCTCAGAGATTTTATTACTTTTCAATTAGGAGCCCCGATCTACTGTCAATCCTCCTGCCCAGCCAACGAGGCTCCCAGAGCTGAATAAATCAGCTGGAAATTTGAAGAGTCCTCTAGCCCTTTAGCTGGTGAACTCTTTAGAGCAGATGTGCTAGAAAGCATGTTCAAAATGACTATTTTTACTCCAATGTATTATGTTTTTCCTTATTTTATGCTCTCAGAACAAGCTGGGCACAAAGCAGTCCTTCAGTTGGTGTGAAGCAACTGAAGCTCTCTTGGCTTCTGTGAAAATGAGAACCTGTTCTGGGCATTTGAAGCTCTGCCTGGCCAAAGCAGAGGCACAGACAATTCCCTGCCAAGTGTGAAAACAGTCAGAGTAATGAAATGGCCATCATGACTGTCCATAACCAGGGACAATTTCCCTTTCATTAATCACATTGAAGCCATTCACACTGAATCTTATTTGACTTCCCATTGGGTGCCTGCTCAAAAGACCATTTGCCCCAAATCTCCCCATCTCAGAACAACTTTATAAAGAAAGAGACATCATCTATGGCACTACATGAGCTTAAGTGATCAAAAAAGGATGAGGATCAGTGACTTCTGCTCAATCAGAGCAGATTCTGCTGGTATAAAATGTAGTTTTCTGCCAAGATGACCAGCCACAGCTCTCCCCATGGTAGTTCTTGGGTGGCCAAACCATTTTTCCCCAGCAGTGTGTGGGACTGGGTGGGTGCACAGCACCCAGAGGATAAAGCTGGCATGGTGTGAACTGGAGATGTCTTTGGAGAATGATAAATACAAACATGTACCTCTCTTCAATGGAGTATCTACTGTGGGCCAGATCCCGAAGGTTCCTAAGAACAACTAGAAACAACTTAGAAAGGACAATTCTGCACTAAACTCACCTTCCCCTAAAACTCACAATTTATTTTAGCATTTTTGGTTTTTTGATGGACTCACTTTCAAAAATTAAATTCAGGAGGCAAATTGTACCAAAAACATTAAACTTCCTAGGCAATACAAAAAGAAAAGCGTAGACCTAAATATGTCCCTCCTCCTCTCCAGATTTAAAATCATGCTGACATCTGCATATGAAGTTTTATATATAACCTGTCTTTCAAAATCGCTTGGTACAGTTTGAATGAGATTTTAAACAGAGTGAAAATGGCCAATATTCCCAGCCAAACTCTACAGCTAATCTGCAAACACTTTAAATTAATTGTTTCGGTCAAATATGGTTGCTTTTTTGACCCTGCTCTGTTATTCCAGCTCGAAAGAAAGGAGAACCCAAAGAAAATAAGTTATATGATGCTCCAGTAATTTACAATCGCTTCCCAAGGTGCCGTGCCAAGCTCGCTGGCGCTTCTTTGTTCGAGGCCCCAGCCAAGATGCTGCTGCTGGACCACAAAAGTTATCTCACAGATTTGGCCAGGCTGCAGCCAAGTGCAGCTGAGGAGTTTTTGATGGTGGTCTCAGAGGTAAATTGGCAGCACAGGCTCCCTGAACCTTTCTTCTGGAAAACTGCACTCTATCCTTTTATATTACACTTGGTCACCTACTTTACACTCCTTTTTTTATTATTTTTTTTTAATACTGCCGTGTTTATTTTGTTCAGTTTTTATGCCACAAAGATTTCAACAACAAAAATAATAATGAAAAACCAAAGGAAGGTCCCACCATTTGGTATTTCTCTTTTTCTAACTGCCATTTAAAAAGAGACAAAACAGTCAAATCTCTCACTTTCTTTTTTTGTTTTTTTTTTTAAAAATTATTTCTCTGAACCTCTGAATTTCTTTTGCTCCAGCAATAATTTTTGGCAGATTTTTGCTCTGAGAGCAGTGAAATTAATAGTGGGGGACAAGCTCCATAAAAGAATTCTTGTTATAAAAGGCTTTAGGTAGCCATTTTATTGTAAGAATTTCTTCACTCCAGATTTCTTTCTTATTGTTAATGAGTGACTTTGTTTTAATACCAAAGGCAACTGAACATCCAGCAGTCAATTTCACGACACATTTGCTTATTAAAAAAAAAGAAAAAATAAAAGAAGAACCAATGAAACCAACAAACAAAAAAAAACCAAACAACTGTAAATTAAAAGGTGACTTTGTATCTTACTCATCTGGAAAATGTGTGCTTGTCATATCTGCTTGACATTACAAGAATGAAGATGTGGTTTGGACAGTAACAAACAATGACACTAGTCAACCTCATCAGGAGACATGAAATAAAGGAATGACAATGATTGATGGCAGCTATTCATTTACAGATATTTCTAGAGAACTCTTTGCTGGCCTGGCTGGGCAAAGCAGGAGAAGTTTCCCATCCTGGTGGTGGCTGGCAATGGGGTGCCCACCATAAGTGGGGTAAATCAGGTGCCCTCCTGAAGTCCCTGCCTGAGCCAGCAGAGACATTTGGGTAAAGAAAGACCCAGGGGTCTTTCCCAGGGGCCTGGGAACCTCAGTTTGTGAGGCCGTGTGGAGCAAGAGGCTTCTGCAGCAAATACCAATGGTTTTGAAGTTGAGGTGGGGGGGGAGAAACTATAACAAGACTTTAAATATCGGGCTGTTGTTTGTGATGGAGCTGCTGGCAGTGGTGGCTGAGGACTTCCCGAGTCCCCTCCTTGCTGTGCCCTAGGGCACTGCCACCTCCAAAAAGCTGTGTGTGTGTCTGTGTGTCCATGTCTGTGTGTCCAGGGCTTTGCAAACCTCCAAGCTGCAGTCGCTGCACAGGCTGAACTCTCTTCTCAGCTGGATACCTACCAGCTCTTTCTTTTTTTTTTTCCCTACATTATTCCACATTAAAAGACCGCTTTTAAATTTAATTGACTGTTTATTCCTGCGTTTTATGGCTTTTCCCCTGCTGCAAATCAATTCTTTTCTGCCCGAGTTATAATTTTAATAAATGAATGATCCTGTAAATCATCAGCACTGGACTAAAATCTAAGTTATCTAATGTTTGGTAGTTAAATGAGTAAGAAGAATTTGTAGCATGCACTTACATAATTCCTTGTGTAGCAAGTTAAAAACACAGCTTTAGAACAGCTATTTATAATATAAAACAATGTTTGACCACATTTTTATATCTGTTTAAAACTGCTTTGAATTGGATGGCCATAGAGACCTTTGAATCTGTATTTCATACCTTAGAGGCCTGTGCTTCTTAAAGCAGGTAGACTAGTTTTAAATTCATGCAAGTTATGTGAGAACTGAATTAACATTTTAATTTTGCATTCCTGCAATGAAGCATCTGCAAGTTGACAATACAGAAGACACAGCAGCGTTCTCATAATATGTCTAACTAGTCTAAAAAAATAAATTAAAGCAATTAAAGCACAAAACTAATAATCTAATAGGATAGCAATGCATTGTAGTGCAAATACATGTAATGTTGCCAGACCCAAGTTCATTCATTCATTCACTCTTTCTTTCTTTCTTTCAAAGTGTCAAAAATCTGTATTTCCATCAAATTAAACTTTGGGGTTTTTTTTTGGTGGTGGTAAAGTCTGATAAGAATCCTCTTTGGAAATCCAAACATTTAGAAAACCAAAATTAATAAAAAAAAAGAAAGGAAAGAAAAAAGAAAGTGTCTGCTGAGAAGGAATTCTGCCTGCTACCCAGAGGGATATTTATACACACACGCACATACACACAGGGAGGAGGGGGAGAAAAGAAGAAAAAAGAAACAAAAGGAGTAAGAAGGAAAAAAAGGAGTCTCCTTTGATGGCCAGGAGGGATGACACCGCCTGTTCCTTCTCATAATTGCATTCAGATACTCTGGATACATATTTGCCAGCTCTCATGACCCACTGATGTGATTCCCTCCTAAAGAAAGCAGGCACTCACAGGTATTAGAGAAGCAGCTTTTAGCACCAATAAAGAATTTGCACCAGCTGTATTTAGGACTGAACAAAGACTAAGGAAAAGCTCTTCTACAGCACAAATTTGGGCTCTTATCTTTTTCAAAATAAGTATTCCAGGAAAAAAATTAAATAATAATTTCCCTGTCTTTTTTTTTGGCAAGCCTCACTTTGATTGGTGATTGAGACCCATGCTATGATCAATTCACAATAATTTGGGGCAACAGCAGCACCCCTCCATGACTAATGCATTTAAGTTGGAGTGGTCAGCACCTCCAGAGCAAGGGTGACCCAGAGAGCTGCTGCTTGCTGCCAAGCAAGAAGAGGGAACTAAAAATGTTCAATGACTCAGGCCTCTGTGGAGGGTTTTTTTGGGGTTTCTATGGAGTCCTGCACCTCATCTAGGTCTATCTGGGTCTCCTGCCCTACCTTGCTATGCTTTGAGTTGTCCACGGTTTAGCCTCACACGCTGCACCGAGCTAATCATCGGCACGGAGAGAAAGGATATTGTCAGAGTGCAAAATGATCTGTTTTCAGGCAGGAAGCAGTCAAACTAGATGTAAATTCCATGAAACAAAAGAAGGTATTATTTACAGTTTCACTGTGATGTTAATTAATATTTACATCTTGGGATGAAAAATAGAAATGTTAATGGTTGGCTTTACTAAGAGGATCACTTGATGCCAATGTGAAAGCCAGGGAGAGAAGGCAATTATGCAAACATCACATGCATCCTAATTTCAGTATGGAAACTTACATTTCAAACCTCAATTCAGGAAAATAACATGGAAAGTTTTTACTACAAAATCTAAACATGAGAAAGATTTAAGAGAAAAAGAAAAAAATAAAAAAAGCACATTGCATATGTCAGATAATCTAGTCTGATTATCTGAGCTGTGCTAGCTACAGGGAAGCACTTACCCTTGAGTCCAGCTAGAAGTTAGCAGGGTAAGAAGGAACAAACCAGAATAACATAAAGACTAGCAACAAGGCTCAGGAAAGCAGACAGGAGCCCTAACCTAGCAGCTAAATATTTGGGTTCAAGCAGAGAATGAAAAAGAAACTTAAAGGAAATCAAACAAACTAAAAAGAAAAACCAAATCAAACCACTTACAGCTGAAAATTTCTTAAGCAGCTCAATAAACCTTGCTACTAATTATGGGGGAACAAATCATTACAAATCCTCAAAATCAACCAACTCTTTGTATATGGTGTGATTAACAGCCATTAAATATAAACAGACATTAAAAAAATGAAATAGAACCACAAGTGATACGTAAAACAAGTACAGACCAATCTTTCATGTTCAAAAGAAAAAGGTTTGAAAACAAAGAAAAAAGAAGGTCGAGCATGTTTGGGAATTTTGTTTGATGCATCACTAACACAGAACAAACAAAGATTGGTACTTTCAGACAAGTGACCACTTTTATGAAGCTTAAATATTGCCAAAAGGTGTAATATGTATTGGCAGCATTATTGACTATAATACTGTGCATGATTCCAACAGTAAACAAGAACAGTTTTGGGTTTTTTTTCTTTCATAATGCGAACATTGGAGAGAAGCACAGCTCTGCGGGAATGGAGTTTTTCTTTTAAATTGTAGCAAAATAAAAAAAAGCAAAAAACTTTTCACTCTAACAGGTATTGTTCACCCACATAAAAGGGACTGGAGAGTCATACAAAAATTAATGAATAGCAGGATCTATTTTTTTTTTTTTATCCAAGACTCAAATTGCAAATAAAATAAACTCCCCCCTGGACAGGAGCTGTCTGTTGGCTTCCAAGGCTATGGAACTGAAGATGGGAATTTGAGAGCTGCTGAGGTTTGTTAAGTCAAAAGAGGTGGGAACCAAATGGATTCATTATTTCTCCCGAGTTTCTCCACCAGTAAAATGTGGTTTTCCCAAATTTCTGTGTACCAGACAGCTCCACGGCAGGGGCAGAGGGCTGGGTTTTCTCTGCACGTGCATGCATGCGCCTGTGCCATCTCTGACGGCTACAACATGAAAGCTCTACCAACAGTTACTTGTCAAACAGCTTAACATGTACTTCTTTGCACATCCTCATTCACCAGAGCCTCTAACAAGCACAAAAAATATGACAGGTATAATAAAAGTATCAACGTACAAGAATAAAATATGGAGCCAAAGTCCTTACCTTTCTGCAGGCAAAAAAAAAAAAAAAAAAGAAAGCCCAAGCAAAAAACCCAAGCCAAAAAAACCCAAGAACAAACCAAGACCCTTTTAAAAATGCAATACTTGATATGTTTGAATTTCAAGACTGAAGGAGCTGGGATATGTATTTGAGCATTTAAAAGTCCTGATAAGCCGCCATGTGTGGCACACAGAATCAAAGAATGGTTTGGGTTGAAAGGGACTTTAAAGATCATCTAATTCCAACCCCCCCTACCATAGGCAGGGACACCTCCCAGTAGACCAGGTTGCTAAGTGCCTCATCCAGCCTGGCCTTAAACATCTCCAGGGACCAGGCATTCACAACCTCTCTGGGCAACCTGTTCCAGTGTCTCACCACCCTCTCAGTAAAGAACTTCTTTCTTCTATCCAGTGTAAATCTCCCCTCTTCCATTCTGCATCCATTACTCCTAGTCCTGCCATCCTGTACCCTATTCAAAAGTCCTACATGACTCAATCCTGCTTCTCATTATTTTACTGCAGCGTGCAATGACTTCTGCAACAAGCATTGCCACATACAAACACTGAGATAGGAAAAATGAGAAGCCTTTGCAGTGTACTTCGGTCTGCTGGCCTCCTCCTCTTGTATGATGAAGGCCTTCTGCACCAAGAGCTTTTAGAGGGATCTACATTCAAGGGGGGAAGAGGAGGAGGAAGGAAGATTGAGGACAAAACATACTAGCCTGGATGACACTGAAGTAGCAAGTCATCAGACTGAAGAGGCTAGTTTCCTCCTTCCACATTGGGTTTCCCAGTGCCTGCAGGGAAAAGGGGAGCCTGAAGCAGCCCAGCTCATGGGGAAAATACATTGTGGACAGAAAGAGGGCAGTGGCATAAAAAAAAGTTGAATGATTTGGATTTGAAGCTGGTATTGGCATGAGAACAAGTGAGAGAAACTGAGGTCAGATCCTGACCCCTGCAGATGCCATAGAGGGACCAGGGGGTGAAGTCTGGACTGTTTTCACAAGAAGGAGGAATGAGAGATCTTTGCCTCATGGCAGGCAAGTGAAATATAAAAAGCAAGGTCAAACCTGTGGCATTTCTATAGCTCTGGGCACAGTCAGGCTGACACAAGTCTGAAGGAGCAGAAGCAGCAGGACACATCTCCACTGGGTGTGCTGGGCTGTGGTTAGGTGCAGAGAGGACTCCTAGGCTCAGTCACTGACATTGTTGCTCCTTGGCAAGGACAGGGGCAAAACATCTGACACTTCTCCATCCCAATAACCTAAGCAGGGCTACACACAGGGACAACACACTGAAAGTCCATGGTCCTGGGCATTCCCTTCCCAAACTCACGACAGACAGGGCTCCAGCTGCTGCCATCCCATCCTCATGTGTCTGGGAAGGAGACCCTTAAACTTGACTCCCTATATATTCTCTACTCCCTCCATATTCGTCTGGCAAAGTGAAAACTGGCACAGCTATACATCTTGCATTGTTATTTTCTATAAATACCAATGTGAAGAAGTTAAACCATTATAAAAGTCAAATTATATTGATAAGCATGGAGCAGATTTTCTGAGTTCCTTAAAACAAAATACTCCGCAACAGCTTCACAGAGACTATTTTAAATGTTAAAATCTGATTTAATTAGAAGAATTTACTAACATTTACCACTTTTCCCTAGTTATATTTAATGATACTACATCTGAGATTTTGCTGGAAGTAGCCAGAACTGCTGTATGTTGCATCAGAAAGAAAGAAGCTTGAGATGTGTGATGGAGACCTTCAAGAAAAATGAGCGAGGAGGCATTTGTCTGGTTTATAATCAAATTACATTTGCAAGACAAAAGAAATTGCTCTAAATTTCAAATGAAGCAAACTGGGTATAACTGCACAGGACATGCAGCACGGCTCCGACTTAAAAGATGATTGCTTTAAATTCACATCTAACTGGCCTGCAAAGCAACCTGTTAAAAATACCATATGTTTTCCCACAGTTGAATATTCAACAGGAGACCTCTTTTTGTGTGTGCATTTCGTACTTGCAAGATTTGCACCTGTAGTCCCCAGCACGTGATGTGTTTGACAGACAGCTAATGGCGCTAATGAATCGCTCTGATCTGGGTGTGCAGTTTATTGTGTGTGGGGAAGACACGTGGCTGCAGAAAGCAAGCTGGGCCTCAGGCTCTCAGCTCCCAGTCTCCTCCTTCCATCAAGTATTGCACTTTAAAAATACTCATTGACCAGTTAGATCTCCCCCCAAAAGGAATTTTGTTTCTTGGGTTTGGTTGTGCCAAACACACGGGTTAACTGCTTCTGGATCCACGGACATAAAAAGCAGCTTAATGGTAATGAGAAAAAATAAATTCATTTTGGAGTCAGAAAACATATGTGCGAATATTGATTCACATCAGTGCAGAAAATCTTTCCCTCAAAGACTTCTGCGCTCGAGGAGAACTTATTTACTTACAAAATTGAGAGATTGGGGCGTCTAGCTGGGGTACATTTCCTCCTTTAGCATTTAGCTTTTGCACTTGGGTAGGTGGCACAGGTTTGTGGGACTGGCCGGTGGCTCGGTACATGGCTTGGACCCACAGGATACGGTCCTGCTCATCGTCGCTCGCAAAAATCACCGTGTCTCCTTCCTTCACAGCGTTGAAGAATGCTCTGCCACCCTCCAAACCTGCCAGGAGAAGAAGCAGCAAGGGAGCTTCATAGAATTTGAGGCCAGACAGAGGATCTCCCCAGGTTTCCCACCCCACTGCTGCCTTCAGTGTCCCCAGCCATCCCTGTGCTCCCCCTAGTTCCTGGATGAGCTCAGTCCCCTCACTTCCCCCAAACTCACCTGTCAGAGAGTCCCTCAGGTCTCCAGGTAGCCCCCTGGGCTGCAATTACTAAAACATTTCCTAATAAACTCAGATTAATAGCTTCTCTCACCTCCAGCCCCATCTGTGCAGGTTTGGGTTGCATTTGGTACAGCCCCATTACGAATGGGTTTTGAGGGCATGTGGTGGGAGGTTTCCCATCAGAGTGAGCACACCAGTGCTCATATTGCACAGAAAGCACTGGCTGATGTGCTTCTTTCTGTCTTTACCCTGATTCAGCACCCATCTTCCCATCTCCCTAACATCAGAACTGAACTGGAATCAAGGCCTTGACAAGCATCCTACTGTGTCTTTCTTCATCTCCTCTGGGGATACCATTTTTTGGGTTGTGATGAGGATCATCATGACCAAGGTATAGCCTCACTGAAATAAATGATGTGGTGCTCCTATATTTGAAGAAGAGTCTCAGCACCACATACACAACAGGTACCACCAGCTACCGGGGCCTTTCTGTCCCTCTCCCTTTCACTTACATCCATCAGAGAGAGAATGGGGAAGGCAAAAATGCTGGGTTGGTCCCATAAATACTTTCTACAGTAAAGACAGGCATAACTACTAACATTTTATTTAGGGAATACATATCCTGAAGGCACAGGTTAGGATCATTACCTAATGTGAGCTCTCGGTTCACAAACAAATTTCATTGGGATGTAAGCCTTTAATTGACTTAAAGTCCCCAGAGAAGATGAGTCTATCCCTCCTCTGGTGCAACTCCTCACTCAATTCCTTAGATCTATTTATAGTGAAGTCACGCATAGCTAATGATCAGTCTAAACACAAACATATTTATAATAATGTTGATCACAGTTCAGCTGCAAAGCAGGGAGGGAAGGAGAGAGGGAGGGAGGACTCCCATTTGGGGACCACAGACAGCATGGTGTCAGCATCCATCCATTGTCCCCCATACCTGGCTGCGGGTCGGTGTAGTCCACAGTGTATCCGTCGAGCTGCAGCAGCTCTTGAGGTTCAGCTTTTTTCTCCCGGTAGCTGCACATAGCAAATGTATATTGACTAACCTGAAGAAAATCACAAAGCTAAGATGGTACCATCACCACAAGGCAATCCAAAGCTCTTACAAATGCCACATGCCCTATGGTGTCTCCCCAGGGCCTGGGGGAGGAGGGGTAATTTTGATGCTCATTGACTAAACTTTTGGCCAGGCTTTGGCCAGGCTCTCTCTCTCAATACACCCCGCTGTGGCCGGCATCTAATTCTCCGCATCAGTACATACAGTGGTTTAATTTCCTCCAAAAGAGGAAGCTCTGCGCTTTAAAACCCTCTTATCATTCATCCCCAGACAAGTGCAAGAGTGACACCCTGTCACAAACAATGTGAGCTAAATTGCTAGGTGCCAGTCATATTAAAGCAATCTTAAGATCCCACTGATCTCGGCAGTTGTTGTCATCAGTGCTGTAAATGGCAGCTCTCACTCCTCTGAGGTACCATCTGCATGACACGATACATTCAATGTCAAGCTCTTGACGAAGCCGACTCAGCTGCGGGGGCTCTGCCAGGCTCCCGAATCGCCTTTAGGAGGCCATCAAGCCGCATCAAGACCCAGCGTGTACTGGGCGTGCTACAATCTGGATGGTCGTGGAGAAGCTCGGCCAGGGAGGAGAGAAGAAGAGAAGAGAGAGAGAGAGGAGAAGAGAGGATTCTCCATACCCCGGGGCGAGGAACTCACGGGGAAATTTACTGTCAAATGATTTCAAATGACTTTGTTAAGGTTGTGTCACATCCTGGATGCCTGACGTAATTTTATTAGCCTGGACATTCTCTTGACCTCTGGAGGAAACTTTAAAACTCTGGTGGGTGGCAACGGAGCGCGCTCGTCAATTTTTGGAAGTCGGGAGAGATCCTGAAAGACAGGTGAGCAGCTGGGGCTGGGAGAATTTTGCCTTCAAACTCCAGACAAACGGCTCTGTTACAAACACACAGTCAGAACCTATTTTGGAAGGATGTATCGCTAATGAAATGTCATTTATTTAAGTCAGGAGACCCATCTATTGGCACGGCATCTCCCAGCCGGCGCTTGGTATATTGCTGCCCTCTACGGGCTTCTGCTATCTGCTCTGCCAGCCTGCTCCCAGCAGCCCTGCCTGCACCGAGCCTTCCTCCAGGAACAGCTCCAAAAGCCACCTAAGAATAAACCCTATCATTAACACGTTTGTGGGAGTTAAGACTAAAAGTGATGCTTTCAGCATCTTGCATCCTCCTTAAAGCCACCAGCGCTGAGGAAAGATTGACAAGTAACAGACCAATAGCAGGAGCACACCAGTGCGTGTTCAATGCTCTGAACTTTGAATGCACACACCACCGTACCGGCAACACAAAAATGAAATAAGATTAACACGAAGAAATCCAAAAATAACCCAGTGCCCCCACGGCACAGCATTCAGACGGCTCCGGCAGCGCTCACTCAGCGGCAATTGCAGTATATTGCTGCCATCTCCTGGAGAAACTCCTGAATGTGCTCTATTTACAGCAAGATTCCGTAGCTTTCATCTGAGAGGGGAAGGATTTGGTTTCTCTGTGTTAGACAGCCTGAACTTCAGGGACTGTGTGATAAATTTAATTCCTGAAATGAGTCAGTGCTAAACTACACTGACAGTGATTGAAAGCATTAATACGACGAGTGGGTTTTTCCCCTTATCCGAGCTCTGTAGCAACAGGTAAAATTCATTCAGTAGTTCAGTTTCTTTTTCTCTGACCCAAAACATGAAGGCTTAATTTTGAGCTCCTCTTCATGTATAAAAAATTTCTCACATCTTTTGACCCAGAAAATATCCTCCATCCCTAGCAATTAGCCAATCATATCAACATAACAGTCATTTATGGAAACACATGTATTTCAGAGCTTATACCTCTTCAGTAAAAAGTTACAAAAGACAGACAGAGAAAGTAGGATCTGATGAAGCCATCCTGGGACACAGTCAAAGCAAACTGATCTCTCCTGTTAGCATTCATGTGATTTCCTTTCTTGAAAAAAGCCACCCTCTATCATTATTAGAAGAGACATCTAAGAGAAACCTACAGATGAGGCTACAACATGCAAAGAGCCAGGGCTCATCTGGGTTCACATCCTGCTTCTCTGTTCACTCAAGAACAAAGCTCATGCTCAGGATTGCCCAGGAGCCTGGTGACAGAAGGCAAGTTGGGATCAGGCTGGAAGGAGGAGATGGCTACTGATGTCCTCTGGAGAAGGTGCCACATGAAGTGTCTGCACCCAAACAGCTCAAGCTGTTGAGTTCAAGGACTGGCACATCAGCCTTTCTGACTCATCCTGCTGCCTAAAGCATTAGCTGCATGGGGTCAGAAAGAAGCTGATACCCTGTGGATTCTTCCATTTTTGAGCAGTGGTAAAGCAAAACACAGCAAAGTAAGACTGTAGAAAGCTTGATACGTCATGATTGAGCTCTGTTGCTGAACAGCACTGTAGGGTCAAGTGGAGATTGCAGCTTGCCTTTCATCAGCCCTCAAAAAATTGTGCTTCACAGAGCCTGCTTTCTGTGGAAGCTTTGAATTGGTCAGACAAGTGAAACAGTTAATGGCAGAAAATTAATCTTACAGCCTGCTGAGTTCACACCGAACCATAGCTGAGCATGAGAGTGAGCGAGCAGATGGGATGGGCAAGATGAATGGTTTGAGTAATTGGAAAAAGCACAGATACAGAGAGGAAACTGAAGGAAGACAGAGGAAAAATCTCTGCCCAGCAAGGGCCAAACTCTCAAAGCAGCTGGGATTTCATCCAGGGACTTGATGAGGGCCAGGAAAGGAGCATCTAAGGAAGCTGAACTGAATGAAACTAAAAGAAAGGAAATAATCCAAGGCTGCCCTGGTTGGTTGATGATGGAAAGGGAGAAACACTGTGAGAAATAATTTGAGATGAGAATAAAAGGAAGAGCGAAGAAAAAGACAAAGAAATTGGGGAAAGGAAAAGAAGACAGTGGGAGACAAATGACAAAGTTCACTATTCCCAAGCTGCTAAATTAGATCTGACTTTGTTGGCACTTGACCATATTCTGTCACCAGCTATATAATCTGCCTGATTAATAAATGCAGTAGATATGTATTAACCAGTCCTGACTTTGTCCTTGTTTTTCCACCAGAGACTCCTGCTCCAGCAAGAACTGCTTTCCCTAGGATCCTGCTCAAACCTGTTAATTGTCATCCCTCTCACTCCAAGCTCAGTCATCCACCTCCCTCTTCCTCACTGTTGACATAACACCGCCCCACTTGGGTTAAATTCTTAAACGGACCTTTCCTAGATTAACAGCAAGCATTTTGTCCCAAGGGAGAGAAACTGTGTTAAGATACTGCCAGCTGCAATACAGCTTTCCACTTTGATGGGAGACTCTTGTCCTCTGGTTGCAGCTGTATGCTGCCTCACGAGCCCTTTCCTGACACAAATGAGCAGAGGAAATTATCTAGCTTAGAGAAACAAATGTGGAAACAATGGTGAAAACATCTCAGCACATCCATTAGTCCCTAAAGCATTGCACAGAGCTGTTGTCCTAACTCTTTCCTTCAAGCAGGAGGTGCAGGTATGTGTGACAGGAAGCCACCCCACGTGAATACGGATGGGGCATGCAGGATCTACCATAGTCAGGCAGAACAAGCTGTGGCATCTATTGAACCAACAATCCCTAAACAGTCAAGGTTTCTCAAGAATCCCAACCTATGCCCACTTCTCAGTAAAGGCCTAATTGAAAAAATAATTTAATATAATTATGGGGACCAGCTAAAGGCCACATAACTTAACTGCAGGACCACAGTCTAGGACACTGTTGGTGTAGAATACTGCAATTTTAGCAAAATTTTTCAAATTCTGACAGTTATTCTGAGTTAGTGAGCACTTCATTTCATTTTATCCCGAGTCATCTGAGTTTTGCTAAAAGCAGGAACTGTCATGGTTAGTCTAAATTATAATGAGTTTAGGGAGTCTGTCACTAGAACAATAGATCCAGGCGTAGACACTGCAACTGGTTTTAATCTGCAGAGAGTTGATCTGTTTCCAACAACATTCTGCAAACACCATCAGACACAATCAACTGAAAACAGCTTCAAGCTACTCAGCAGACATGTCATCCAGGTACCATGGAGTGTTACTTCCCATATGCTGCCAGAGCAGAGAAACTGGGTTATGACAAGGGAAGAACAGATTCAGTCTGAAATCTCGATGTAATTAATTCACTTGCCCTTAAGAATCTTTATAAGAAATTTCCTATCGCAAAGCCAGCAGAGCCACCACAACCAACAACAGTGTTGTTGCCAGCACAGCACATCAGACCTTGCAAAGAATTAATACAGGCTCTGTCAGCTATCAAAAATCCCAGCTTTTGCACAATCAAGGGTCTAAACTGGCTGAAATCTGTGTGCTGTGTTCAGGCTGCTGATAGAGCAACTTAGAGAACACTGATAACATCTGTGACGAATGTACATTTTCTTTCCTAACCAGCCATGGAGAACTTAGCCCTAAATTGCTCCATAGCTTTCACTTCCCACTGCCACTGGCATTTGCTGTTGCCTTTACGAAGCATTTTCCTCACTTGTGATGCTGAGGACCACTTCCATCCAAGCTCAGGGCCATATTCTGCCATCGCTTTCACGCTGCATATCTCAGGATTTAAAATTAGGCAAGTAACGAGTCTCTGCCATGTAATTTACATCTAATCAGTATTCTGCTCTTCTGCTGCTCATCTCAAAGGGTGTCTACGAGAAGGGTGGGCAGTGTGGGGAGAGGACTGCGATTCATTTGGGAAGAGAAAACGATCCCCTCTTAAAACAGGGGTGTGTGTGTCAGAGGAGCATCAGCACCAGCCTGCCATGCTGTAGACATTCCCTGAGGGGGTGAACCAGGGCCACCCAGCAGTGCCCATGCTGGAGAGATGAGGCCCAGTTCTAGGAATGGCATAAAGGAACTGCTGTCACCCACTGCACCCAAACAAATCACCTCCACTCCGGCACAACCCTCGCAGCTACACAGACACAGAAGGTGCGAGGGATTATTCCACCCAAATTACCAGGGAGTTATTGCTCCTCTCCCTTCCTCTCCAGGGCTTACACAAGCCAGCTAGCACTGGAAATGCTCCCTGCATAGCTCCTTTCTTACACAGGCACGCAAAGCCTCTGTTAGTACAGGGGAGGCATCACCAACACAAAAGAGACAAAGTGCCATTGACACCTTCCTCCTTGGTGCCGCCCATGCAGTTTGGCACCTTTGTGTGTTGTTTAGATGGTTATGAAGGGTTTGAGTATTTATTACCATAAATTTCTTAACTGAAAACAGAGAGGCGCCACCCAACAGCACTGAAGGAACTGAGGCTGCATCCACCTGAAATGGGGGAAAAGGGGCACAGGAGGGCACAGAACTAGGAGGAGGAAGTTAACCTGCAGGGGACAGGAGAGAAGACAGATATGGAACAGAAGATGCTATAAGTAAGGGAAAAGAAATGTTTAGTTATTTATCCAAACATTCAGCCTTGCCCTCTTGGCAGTGTCCCAGTCTGTCCAGATCACTGATTCCCAAAGGGAGTTTATGCTTTGGACCCCATCTCCCAGCTCTGGTGCAAGCAGGAGCAAGCAGATGAATGAGCTCCTGAAAAAAGGGCTGCACCCTGTGCATTGTTTAGGTAAGAGAGCCAGCTCACCTTCCTGCAGGGATTATTTTCTGCCTGTGGTTTAGCAGAGTTCAGAGCATCCTGGACTCCAACACCTTTGCTGCCAATCCCTGCTCGTATCAGCACCCATCCTTTGCTTTGCATGAAAAGCAAATGACAAACATACGGACAGCAAAGTATTTTTATTCCATCTTTATTGCCTGCTGACATGTTCAATATGCTCAAACTACATCTGAGGGACTGCATAGAGAGTGTTTCTTGTTTATATTTGATGTACGGCAGAACACTTTACATTGCACCAAATGTTGAGCAAACGGTAACATAACAGAGAAGCTGCAGTGGCAGCTGGAATTTCTGAGGTGGGCTACAGAGACTCTCTGGGGGCAAAAGTCTGCTCATCTTATTCAAATGAACTGCTTTCCTGGCCAAATTCTGCTCTTATATGCCAACTGACAACTACAGACCTAGTAACATGAGAAAACATGGAATAACTCTGAGAGCTTCTATTCCACAACAAGCTGAAGGAAGTATAGCAACTGAAAACTAGACAAATGCAACCACACAGAATAGCCAGAAGGCTCCTTCAGAGAGACATGGGAATCAGTGTCCAAACCTGCAAACCCTTGCACAGAATGCTATTGATAGATTTATTTAATGGCAGAAAATATCTTAGGAGAGAGGATTCCTTTGGAGAATTTGTATCTGCAGGTGATTACAGACAGTCACAGCACCTTCAACTTCATTTCAGAATGTCATAAAGGAGGAATACAGATAAAAGCAACCCCTCAGTCCTTACCCAAGAACAGGGTCACTGCATAACATTCCCAAAAGGTTCCTCCTTCATTATGGTCTCTGCTACAAATTTTGCAGGAGAGTTTGAGATTTACCTCCAGCAGTTGAGTTCTGGAAGATACTGGGTTCCCCTCCGAGGTGCCAAGCACTCTGCCTCACCAGGAACCTGCCCAGTCCCTGCATGGGGTGCATATGCAAACCATACACCTCTAGGATTAGATTACACAGATCCTAAACCAATCACTTTCACCTAAGCCTAAATACACCATTTGGGCAGATAAAAGCATCTCCCGGAGCTCTTCTACACTAATTCCCCCCACTTCTGTGACCATTTTGACCCCATTTGGAGTACAAAAGGAGCACTTAAACTGTTACTGCTGACCATATTGGTTGTTGGACTAGATACTCAACTGATCTCTCTAAATGGGCTCCTACTTACATGTGTCACACACATCACAAATCCCTTTTACCTCTCCATGATTCATTTTCTTATCTGCCACAAAGCTTATCCAGTGATGGATAAACAGAGAATGCAAAAAGACAGTTAAACTTGCAGTAATAATTAACTCAAAACAAACAAACCAGTTTACACCAGATGATTTAGGACCAGCGAAGCCAGCC
Source organism: Turnix velox (assembly GCA_013400935.1). Taxonomy (NCBI): domain Eukaryota; kingdom Metazoa; phylum Chordata; class Aves; order Charadriiformes; family Turnicidae; genus Turnix; species Turnix velox. The sequence goes on along the minus strand of VZTY01023048.1, from coordinate 50,739 downwards.
ACGTGAGAAGATGAACCGTCTGGACCCTTCCCCTGCCTGGCACAGGAAAGCCAGCATGTGAGCATGCTCCATCCCTAACATGGAGCCTGTTGCACCTCATTTATACCACCTCTGTTCTTACACAAAAGTGAAATCCCAGTCCCTCTAACAGCATATCTGCTTCATGGGTAGCAAATTTCCACTTGATCACGTTGGATCTGTTCTGGCACAGGATCTCAGCTGGATCCCATGTTATTCCATCACTCATCTCTGTCTTGCTTTCATCACAGAACCCTGCACAAAGCTTTTTATTTCTCATACCTTGAAGCAAACATACCCTGGGGAATCCAGAGAGGCAGCAGTGCACTGTTTCAGTTGCCCTTGGGAAGATCTTGTGTGAGAGAAGATCTAACACATCAAGTACCAACCAAATCCTTTTCGGTCACAGAGAACATTTTCTACTTATTTCCTTTAAATTCTTAACTATGGTCAACTATACAAGATCTGCTGAAATTGGGAGGGCAGAAGGTGAGAAGAAGAAAAGAAGAGAAAAGGGAGAAGGAAGAAAGACATTGCAAAATGAATGATAAGAGCTTGTATACCAGTAATGGATATGAAAGCAAGATAAATGCCAGGAACAGTATGTTGACTCTGATGTAACCAGTGATGAAACTTTTGCAGTTTTCAATGGACTTCAAATGCTACCTGTAGACCTCAAAAAGGAGCATTTGCATCCAAGATAAACGAAGCTTCCACACCATTAATCTCATTAATTCTCACTGAAATTGGTTCTATATTTCACTGAGCATTCATGTACATCAAGAAATTCATGACTAGAGGTCTGCAACTGGGATGAACTTGACAAGATGTATATATTTATAAAAAAAAATAAAAATCCATGACTTAATAGAAACCTTTGCAGAACCACAGCTCACCATCAGTTACATAGCACTGAAATATTTCATGTTGTGATTTAAGACCACTTCTAGTTAAATTTGTTACCTGGACCAGGACAAAGAACCGTTTCTTCCACCTCTTCCAAACATTTTTACCAATGGCCCATAAATACCTAGGAGTAAAACACAGGTGAATTCAGTACACAAATTATTATTTGCTGTTCTCTTGCTTTTCAGTCTGTTTGCTTTATGCTTAGAAACGGAAGTTAATTCACAAGCAGAAGTAATTACAAGACTCTAAAGCTCAGCAGCACTCATGAATGTGTTTATTTCTAGCCTGAACAAATAACTTGTAAAGAAAGTGACTTAAAAAGCTCCCAGTATCTTAATGCTTCACAATATTAGTTCTCTCTTCCTCTCTGTCTTTTACAACTTGCTCAAAATTTAGAGGCCATTTAATGCCAGTGAATTGCTCTGATGTGGATGGATGGGTGAAGGAGACAGTGAGAGAAACCCCGAATTTTGCTCTATGTCTTCACAATACTGTTTGGCTGAAGGAAACTGTCAAAGAGAGGGTCACTTACTACATCAAAACCAGTACCTGGAGTCCTAGTATATGCTGGAGTGACTAAACCAGTCTGAACAGCTTGAGATGAATTCCTAGAAATCACTTGGCTACAGAAATTAATGCAAAATGAATACTTTCCAAGAAGGAGTGAATTAATTGTGTTTTTTTTTAAAGGAATAACTAACTTTTAAAATCGATGTCAAAATTAGCACTTAATCTCTGTGATGAAGTGGCTGCTCTGACACGGTAAAACAAACACTGGCAAAAATAGTGGCAGCACCAGACTCATAATAAACACAAGGACATTATTCAGCATGAATATGCTTTATGTATCTTTATAATTACTTTATGTCTGCCTCAATAAATAAAAAAAACAATTCCTCTGTGGTAATGCTAGTGGCTCCTTATGCCAGAAGAGATCCAGCATACTCCTGGTGAATGTTTAAGACACAAAACTCCAAGTCATGCTAATGTGGGCACAAAGTAATTGGCTATCCCAAGAAGAACAGAGTAATAATTGTTCTTTTTGCTATTGTCTCTAACATCAATGGCAAGACAATCTTTGTTCTGTTAGCAAGTTAGTATCATAAACCACACAGTTTTAAGCATCATCTTGTAAATAAAATATTAGCTCAAGGAAGCCTGAGAAAAGTAAGGACTGCTCAGCCCTGTTACGGAGGTCAGGTAAAAAAATGCAGCAGGTGAACTGTCCTTTCTTGCTGCTGGTGGCTGTGGAAAAATTAAGCTATTTGCCACAACAAAAATGTGGCTGCTGGCTCTGATCTTATAGCAGAGAAGACAAGAGAAGAAGAAATTAAAAACCAGATGAGTGATCTAAACCATTTCATAACTGAATCTAACACTATGAAAACATAAACGAAACAAAGCCACACTTTTAGCACTACAAACAAACCACAGAGAGTCAATCAGTGACTTTCCTGGACAGTTTCTGGTTTTTAGCACATCCTCAGCCCTAAAAAGCAAACGAGGAAAAGTCTTGCCCACCCAGTCAGCCACTAGTCTCAGATCTCCCCAAGAAGATCAAATTTGTTAATTGCACAACACTAAGGTGGAAGTTGTTGTGGTGGTCACGGGTCCCCCTGGCCCCAGATCCTCTGATGTCCTTGTCTGGAGGGGAGAAATTTCCCTTTTAACCTTCCAGATCATTAGTCCTGCTTCAGACAAGTGCCATTTCAATGTGCTCTGTATCTCTGTGTAGGTAATAATGATGACACTGGAGCTTATTTCAAGTGGAAGGTGCTCTGACAAGTCAATATATGGAAACACTGAATAACTTAGAAAATTATGCCATCCTCAGTGAGAGTCAGGCACTTCATCTATTATTTCCTTACTAGGGAAAAAAGCCAAAAAAACAAACTCTAGAAATTTCTTGACAAATACAGTTTAAAATTTAAACTATTTGGCTGATATGCACTAACAAAGCCATAGTAAGAATATGGAAGGTGCATCATATATGACTGAACTAACGCTGGCTTTATATTTATCTTTCTTTCCTGTGAACTTGAAAAAAGTGGGTTTCTTCCAGAATCTTAAAAAAGAGAAAGTTCGAACATACAAAACAAATTGAGTTCAAATCAAGACAAGCATTTACCCAGAGTGCTTCATGTTTTGGGGCTTATCCATTCGCACGGCAAGCTTGATCTTCAGGTCTTGATCCGGGCAGTTTTTGGAAACAGTCATTTTGTGCCATTCAGATTGCTTTGGGCTGTTGGGAGTAGGGTGGAGAACAACCTGCAAGTGGCAAAAGCAACAATGTTAAAGGAAAGAATTATTGACAAAGTGTGTTTTCATAGGTAGCAAAAGCATATTAAATGAGCTACCTTCCTCCTAGAAGTCAGTTTGGAAAATTCTACTCACATCAGTGAGGATGTTTTTGGGTTTTTTTAAAGCACAGTTTATTATTTTGAGATTACTTCATCTATCTCTTGGCTCCTCTATCTAGTGTGCTATTGCTCATGGGGGTGTGCAGAACAGAACTGCACTGTTGAAGGAGAGACTGGGGTGAACATGAGTTTAGAAGTAGTGGTAGACTAACAGGCTTGCAAACCAGCAGCAAGGTGTGCTGAGTTTCACCTTCATACAACTCACTCAGCCTTGAGCTCTCCTGATACTTCCCATGTGAGATGTCCCTGTTTGAGGGATCAGAAAGCCTTACCTAAAACAGTTCATTTAGTGCTACTGTGAATTGAGGGGAAGCTGGCTTGATTTTTTGCTTGTGGTTAAGACAGCACACAGTAAGGCAGCATTTCAGGTGGGCTGGTGTGTCTGACTGCACTACACCAAGAGATTAAAACTGCATCCCACGTCATGACATCTGCAGCTGAGGGACTTTGCTTCTATTTCATGCAGCAAGGAAATAAGGGACTGTCTCCAGTGTAACACCAGTGACTGCTATGGGAATGTGCAGATAAACACTAATCATAGAATCATAGAATAGTTTGAGTTGGAAGGGACCTTAAAGCTCATCTAGTTCCAACCCTCCTGCCACAGGTAGGGACATCTCCCACTAGATCAGGTTGCTCAGTGCCTTGTCCCAGCTGGCCTAAAACACCTCTTGGTTCATCAAAAGAAACTGAAAGGCTACAAAGAGCAAGTAGTTTCTCCTGATCATAGCTGTGTGTTTTTCCCACTCAGCCATTACCCCTACAAAGCAGAACAGCTCCTTTAGTCAATGGGCCACTGGAGTACTTTTCTTCCAGAACTACACCACTTCTACCTGGTGTTTCCATACCCGTCTTCTGAGGTGGCTTAACCCACTGTTTTATACCCATTCCTTTTCTGATGCTTTCACTCTCTGAGAGGTGACTGATCAGGCCACAAATTCATCCACGTCTCCACTGTACTGTAGTGAGATGAATCTCCTTCTAACCCATTAAACTTTACACTAGCAAATTATTTCACAAATGGCAGCACTGACCCTTGTTATTTGATGTTCTGCCATCACTCACTCCTTGCTCATGCTCACCTGTGTTCCTGCCAGACACCAGCCTTATAATTTTTTATTTCTCTGCTCTTCAACTTTACTGCTGAGTCAACAACCTAGGGGCTGTTTTCCACCAAAATGTCTTTGATGCTGTTACCCTCTGATTAATTATTTAGAAATTGAGTTTATTGCCTTCTCCAAAGCCTGAGTTTAACATCAGTAGATTCTTGACTTCACCCTTATTCATCACCATTATTTATCACTTATTTTATTGAATTAGATTAATGTTTTCTCTGTCAGGAATCTGAAGCTGCTATCAGTTACACAGATAACAGAGCAACACCATTCTCTACTGCATCACTCTTGGAAAAAATCACATCTAGGCAAATTTTAAAGATGAATGGTGAGTCTTCCATGCAGGGTGCTGTTAGGAACAGGGATGTACCCAAACTGAGCAGTATCCAAGGATCCCTACTGCAAAAGGAGCCATGCAACCATGAAGACTTGTGCTTAACCACATCTCTTAACAAGGCAGCAGCCACTCAGGGTGTCTGGGACATTCTTTGCTTTGATTTCTAACTCTTTTTCATCAAAAGGTGCATAAACTTTGCTCAGTGTTGTTGTAATTCATGGCTCTTCCCCTCTTTGCTCTCAGAAGATGGAGTCTTGGCAGGGCTGAAATCCGCGGGAGCTTTGCCACCGGCTTCAAAAGGGCCAGGATGTATTCCCATGCCTTCAGCTGCCCATCCAGCAGTTTTGGGCTTGGGAGCATTTTCCCCTTTGATAAAAGTGGCAAAATGAGGAGCCCTGGCCCATGGCCAAGTTAACACTGACAATAGCAAGTGGACATTGTACATGCCTGGCAGAGCACAAAGCCGCTTCTCAAAGGGTGGCTGAACATGGGCATTTTTGTGGATAAAACCTGCTTCCCCCCCTCTCTCCCTGTAAGGCAGGTTCGTGCCCACTCCAGCAGCTAAACCAGGGGCTTAATGTTATCCTGGTTTCGTTACTTCATTAAAAAAGAAATCCTAATACAGCTTGAGCAGACACGCGTCATCCCTCCGCTGCTCAGGGCACACCAAGTGTCCCTTTGAAGTTGGGCTGACTGAAAGCGCTGGTGGCCAGGGGCCAGGGGACATCACTGCCTGGCTGCCTGCGCTCGCTGCTGCTGGCCCACGTCCCTTGGCCAGAGCTAAGGGATGGTTTCCTGCTGGACTGGGAATTAAAGTGCATCGGCAGGGCTGGCTCATCAGCATTTCAGGGCAAGGAAGGGGCTGCTTTTGGGTCTGATGTCTTTCTCAGAACAACATGCCCAGCTAATTGCTTCCCGAGACCAGCAAAGTCAGCACCGCTCAGGGCTGCCAGTGGAAACAAGACTCACAAAGCCAGTGGGTCTGCACTGAGTGTAACCACGCAGGGGAAAAAGCCCTGAATGGCATCACGGCTGGCTGGGTGAAAGGCTCTGCTCAGCACGCTGCAGAGGATAAAAGCAGGAGCACTGGGCTGTTTGAAGAAGGAGGTTTTGAAAATAATCCTGAAAATATTATGATAACGAGCAGCAAAGCAACTGTAGATTTTCAGTGCTGCAACCTGCTGGGGTCATCCCCTTTATCAAAAAGCATTGGGAATGGAAGGATCAAGGTGTGAATGAGGAAAGACTGAAGGGGCTGTGACTCCCTTTGAAGATAAGACTGAGAGGAGAAAGAAGCTTTGTCTTTATCTTTCTCAAGTGCGACAACAAAGGATGTTACATGAATGTGAAAACACAAATCAATAAAATGAATCATAGAATAGTTTGGGTTGGAAGGGACCTTAAAGATCATATAGTTCCAACCCCCCCCGCTATGGGCAGGGACACTTCCCACTAGACCAGGTTGCTCACTGCCTCATCCAGCCTGGCCTTAAACAACTTCCAGTGAGGGGGCATCCACAGCCCATGAATTTTGACAGTATGTTTGTAAGGTTCAGTCTTTCCTCCAACTTACAAGCACATGCAAAAACCACCCAGCCAACCCAGCCCAGCTGGGATGCTTTTTGTGAGGAAGAACAAATGAAGTTCAGGATAGTTATTGCTGGAATTTCCTAGAGTTAAGAGATTACAGCAAAGATAAGAAAAAACTAATGCTCCAGTTGGTTGCACAGGACTCCGTGATCTAGTTTGCTGTAATGGGCTGTCTCTATCCCACATAAAGTCTAGTACACTTAGATTTTCTTTTAATTTGTTTTTGCTGCAGCAGGAAAAGCAAACAGAAGTTCAAATTATGTTTCATGCATAATATGAGACTAAATCACCCACAGAACTCTCCACCATAAAGATATAAGTTAAATCTTGTTGGAACTAGATGATTTTTAAGGTTCTTTCCAACCCAAATAATTTTATGATTCTATGATTCTAAATCAACATCTGACTAGATCCCCCCCCAAAAAAAAAGGAATTGTATCAACTGGACAAACAGGAAACTACGCTAATTAGTAAAAAAACTTTCTTGTACAGACACAGACACTCCTGTGTCAAGGCACAAGCATCCATGGAGTTAGCAAGTATCTCAATAGGTTCGTCCATAACTGGAAACACCATACTTGGGCTTGCCATAGGATCAGTGGCTTTCTTGGCCATAGACACATATACAGGCAGAGAGCAAGGTGTCCTATGGAGCCAGGCTGATCCTGGGGATTGTCCAGGCCATGCTGAGTTAAGACACTAGAGCACAAAAGATGCCTATGTGTGAGGTGCAGCTTCACATGGGCTCTTCACCCTGTTGATCTCCCAGCCCTGAAAAGCTGCGTAAAGCAGGGCAAGGAGTTTGCTGCCACTTATGCCCAGAGCCAACACAAATTACACAGCTGCCAAAAAATCCATGGAGACTACCCTGAAGTGTTCCAAAGCCACAAAAAGGTGCCATCTGGAGATATTCTGAGTTGTGGGATATAGTGATGGAGGGCCATCAGTCCCAGTGTGCTGGTTTAAGGATCACAAGTGAAGGCAGAGATGGGGTGGGATGGCTCTGTGGTCACTACCCTAGGAATCTGAGGTATTAACATCACTGACAGTAGCAATGAACTGCCATGTTTTTCTTCCTAGTTCAGCCCCATTGAAGCCGCTAGTTCAGCCACAATCTCCAGGGGAAGCCAGGATTTCAAGCCCTTTTGAGTAAGTACTGCAGTCAGTGCTTTCAAATACTCAAACTGTGCACTGGCTGCTCAGCAGATATGAGAGCAGCTTAACACTCACTTGCCAAACTTCAATCCCTTTTTTTTTTCCCTCAGCATAATCCCCTTTTCTGCCTCAGGAATGTCCATTTCCGTAGGCAACTTCTAAGGCTTTCCGGAATATTGCACACAAGATCCTCTGCCTTTGCTCAGTGCAGGCACAGCCAGCTGAAATGCTGCCATGAAAAGCTCACAACAAAGCCAGCATGCGAGATGCACTCCTTTCCAGCAGTGGAGAGCTTGTTTTTTTTTTCATCCCCCCCCTCTCCTCCTGAAGCTTAGCAAAAAAGCAGAGTATGTTGCCCTCCAAAGATATTTCCACACAGGAGAGATTTCTCTAGAAAAGCAGGGTCAGAAGGAAAGATTACTAAAGGCAAAACTTCCTTACCCTCCCAAGCTCTTTGTCCTCCAGAGCCAGCACTCCTGTGCTCTCTGTGAACAGCTTCACCTTGACTGCAGGAAGCGCGTGTGTTGTTGTGAAGTCTCCTTGGGTGCCCCAGCTGTGAAAATAAGGACAGAGAGATGTTAAATTCTACTGTCAGGTGAGCAATGCTACATCTTGGTTGAGAAAGTGGGAGATGTCCCTGCCCATGGCAGGGGGATTGGAACTAGATGATCTTTAAGGTCTCTTCCAACCCAAACCATTCTATGATTCTATTCTATGATTCTATGAAATGCTTAACAAAAAATATCCTGCTTGGTACTGAGTAAAGTTGCTGGGCTGCCTGGGTGACAAGGGCATTAATTATCTTCTTAGGGAAATGTGGGACAGATGTTTGCAAAAATCATGATTGTTCTTTGGGGGGAAAAAAAAGAGTATTTGGAAGCAGATTGAAACAAAATTTAAGAGAACTTTACTTTAGAAGGAACAATATGTCTCCTGCAGTGACAGCCTGTGTAGTTACAGCAGAATTTAAGGATCAAGGACATCTGCACCTAGGACATTTGTAATCACTCATGCTTCTGATCTTCTCGTGGATAATTAACCTCTCCTTTCCAGGCTGATAGTGAGATTTGCATTCTCTGAAGAAACAATTTAAACCAGGTCCTCCTCCAAATCCTAGACCTGCAACCCACATTTCAATTCAAGCCATCATGGCTAGAGTAATCTTAGTTTCTTTGGACCATAGAGCAGGACCAACAGCATTCTGGGGATGGGATGTCATAGCTGGACTTCTCCACTATGCAATGAACCAAGACCACTATTTACTATTTGCACTTCATGAGTCAAAGAGAAGGCTCAGAGGCGACCTCATAGTAGCTGAAAGGGGCTACAGCTACAGAAAGGCTGGGGTAGGACTTTTTAATGAGATATGTGATGGGAGGACTAGAAGTAATGAAGAGGGGAGATTCAGGCTAGATATAAAAAATAAGTTCTTTACTGTGAGGGTAGTGAAACACTGGAACAGGTTGCCCAGAGAGGTTGTGGATACCCCCTCTCTGGAGGTGTTTAAGGCCAGGCTGGACAAGGCACTGAGCAGCCTGATCCAGTGGGAGGTGTCCCTGCCTATGGCAGGGAGCTTGGAACTCATTGATCTTTAAGGTCTCTTCTAACCCAAACTATTCTATGATTCTATGATTCCCCATCTTGTCCCATGGCTTAGAAAACTAAGCAATAGAAGCTGAAGGACCCACAGTATGAGACATGCCCCCCTTTAAACACACACTGCAACCTAAAATAGCAGAAGTCAGCTGAGAGATTATACAGTATCCCAGTAATCACATCTATTCACCCTCAAGCTACTAATGACACTTCCTCATTTTACATTGTCCTCAAACTAGATTCTCTGCTGAAGAAAGGCAGTTCCTTTGAAATGACAATCACAAGGCTCAGATGACACGTGGCCAGCAACTAGATATTCTTCAAATATAAACACCAAACAGCAAGTTTTGTATTTGGAAAGTTACTGGGAAAGATAATTTACTCTTTTCAATGCACAAGGAGCATGGGTTTACTCTTTGCTCTCCACTGAGCAATTCTTGTCCAACTGAGCTTAGCAGATGAGTGCATTCAATGCAGAGCTGATTAGCAAACTCAGTTCCTTCATCAGTTTTGCTTTGAAGTTTTCTCTCCTGGTGTCACTGTTCTACATGTTTCATCTTTTATGATGATACATCAAAATGCCAATGGTGCCAGGGAGCAGAGATTTGGCATAAATTATCTACAGAGCTACAGGTTCAGTCAGATCTCAAATATGACTTCTTCTTTATGTGGGATCCATCAGTAACCTAATAAACATTTTAAACATAACACAGAAATAAACATGTTTTCTAATTGCAGCAGCTTCAGGTCACAGGTTATGTTTTCTCTCTTAAAACAAACCAGCACTGTCAACAGCAGGGAAAGTATGAAGGTAATTTTGCTTTGGGTAAGAGGAGAAAGTAAGAAATTATCCAACCTTACAATGTGTATTTTGACAGCATCTGCTTTATGGAACTCATATCTCTGTTTACTATTAAAAAGCTCTTATTTGCTGAAGCATTCCCAGACCATATGTTATCAACAAATGTTACTAACTAAATACAAACAGTAATTTTCATTAGGTTTCCTTCATGGGAATAACATTAACCACAAAGGGAATAAATGTTTCAAATGACAGTAAACATAGATAGCAAACCCTTGACAACACTGCGGTGCTGATGTACTTATGTACACCAAAAGCCCTGAAAAGATCCACACCAACAAACAGAGACCCTCAGAAGTTGGGTTTTGAGCTGGCTGAAGCCTGCAGTGATGTCATTAGTTGCCATAGCAATGCTCAGCTTAAGGCCATAATTCATGTCACTGAAAAATCATTTGTATTCAACCTAAGTAGGCAGTTTATCTGTGCTGTGTATTAAATTATTATAGCTCTGGACAGGAGTTAGGTATCAGGATCTTCTGAGGGACTAACAATGCAATGGATTCATTTCCACATTTAATAATTAAGCAGGTTATTACTGCAGGAGTTGATTTGATGGGAAAGTGCCTTGAGACCCATTCTGGACATGGTACCTTGTCCCCACATCACAGAGCTCATACTGATACTTCAAAGAAATAATCATAGAATAGTTTGGGTTGGAAGGGCCCTTAAAGATCATCGAGTTCCAACCCCCCTGCCGTAGGGGGGTAAACAAGCACAAATAATAATGTTCTGGCCAAAAAAGATACCTATAAATAAATACATCTCTACATGCCACAAAAAACCTAGCACAAGTACAGAAAAACCATGACAGTACTTTCTCAGTCAAGACCATATCAACTATTTGAATCCCACCTGGAACCTACAGTCCAAAATTTCTTATAGCCCACTGTATTCCAAAGCCTGGAGTTGACCAATAAATCCTGCCATGTGTGGCACTTTGCTAGAATTACCACTGTATTTATGGAAACTCTGCTATTTCAATGACAGCACTAAAATCTGCTTGACTCTCCAGGCTTTCTAGCTAAGCATCAAATTTAGGATGAGCAGTGAAAGTGATAGAATCATAGAATAGATTGGACTAGAAGGGACCTTAAAAGTCATTGAGTTCCAATCCCCTGACATAGATAGGGACACTTTCTACTAGTCCAGGTTGCTCAAAGCCCCATCCATGTTCTTGAAGTGATGGGCCAGCTGCCAAGACCACTTCTGTATCACATGAAACCAAGTAGCCAGGACTCCAACTCCAGCTATTTTCTTCCACAGAACTCATTTTCATGGACTAATTTACAGTTTTCTGAGCTGTCCTTACAAGACTTTGACTTACTAATTTCTATTCTAGTGTGTAAACTCCTTTAAAGGAAACTTTTATACCCAAGTCCTTGAATTATAATGTTAGTACCTGAGTGAATGTATAAAATTCTTTTGTTCCTGTACTGCTGTCTCCAGCAAGTTTGCTCAGCTCCCACCTGATATGACACAGTAACCTTTCCTCCATCATTGCTCTGGTAACTTCATCTGACCAGAACACAAGTGCCTGTGATTTCTATAAATAATGAACACGAGCAACTGAATTATATTGCTAGACCATGAATCAGCCTGATAAGAGCTTGGCCTGTCAGTGGGCTAACATGGGAGCAGCTGGAGAGTGATGTGCTTTCGATGCAGCTGACATTTAAACATGATCTATGACCAACTCTCAAGAGCTTCAAAACTGCCAGAGGACACCTTTTTTCCTTCTCCAGATATATAAATGGGTTTGCTTGACAGCTTGCATGGAACAAACGTGAAGAATAAAGTAAAAATGTGCATTAAAGGAGACTTACACTCTTCCCTTGGTGGGTTCCCTCCTGGTGTGTGTTAATAGCTCTGGCTGCTTCCCTCATGCACTGCTGGTGCAGGCAGGAAAGGGCTGTGCCTCATGCACTTCTCTTCATCCACATCCCTCACCTCTTTTCTCCTGGCACCCACACCAACATGTCTGTGACCCTCTTGGTGGTTGAAGGAGGCCCATTAAGAGGGTGGCACAGAGAGCAGCCTGATGGTGTCTTTTTTATGAGGGAACATGTGTCAGCAAAATTACTTTGTGCTGGGTCACTGCTTCACCTTGTGTGCTCTCTTCACCTTGTGTGTGTTTTAACTGCACCTTTAATTGCAGTGCCCAGCTGTGGGACCTACTGGAGATGGGTCCTACTCTGAAGAAGTCCAATTCCACCTCATCATTGAGAGACTGAAATTCTACATATGGTCTTGAGTTAGTTCTTCCAGAAATACTGCCTAACAAACTCATTCTTTCTACAGCTCACACCTCCCTTCCCAGAAGAGACCTGGCCAGCGAGCAGCATTAAATCTTGGACCATAAATCATATATACCCAAAGCTTAAGCACCGAGGAAAAACAAAGTTAGAGAAGCAGCACATTAAACACCCTGCTAACCTACCTTCATGCACCCAGTGGAGTCAGCTATGCTTCATTTTGTAGTGATGCTAAGGAGTATTTTGTTTTTATGTACCAGCAAGGAAGAAAATAAAAAAGTTTTGAACGTGTTTAATAGTTAATAGTATGTGAAGAAGCATGTAGGAAAGCTTTGGGTGTTATTCTCTAACACTTTACACACGCTAGCTATCCAAAACCATGAAAGAGAAGTTGACAACCAAGATTATGGCTATAGGTGCTCTTTTTGATCTTCCTTTGCCTGTACTCTGAGGCTGTGGCTCATTATAATAGCAAAGACACAGACTTATTCAGCAACAGCAGAATCTGATGTAGGGACAACATTGATTTCACTGGGATGAAAAAATTAATTTCATTTTCAGAAATGAGTATTTNGAGAAGAGAAGGCTCAGAGGGGACCTCATAGTGACTTATCAGTACCTGAGGGGGTCCTACAGAAAGGCAGGGGAAGGAATTTTTAACATAATATCGGATGGGAGGACTAGGAACAATGGATATAAATTAGAGGGGGATAGATTTAGACTAGACATAAGGAAGAAATTCTTTACAGTGAGGGTGGTGAGGCACTGGAACAGGTTGCCCAGGGAGGTTGTGGATGCCCCGTCTCTGGAGGTGTTCAAGACCAGGCTGGATAGGGCACTGGGCAGCCTGGTCTAGTGGGAGGTGTCCCTGCCTATGGCAGGGGGGGTGGAACTCGATGATCTTTAAGGTCCCTTCCAACCCTAACTATTCTATGATTCTATGATTCTATGATTATGGCTATTGGTGCTCTTTTTGATCTTCCTTTGCCTGTACTCTGAGGCTGTGGCTCATTATAACAGCAAAGACACAGACTTATTCAGCAACAGTAAAATCTGATGTAGGGACAACATTGATTTCACTGGGATGAAAAAATTAATTTCATTTTCAGAAATGAGTATTTGTGAACTTCCAGGAACAAGACAAATGAGACAGCACTGCCCATGTGCTGAGCCCTTCACATCCAGGCACTGAGAGGAATAGCACTGGTGAGGCACTGAACTGGCAAGAGATGTGGCAGCACAGATGTGTCCACAGCACGTGGCAGAGGCACCTGTGATGACACCTGCACCAGCTGGGTCACAAAGCAGTAGTAAAGAGAAGTAGGGCACACCAAAGCCCTCAGGAAGCTAAGTACTTTTTGCAACTCTTGTGGCTAATAACAGCAGATAATAGGTTTTTGGTGTGTGTCTTTGAGATCTGAAAATGCCCAAGGCAATGGAAAAATTCAAGCTTTTCTTTTAGGGTCTTGAAGAAAATCCACAGGCTGGGTGACACAACTTGAGACCTGCCAAGTGCAGCTCCACAAGCAACTCAGTTTCAGGATGGGAATGCCCATAAAACAGCCAATCATAGAATCATAGAATAGTTTGGGTTGGAAGGGACCTTAAAGATCATTGAGTTCCAACCCCCCCTGCCATAGGCAGGGACACCTCCCACTAGATCAGGCTGCCCAGTGCCTTGTCCAGCCTATTCTTGAAGACCTCCAGAGAGGGGGCATCCACAACTTCTCGGGGGAACCGGTTCCAGCGCTTCACCACCCTCACTGTAAAGAATTTCTTTCTTATGTTTAGTCTAAATCTACCCCCCTCCAATTTATATCCATTGTTTCTAAATTGGAGGTGATGCTGGGCTGTAGACAGCTACCAACTGGTTTCCAGCTTATTGCTGCAGGACTGCAAACCTCAGCTGAGGGAAGCTGAATTCTTCCAAGAAACATAACCCAGTGGGCAGGATGCCTTCTCCAGAAATATCATTGCTGAAAGACAAGAAATTATTTAGACTGAAATAAAACCCCCCTCATCAGTTTTTTGTAGAACTGAATTTGGATTTCACATGCCATAGGCAGCTTCAAATGGACCTCTGAGTCCAAGGATTAGATCTTTAGTTATCAGAAGAGGATGTAGACATGAGGGAAATCACAACCATGTAAAAACACAGATTTAGGGGAGTGTACTACCATGTACATGCATCTGTGTCATCTGCTTTGGGCTCAGCAGAGATCTAATCAATCAGCAGCAGAGTTAGGCTGTAATTTGCTTCTCCAGTTTAGAGGCAGCAAGCAGATGAAATGGAGCCTGCCCTTAAGTGCCCCTGTCTCTCCACTGCTAAAGAGAGAGGTTGGAGGTGACCGCAGCAGGTGCACAAAAAAGATCTGAAATGAAAGTCTCAATGAATAGATCCACCTGGAGTATTGTGTCCGCTACTGGAGCTCTCAATGTAAGAAGTACACTGATCTGTTGGAGCAGGTCCAGAGGAGGGCCACGAAGATGTTCAGAGGNATAGGACTTCTTAATAGGATATGTGATGGCAGGACTAGGAATAATGGATGTAAATTGGAAGAGGGGAGATTCAGGCTAGATATAAGTAAGAAATTTTTTATGATGAGGGTGATGAGACACTGCAGCAGGTTGCCCAGAGAGGTTGTGGATGTCCCCTCTCTGGAAGTGATTAAGACCAGCCTGGACAAGGCACTGAACAGCCTGATCTAGGGGGCAAGGGGTTGGAACTAGATGATCTTTAAGGTCCTTTCCAACCCAAACTGTTCTACGATTCTACAATGCAGAGAACCTTCTAGGTATCAATTCAGGTGCTAAGAAAAGTACATTTCCACTCTGCCTGTAGAAATGGATTGAGAAATGGTTTGCATCTGTAACACAGCTTGATTCCCAAGAGCTGCTGAGGCTCCTCTGGGATTTCTCCCACAGCAGAAGCTGGATGTGTTTACTCACCTTCAGAACAGGATAACCAAAGTCATCAGACAGGGATTGACAACACAGCCTATTTTTGTTCACATTTGTTTCCTCTCCTCCCTTTCTGCTGACAGAACAGCCTTTCAGACCCATCCCCTCGGAAGAAGCTGAGTTGAAGTGGGAGTGACAGCACAAACAGATTTGATTCCTCCTAGACCTTCCTGCGCAGACTTTATAATGACAGTAAAACCTGCTTCCACCCATGCAAGTGAACAAGTCAGGCCACGTCTCTGATATCTGCTCTGACGGGACAACCCAAGGGGTCTCTGAGTGAATCCATCATTTCCTGTGATGTCCTAATTCCTGCCAAGCATGTAATATTCGATCCACTAAAAATACATCATCATCAGTAATTATTCTGCTTATGAAAAGGGTGCTCATTTACCCCAAAACACCACTGCAGAAAGCACTTGATGTTAGCAGAAGTTGAGCAGAGAAAGCAGAACCCTAAGGATGTTTTCCAAACTCTGGCATTTCATGGACTGTCCATTTTTTACTCCCACAGCTCTGAGACATGCTGTAAGTGCCATGCACATGGACACCATCTTGCTGAAACATCTTGTAGCCAGCAGCACCAGACAGCTGATAAAAGGCACCATCTCTCCCTCCAGGAGCAGCAACTCCCACATCCTCAAACTGGCTGCAGCAACTGCCGGCTGAGAGAAATACGTCTGGGGGAGCATCACACCTGTGTCTGAGGGTGGAAGGTGCAGAAGGAATAGGGCAAAGCTGATGGAGACTGCAGCAAAGCAAAGCCTGTGGAGGTCTCCTGATCTGCTTGTGGTTCACAGGCAGTCCCCAACAGACCTTGTGACAGTGCCAGCACCGTGTCACTCAGCTGCCAGGGCACCCCAGCCAAGAGGAGCCGACGGCACAGCTTTAGGAACCCAAAAAAAGGATGATCTTTGCTATACCGAAACTGCAGAGCTTGATTTCAGCATGAAAGGTTTTTTTAAACGTAACTGATCGACAGGGGAGGTGCGATGGGGGAAGTTGCAAGAAGGGATGGGAGGTGGATTTAGTCACATAATAGCTATTTACGGCCACGAGATGGCATTCCTGCCCTAGAGATGTCCCTCTGCCATGCCTGTCCCCAGCCTAGCCTCACCTCCTCTGCCCCGAACCACACTCTCCTCCCAGCCCCATTCACCCCCAGCTGCTCCTCATCGCAGAAATCCCGACACTGCTTTGGATGAGAATTTATGGCAATGCTACTCGTTGCAATCCTCGGGGTACTAACAGGGAAGATAAGTAGCGTGATTACTGAGTGAGATTTAAATGATGGCCACTTTTCAAATGCCCTGTGCTCTCACTTAATACTATGATATTACAATTAGAGGAGAAAAACTCAGCGGGAAGAAATGGAAATGCGAGACCACAACCTTCTATTGGGAGATGTAAACTTAAAGCTTTTTCAAGGGCTGCCTCCTGTACATGCTTTATCTCTATATCTGCTTTGGGTACAGCATGAGTTGGCGTTTCATTCATGAAATGGGTCAGCAGGCATTTAATATTTACCACTTTGTGTATGAGGTGACCACAATGCCATGGACTTTCTCTGGACAAAGATGTTCCACTGAACCAGCTACAGAGCTGCTCATTTAACAGAATGATTATTTAATTCAGATGTGGTTTATTGCTCCTACCAAACATTATCACCCTGGAGGAAAACACAACTGCAAAGGAAAATGACTAGTGAACTCCTGGCTATGATTTAGACTTAGAAAAGCCATGTGCTGCCAGAAGCTTCACAGAAACTTGGTGTCTCACCAGCACAGACTATGGAGAAGGAAAGAGAAATCCTCTACTAGTGAACACAGGTTCCTGGTTTTGTGCTAATGTAGTCTAGACCCTACTTTCTAAAATTCAGTAGGGCAGAAAAGCAAAATATTTCCTAAGTGCAAACTGGCCAGGTTTGGAGGCTTCTTTCTCTACAAGCATGATTGAACTCTTTGCTCATGTAATGACAGGAATACATGGGTCCCTTTAATTGCTGTCATACATGGTGCTGCTGCTCCTTGGGAGAGGTAGCCCATTCACAAAGGCAACAGGCCACCTTACCTTGTTTTCTCAGAAGGGACAACTAAACTGTTGAAAAATTACTGTCACAGTTTCCCTTCCCATTAACCCATTCCATCTTCCAGAGCTCTGTCTAGGTAGGAGTAGGCATAGTACCAATTTCGCTAATCCACAGTCTCTATCTCTCTGCTCTGCTTTGCAACCAGCAACAGCAGTGCTTCTCATTAAATAACAATGTGCTCTACTTGTACACAGCACTTAATAAATAAACCAACAACCGGGCACTTTTCACATGTCTCATCCCCTGCCTTTCTCTCAGCAACTGACGTGCAGAACTTGCACTAAGGCATGGCTTAATTTTCTTTCAAACATCTACCATGAGCACTAAATAAGAAGACTGAATGTACCCCAGGACTTCTGTTTTGCAACCCTCCTCTTAATTTAGCACTGTTTCAGATCACTGAATCTCAATCTCATTTCAATGTCCTTTTGGTCTCCTCTACCCCACCTCAAGGTTGCACGCATAGGAGTGATGAAGCAGACGGGTGTCGAAGAAAATCGCCTTGGGCATCATCACACCTTCTGGAATACTTAAAATTGAATGTATGTGCTATCACAGGAATACATAATTCCCAAGTGCATGGGAGCACTCAAGAGCTTAGACAGCTGGCGAGAAGAGAGAGACATTCATCTGTGAAAGAAAAGGTGCGTGAGCTCAGCCCTCACTAGACACCAGAGAATCCACATGAAAGCAACGCCTTGTATGCTCCAAAGGTCAGGGAAAGAAGCCAGAGCTCACACTTACTTGCTACCAGCTACAAGAAGTAGAGAGAACCAGTAGCTGAGAACACAGCTACAAGAAGTAAGTCTATAGAAACAAGCCTTCATTACTCTCTGAAAGAGTCTCCAGTGCAACACTTATAAAACAGGAGGGAGGAGGGATTGCACATGGGACCTTTGGGAGTCAGAGCATACCTGGGATCACCATCTGCAGCCCCAGCAGACTATCACACTGCTGTCCAAGAGGCTGCACCATGGCAGTGTGGCAGCCTGAGTGATAATGGGGGTAGAGGAATACTTACTTGTCTTTATTCTGGGGAAAAATTCAATTCCTTAATCTAAAGCAGCTTTTTTTATCTCCTCATGGTCTCCAGGGCAGAAGCTCAGCCATGTAAAGAACCACCCCTGCAGGGCAGCTAGAAGGAAGCATCAGAAAAGGTTCTGAATTTCTAATTGAAAAGGCAGCTAAATCACTTGTGTGAAGACTTCCCGTAATAGATCACACACTTGCACCTGGGTAATAACATTTTAGTGCCTTTTTTGCAGTGCTTAATGACTTGTCCACGGCCTCCACTTTCAAAAGAGGGAATGTCATGGCATAAATCTCAGAAGCATTATGGAAATATGACCATGTGCACAAAAGGGGCCTTGAAGAGCAGGTCAGCCCCAACTCACAGCAGAGCCTTTCAGGTGCAAAATTGTGAACAGTCACAGTGGAAAATTAGACATGCTAAATTGCTGTAAGTGAAGAAATATTGTGTAGGGGATTTAGACACCCCTTTGTACCTTTCAGTCCAAGACAAAGAGGCTAAAAGCAACCCTCTTGCAGTTCCTGTGCCTATTATTGTCACCTCTCAGCCCAGCAGCGTCATGAGCTCAGAGCATCTGCACTGTGCTCACAGAGAGCAAAGATGAAAATCTCTCCTGGAAGACATTTTCCCAGCAGATGCCTCAGGCCAGACCAGCCCTCTGCTTCAAGACACTCACCCCAGGGACTAGGGATGTATCTCAGAAGTGACAGTGGCTGATGTCAGCTCTACCCAGGGCTCACTCACATACTTTGACACATTCATAAGGCTCCCGGAGGTTTCCTGAGGAAAAAAGAGCTGTAGACATCTGCACAGCTGTGAAATGAAACCATGCAACTGGAAAGGCAAGCCAATCAGCCTGGGTAATTAAGACAGCTTATATTTAATGCTGAAGCCAACTAGAAGAGGAAGGAAGGAAGGAAAAAAATAAAAGCAACCAGCTCCTAAAATTTCCTTTTGCTTTCTTTTTTTACCCAGCATCAAGAATTTTGCTTACACAGGGCATGGAAGCCTAACTAAGAATGACTTCTTTAAAATGTGCAGCCATGCAGGTCTTCTGCCTGAGCTGTGCCAAGGACTGATACCTCTGCAGCACACCAAGAGCTCTGAAAGGCAGCACGAGCTCTGAACACCCAGGTGAAGCTGGGAAGTCTATGGTGAGTCCCCTGATTCTCCTGCCTGGAGAACTGTCACAGCAGGTAGGACAATACTGAGAACGCTGGCAAACCTCATGGACTGCAGAATCACACACTGCTTGAAGAGACCTACCAGACATAGCACCAATGACACCAATGACATCAGCTATGGGCTAATCTCTGCTCCCACTCACATCACTATAAACCCCTTTAGTTTAGCGAAGTTAAATTAGTTCTACAGTGTATGGAGTATTTATTTGTAATTTATACATGCAAAATCATCTTAAAAGAACCCTTCTCATTATACCACAGGGAACCGTTTATAGCATCTCCCAACTAACCGTGGCAGCAAAACACTGACTGCAACAAAACATTCTTAGCACGCTCCTACTCCACGCAAAGCCACTGAACATCACTTCAAACTGCAGGCCCTGAGGCAGGGGATTACTGAGTAAAAAGACCAGATTTTCCCTTTCCAAAGAAAGAGGGGACACCCTTGTCACCAGCTTCCTCTCCCTACAGGGCTGCTCCCTCTGCTGCTCAGTGTCTGTCTCCCAGAAGGAGACGGTTACCAAACCAGCTGAGGAAGGATGCTGTGCAGTTGCTGTTCCTCCTCACCACCAGGCAGCAGGCTCTGCTGCATACAACACACCAATTTGAAATGAAGACCCTGGTTGAGCGATAAACGTGTAGGGGACTGGAGGTTTGGTGCAGGGATCCAAGAAAGGGCAGCCTGCTGCAGTGGAGATAAGCAGCTGAGCTGTCAGAGCACCTTGAAAGCAAATCGAGGAGCAACATCAGGTGTGAACACAAAGATAAAACAGGGCACCCCTGTCTCCCAGTATGATGGCTGAGGGAATGGAGATGGGAAGGTTTTAAACTTCACTACAGACATTGTTTTATCAAGAGTGAATTTCTGGAGAGGACATGAGGCCCAAGCTCTTAGTCACAACAAACAATGTAAGAAGTGGCATGGGGTCAGGTGAGACCCAGTGAGTGCCCTCTCCCCAGCACTGCCCTACACCACATGCTCAAGAAAACTCCATGGAAAATAAACCAGGCTGTGAAGAATGATCTTTACTACTTCAAAAATAACAAAAGCTCCACCCTCATTTCTCATACTCTGAGCTACTCTACTACCTTGCACTAGGACTGAAGGGGCTGCTCTGCAAGGGGGGGAATATATAACTTCAAAATAAAATAATTTCTAGAGCAAAAGGAGTAGCCTTCATGGTCCTTTCTTGGGCATGCCAAAACATCTAGACAGGCTGGCCCAATTCTTTCCCCACTAGTTATTTATTCCTTCTAACCCAAATGGTTCCATTGAGCTCAACACAGATACCCCTGATTTTCACTAGTGTCAGCCAGGGCAGAATGAGACTTATCTGCATGCTGAAACACACCCAAGTGAATGTACAGAATTTATTCACAAGGCACGTAAGATCTTGCTATTGTTGACTTTCTTTGTTTTAATTTGCTCTGCTCATATCAGAAGAAGGTGATGTGATAAAGAGACAAATCCCTGGTACAGCCCACAAGCATTGCCACAAGCACAGGCCATGGAGCCCTCAACACAAGAAGGGCATTGAGCTATTGGAGCGGGTCCAGAGGAGGGCCATGAAGATGGTCAAAGGGCTGGAGCAACTGCCCTATGAAGACAGGCTGAAGGAGTTGGGGTTGTTCAACCTGGAGAAGAGAAGGCTCAGGGGGACCTCATAGTAACTTATCAGTACCTGAGGGGGTCCTACAGAAAGGCAGGGGAAGGACTTTTTAATATGATATCAGATGGGAGGACCAGAAACAATGGATGTAAATATGAAGGGGGTAGATGTAGACCTGACATAAGAAGGAAGTTCTTTACAGTGAGGGTGGTGAAGCACTGGAACAAGTTGCCCAGAGAGGTTGTGGACACCCCCTCTCTGGAGGTGTTCAAGACCAGGCTGGACAAGGCACTGAGCACCCTGATCTAGTGGGAGGTGTCCCTGCCTGTGGGAGGGGGGTTGGAACTTGATGATCTTTAAGGTCCCTTCCAACCCAAACTATTCTATGATTCTATGAAAGATATCCAGCAGCCTCTTCACAGGACCACAGGGCAGAGGTGTTGTGGATGGACTTTTGTGCTGCTCCCAGATCCCTCAGAAACCATCTTCTCAGGCCACAAACAGCAAGTTTCCTAATGCAGCTCCCAGAAGACCTGCACTGGACACGTGCAGAGCCCCCATGCTTTGCAGAGGGCAGACATCAGGCAAACATGAGGGAAAAAGAGGGATATAAACTCCTCAATGATCTGCAAGAATACAGTTCCAGCACAAAAAGTAAAAGCAGCAAAATCCTGCTCACATTAGGATTTGGGGTGTTTTGTGGAGGCATCTGCGGGTTAGTGCATAATACAAAGGCTTTTTCTTACACAACTTATTAAAAGCAATCCTAATAATACACTGCAAGCCTGATCTGAAATAACCCTTGCTATTTCAGGCCCTGGCTTTCTCTAGAACTGTGCCTTCCCTTGTGCCTGAGCTGAGGCAGATAATCCTCACATGAAGGGATTGAGCTTAAAATGTCAGGAATCCAACATGGAGCCAGAGAACAAAGAGAATATCAGTATTTACTGCTGTCCTGAGGACTCCTGCCACACAATTCATCTGATAGCTCAGAACATCTCGCTGCTGAGCCTTCTTTTGAAGCCAACAAACAGGATTCAAGCTCCAAAGTCACTAAGAAAGATGCTTTCAAATTTCTTTTTTTCTCAAAATGTGCTCGTTCTGCATCAGGGGAGATGAAAGGAGAATCTCTCACAGCGCAGTGCTTTGGGAAATCCTTGTCTGACTGGGAAATTGTCTTATTCTGTTAAGGGTGTGGAGCCCAGATCACCAGCCTGGCTTGGCATCAAGCTGAAGAGTAACCACCACCACCATCGGTGTGCTGTGAATGGTGTGTTTTAGTCAGAGCTGGCTTTTCAAGGACACATGAGA
This sequence comes from Turnix velox, assembly GCA_013400935.1. Lineage (NCBI taxonomy): Eukaryota > Metazoa > Chordata > Aves > Charadriiformes > Turnicidae > Turnix > Turnix velox. The sequence continues at coordinate 28,300 of VZTY01023048.1, read as the reverse complement.
TACTGTGAACATCTCTATAAGTCATTCTCACGTAAAAGAAGTCCTACAAGGATGTGTGGCCCCTTAACACTCTCCACTTTCCCAGGACAGAGGGCTGTCATAAAAAAGGGTGCTCTTTGGTGAATCCCACTGTCCAAATGTAATCTTTAATCACACAGAATCAGAGAACGTCAGGGATTCGAAGGGACCTGACGAAGGGATTGATCATTGAGTCCAACCCCCTGCCAGAGCAGGAACACCCAGATCAGGTCACACAGGAAGGCATCCAAGTGCGGTTTGAACATGTCCAGAGGAGGAGACCTCACACCCTCCCTGAGCAGCCTGTGCCAGTGTTCCATCATCCTTACCCTGACAGTTTTTTTCTCATATTTCTGTGGAACCTCCTGTGTTCCAGCTTGCACCTATTGCCCCTTGTCCTGTCATTGGATGTCACTGAGAAGAGCCTGGCTCCATCCTCCTGACACTCTCCCTTTCCATATTTGTAAACATGAATGAGGTCACCCCTCAGTCTCCTTGTCTCCAAGCTAAAGAGACCCAGCTCTCTCAGCCTTTCCTCGGAAGGGAGATGCTCCAAACCCTTCATCATCTCTGTGGGTCTGCACTGGTCTTCAGCAGTTCCCTGTCTTTCTTCAACTGCAGGTCTCAGAACTGGACACAATATTCCAGGATGTGACAGAGATGTCACATCATCAAGAAGAACCACCTTAGAGAACTCAGGTTTGGAAACTTTACAGTCTGTTCTACAGTACTATTATTTGGTAGACCATAGTGTCTCCAGACAATGGAAAAACTGATTTTTAAACAGTTTGGAGACTTCCAGCTTAACTTGAGAAAATACCACCTGTTTTCAGAACTGTATTGACTGCATCTTCTGAGTACAACCTGCGTTTCTATTTCTTGAGTCTCCAACATAGAAAAGCTTGGGGATGCACAATATTTACACTTTCGCAGGGCTGAGTTTGAAAATCCCTAAAGCTCCTCAGCCCCTGGCAAGGCAGAATGCCTGCCAGAGCACACAAACCTTGGATGCAGAGAGTGAACTCCTCTGGGGAGGAGGCCAGTGTGCTTTTGCTGATCTAGTTCCTCTAACAGAGAGCATTTTGCTTTTGATAAAAAGCACACCAGCAAACACAATACAATGACCTCGGTGAGGGTGACATCCACACATAAAGAGACACTCCAGAGGCCTATTTTGGCTGACCACAGACCTTCTGTCTGCTAGGCAATGTAGCTCAAAAATGCACCAAAGTCTTCTCTGAGCTGCTTCTATCATCACACTCATCACCAGAGCACCTCAGGGCCTTCAAGTCTTGTATAAAGAAACAAGACAAATATGTCACATCTGGTTCATTGTTCCTTTCCTTCTGAAGAGGAGAATCTAAGTGCAATAAATTGCTTTCACAGGGCTTTGGTCTTCCCTGTCTGGGAGGTGAATCAAGGTGAAAGAAGTACTTCTAATACAGAGAAGGAAAAAAGGACAGTTTTCTGTGATGGTCTCTGTTTTCTGTATCAGGTTATTCTAGAGATTTGGTATGCCTGGTCTTGGGTTTTGGAAGTAAAAAGTCCCAGGATTTTCAAAGAATGCAACTGTCAAACCTACTTCCCTCCTAAGGCATTTCCATAGGTAATAGCCCAAGTGTTGGAGCAACCCCAAAACTTCAAGCCTGACTCACACCTCTATGGGAAATGGGTGCAAGGAGAGGATGAGTGTGATGGTTCTTGCATAACTCGTATCAAGCCGCAGCATTCAGCCTTGGCTGCATTTTCCTGAGGGCTGATGGCTTCATGCCCAGACACTGTACATTTCATTATGATGAAAAACCCCACTCAATTAAAGAGTTCACTCCTGTAGCCCTTATTTTCAAAACAGCACTTGTATAAATAGTCCTAGGGCTGAGAGCAAGGTTTGTGTAAGTAAGGACAGACCCTCTGAGGAAAAGTGGGATGAACAGACAGAGCTAAGCATGCACGTGCAGCCCAGTAGAAGTGTGCTTTTCAATCTGGGCAGTAATTTCCCCTAAATAGAGCCAAACTTTCTTTATGGAAGCAATGAAAATACCTAAAATAGTGACAACTGCAGGTTCTCATGGAAATTTTCTTCCATGCATAGCTCTTCTACTTCCTTCTCTGAAGCAGATTTCAAAGTGTTTTGAAAAGTAAGCTAGGCTGCAGCACTTTCCCTGATTGGGAATATTGTTTTTAAACTGCTTACTGCAGATTCCCGCTCTTCCAACACAGCACAGGCTGCAAGACATCAGCAGTTTATGTGACTTTTGCAGGAGAACAACAACTGAGGGAAGGCCTTGGGCTTCTCTCCTCCTGCTGTCTGCATCAGCTCCTTCTGAACTTGTGCACTCACATGTAACACTGCCAGGTGTTTCTGGCTTTCCTTCCATGACCTTGGGAAGATCCTGGTTAAACACCACTGAAGGACAGTCATTTGGATGGAATGGGTTATGGGAACAGAGAGGGAATATCCCAACATCTGCCCTGCTGGAGGAGGAATAGTATTATCTTGATAATTTTCCACCGCAAGGATGAGCACAAAGGATTTTGTTTAAGTATGAAATCTTTGCAGAGAGTCAAACTGCCTCAAATCCATAAAGTGTTTCAACTTAACTAATCCCACAAATTGAAATGGAAATAAGCCATTCATCATTTTCTCCTTCCAAATTAATAAAGATCAATCACTACTAGCAGGCTTATAACAACATCTGGCTAAGAAAAAAAAAAGCATGGAGTCAAAGCTGAGGATCTGGGAACCAGGTAAAAGAGGACAGAACAAGATTCTGACCTTGAACTGAACCAGAGCAGAGTGGCTTCAGATAAAGCTTTAACTGAGGTGACCCAAAGCTTTCACCAGCTTTTCTCTCTCTGTTGGTGGCTGCTGCAGGATGTCTCCACCAGCTACTTCCCTTTCTCATAGCATTGCACAGACCCTCATAGTGTGGATGAGATTACATATCTACACCTGATGGCACCAGTTCAGATGGACTCTCAGACAAGTATTTATCTAAGCACATGCTTAACTTCATCCTTATTTAGCAGAGGACTTACGTATAGGCACAAATTTATGTCTCTATGGCTACAAGTGACATAAGCCTGTCATGAACACTTTTTTTTTTCCTCAATCAGGGCTTATGTGCCATTCTTAGTTGCAAGATGATGCTCTGCATACGTGGAAGACCACGTTTCTCCACTGCTTCTCAGAGTTCCCTCTGGTGTCAGTGTGTAGGAGTCAGAGCTATCCACAGCAACAAAGCAGGGCAGATGGAGATGAAGCAGAGCATAGTGGAGAGAGCAAGAGACAAAGCAAGACTTACGTTGGCTTTGAGGCTTCAGCCTGGTCAGTCTGCAGTTTCTCCCCACCTTCCACTTCCATGGTGCAGTACACAATACGGTTGGGGGCCAGTGACTTCAGACCCTGCACCTCCATGATGACAACCTGTGAGGCAAGAAAAGGGGAGTGTAAAAAGAGCTGCCTCCTTCAGACCTCACTCTGGCTGCTGAACCTGCAAGCTTAGCCAGTGCTGGGGTCTCCTCCATGTACAGCTTGATGTTTTTGGTGTCAGCTGGGCAGGAATGGTGGCACTGTCTCTGCTGACTGGAGACTGTGGCAGCCAGTAGGGT